>OY856412.1:1032107243-1032439743 GCA_963693085.1 Alisma plantago-aquatica
TACCTGACTCCTCCTCTAATGGAAACTTCATGTGACAATTTTTTGATAGTGCGTTGAAGATCGTCAAACTTGATGCCAAGAAACAGACTCACTGGACCACATCCTCAGGAAAAGGTATTGTTACAACCTTAATTTTTGGGTTCATATTGTTGGAAATGCAACTTCCCCAATAAATGTATGATTATGGGAATTGTATGAATTATATATTAATGGATCCTCTTTGCTATATTTCCTTTATGCATGTGAATTTGTGGACTATAACATGTTAATGAGTCCAATATGATTAAAATAAAAAAGAAAAGAAAAGGGAGAAATCAAATATTGCTATATTGAGAAGGAAATAAGAGATTATGTAAGAAATATGTGGAGATATGGATAATGGAATCATTATAGAGTTGTTTTGACTCCACTTGCCTTATAATATTTATAAAAATCAAAATAGAGAAAATTGGAAAGAAGGAGAGAGAAAATAGGTGTTTTTATACATAAAACATGCTTTATGAGTCATTGACTTGAAAATGAAGAAAAGGAGTTATTCCTTTTGAGTTTAGGCTTAAAACTTGTAATATAAGTAGACTAAGCCTTTATAGACTTTCACTTAAAATTTGGGATCAAACAGATAAGTTGTTTGAGAGATATGGATTTTTCTAGAAATCCTAAAGTGACTCGATTATCTTAAATGTCATAATTTGATTTCTTTTAGAAATATAATGGGCACCAACTGGGGACTATTGGATTGAGATCGGATGGATATCCATCATCTCCTACCTCCAGTCTAACAACAATAGTAGTAGGCAATCTCCCCACATCTATACCTCTCTCCCTGATCAACAAGGAAACTTAAAAAGTGTACATCTGAGTTTGGGAGCATAAAACGGATCTAATGATCCTTGGGTGGTTTGGTTTCGTGTGCCATTGGGACTTTGCCCAATGTTTGATGGATCCTGGACTCCATGGAACCCCGAAGAGATATTCCTTGCCTAAATAAGAGGTAGGAAACCCCACGATCAAGGGAGGAAAGGGTTGTTCGGCGCACACCAACTACGTAGGACTAGTTACCCTACCCAATTCCTCCCAGGACATCGTCGGATCTGCGGAGTTGTTCCCTGTACCTGACAGGATGGTGGCTTGGTATGTTCCCTCCACCACTCTACATCAATGGGAGTCCAGTTGAGTTCGGGGAGCCAGGACGGAGGCTCCAGCAGCAACAATTCCTTCTCTAGGGTCTTGTGGCCTGGAGTCAACTCAGGGGTTGACTGCCCACCCCAGTGGCGAGTTGCAGGTAGCGTGAGCGGAGAAAGAAGAAGGGATAATGGGAAATTACCAGCATATCCTCATGCCATAAAGACTGAACCTAGGGTGAGAGGGTGAAAATCATACTTTGGTCTAGCAGAGACCTGCATGGAGCAAGTTTAGAGGCGAGCTGCTGACGTGGCGGCCGACTATTGGAGGATGGTAACTTATCTTGTAATATTTGTAACTAATTAATGGTAACTCCGATTAGGATGACCTATATATGAAAATTTATCAGGAGAACATGAGGAATTCAATAAAAATAGTTTTAGAGACTGACTCTGATCTTAATTCTAAAAGTACTTTAAGTTAACTATGTTTATGCATTAAACTATGTTGAAACCCTAATTGTGTTTGGAAATCAAATTTAAGGTCTTAAATAGTTTATTTTGAGATATAGTAACCTATCGAGAGAAAGAATAAGAATTGAATATGATTTAGATGATAATATGCCTTCTATGGGGTTTTTACACATGAATATGTTATAATGCACACAGAAACCCTAATTTAGGGTGAAGAATGTTTAAAGTGGTTAATTCGAGATTCATTAGAAGAAAGTAGTATTGAGTTGGTCCTAAGCCTGTTAGGAAGGTTTTAACAAGCTAATTAGGGTTTGCAACCATCTTTGCTATTTTAGGGTTTGTAGTGATAATGATAACGAGGAACCCTAACAAAACCCTAAAAAGAAGTAGGAAACCCTAGGAAGCGAGTTCAAGTTGAATAGATCGAATCTGATAAAGTGGATAGTAAATAGAGTACACGTAATTTTCAAGATTCTTACTTGTATGGATTGAACTCCTTGCTTGGACTATTTCTTGCTTGAATCTACTGAATAGGTATGTGGTTAAATTATGAATAATCACTTTATGATTCAAGGCATTTTCATGAAGTTTTTTGATTGCTATGCATCCTAAACTGTTTGATTGTTAAATTCTGCAATCTCATAAAGTGACTATGTGTATAACAATTAATTATGAGTGTACTTCTTGAACCTACATGCCACCCTGATGTATGATGCAAGACCAAGACCCGGAGGGAAGGTCTGAGTTGGTCAAGCCCCGGAGGGAAGACCATTGGGCACCTGAGTGGTGACCCCAGGCACCAAGCTCAAGACAGAGAAGGTGGCCTTATGTCCCTTGCAAGGACAAAACCCTAAGAGAGGGTAATCCAGGGTTTAGGGTAAAAGCGGTTGAGAAGTTACATGGAAAATGTAATTTGGATTGTTAATCAACTATTTACTATATTTAGGTTGATAGAGCATATTTGTGATGTTTTGTTTGTCCCCACATACCACTATAGGAATATATTGACTGACATTTTGTTTGTCGGCATTTTAGGGATCATTTGAAATTGGACAACCAGTAAAACAAAATCTGTGAAGACGAAGTTAAATATTCAAAGGTGGATTAGATAGGTAGATTTCTTCTGCGGATAGAAGTCTTAGACCCTATTTTGACAAGGTATGCAAAAGTTTTATTTTATTCTATATTTTCAGTTTAGTATTAGTATAATTTGATAAATATTTTTTATTAAATTGTCAAACAATTGATCCTAAATTTTGGGATAACACCTCTGACCTCTTAGTCTCCCTTGATTGGGGGTTACCGGGAAGCGGGATCGTTACATTTAGTATCAGAGCCAATGGTTTCTCATTTATTCCTTAATAATTATTAAATTTTACAAACTTTGTAGAACTGAGGGAGTTATTATAGGATTTTCCAATGATAGAGGCGTCTAGAAAAGGATCACGGTCTGGGGGCTGGCAATATTTTCCTCCACCCCGCTAGTCGGTCATGAGGACTCTCGGATGCGGTGTGACTGCCTGGCCAAAGTTTGAGGTTCTGACTCGAAGTAAGATACCTTTAGGACCTTCTCATCTATCTTCTTCCCTTATCAACCCTAATTCAAGTAAGGTTCTAAGGTTTAGGGTTTTTCTCTCTCTTACCTACTCCTCTCAAAGTCAGGGTAAGTATAATAAGGATTAAGGAATCCTCCACCAAATCAATGAAAAGCATGTAAACAAGATTTCATGGACATAAGTTTAATAGTTTAAGTGTAAACTAAGGATTAGTTACATGCTTAAGGACCTTATTATAGGAGGATGAGGAGAGAGAGTTAGTCTTGGAGGAAGAAGCCTCCAGGAAGAGGAAGAGACTTGACACATCCTCTGAGGATGATGCTAACCCTAACCCTAAGTGGTAGTTAGATAAAGAGAAGACACAATGGGTTGGATACCTCAGTTGTGCATGCATGCGAGTATGTGGGTTGGACATGCATGCTTTATGTAAAGGTTTTGGGTACACATGATAAGCATGAACTATGAGTGGTCGGTTGATCCCTGGTTCCTTATAGTGACCCGACCTTGGGTGGTTGTGCCTGTTGAGGGTGAGGGATCACTCCCTCATTGAGAAGGTTGATGGTGACCGTATGGAAACCGTAATGGGCATATATGAATAGAAAAGAGGTATGTACCTACATATAAGAGAGTGGTATCAAGGTTGGAAGTAGGTTGTAGATCTAAGCCGTATAGGTTGTGCCTAATAGTTTATGAGATGGGAATTCAAAGAGCGTTGGATGATCTTGACCGAGTATAAGTTTTGATAGTACACTTCAAGTAAGGATAGACGTGTACCCATATGAGCTTGACCCATCTTTGGTGAGAGAACCTACAGTGGTAGGACCAGTTGTAGGGTTAGCTCTAGAGAGAGGGCAAAACCCAATAAAGAAAGTTGGAGACCTTGACTCCGAGACATAAGGAATCATGTGAAGTTGGATATGATATAACCTGGTTTAGACAACCAATAGTAGATAGTTGTGGATGCCTCATGTATGATCCTTGGAGGCTTGTTGTACCTTGGAAGCCTTTATAGGAACCAAACCCTAGAATGAGAAAGAGGATTTGTGAACAAATGTATATATGTGATGAGTACCTACCTTTTAGGAGCGTGAAGAAGAGTTCTTTAGACCCTGAAAAGGCATGATAACAAGTTGTGAGGCATCATACCCAGTTGACTCTAAAGGTTGTTCACATGGAAGAGTGTTATGATGTGTATGATCAGTTCATGTTGGGACATTTGAGCATGCATCTAGATAGCCGATGCACAAGAAGTGAACCTGGGTTCCTGGACCAAAGAGGGGAAGAAGTAGTACCTGGTGCACATGATGTTCATGAGGCTGGTTGAGATCATCGTATTTGAGTATGGCACCCCTCATGTGTTACAGCAAAGGAAACCCCACTTGAACTAAGACATATGTTGGTGAACCACTCACACAAGTTGGTGACATATGATATTGGTCCAACCTTAAGGAATGATGAACATTTATGTCATACCAAGGAACTCAGCATGGTTTAGTAGGTTGTCTTCTTGCTAGCTACATGCCCAAGTAGCATGATAGGGCTAAGCATATACCTGATATGGTAAACCTTGGAAGTAAGAATGTTTGTGACCTCTGTTAATATCAAGAGATAGTTTTCTCCCATCCTGGGAAGGGGCCCTTCATGTTGGGGTGAGCACCAACTCTTGTTTAGGTTTGAGGTAACCTAAAGAGGTTGCTTATAAGAGCTTGATGAGCTAAGTGCTAGAGCACATCATGTGAGCATGAATCTTGGACTCATCTGTGACCATCTTTGAGGGACATGAGGATATGTTGCCGTGGAGGTAACTTGTATGGGGCCAGACCGAGTTAGGTAGGTCGCCATGATTCCTATGAGGGATAACCATGAATTCCCAGAGAGAGGATGTAGATTTGGGTGAGGATACAAGGATGAGATGTGCTTGAGTATCAACATAGAAACCATGAGCTACTGTAGAATCCTAAGTCAACACTAAGGTCAAGTAGGGATAAGACGGATGGGACTAGGAGTTGTTTGTTCCCTGAAAGAACAAGACCATAGGGTCAGGAGGTAACATCTACCTTTACCTGAGGCCCATGGGTTATGAGGTTGGCCACCTTCATGAGTTCATGATGCCTAAGGGGTAAAAGTGAGAGGCACTCCTTAGATGCATAAGGGTCAGATCACCCCAAAAGTGTTGGCACCCTAGAGACCTTGAGGTAATTACTAAGGATTGTACATAAGAGTGGTGTTAAGACCCAAGAATGTTTGGGAACATCCCTTCCATGGGTGTAAACATAGTTTCAAGACATTCATGGTATGACGTCATGAGAAGTAAGTTTCAACTTAGATTGGAAAGTATACTGGCAATGTGTGATGCACCATCCCTACTCTTGGAATGAGATGAACTCTATATTTGGACTGTAGCCAAATGCTTATTTCCTCTCATTATGGGTGTGAGAGGTAGGGAAAAGCACATAAACATGACGTGAGTTGAAACATTGCTATGATATTTGAGGTTAGAGAAAGTATCATACCTTTCTGGAGAGTACATGGAATGTATGGTTTACAAACACGAAGAGAACTAAGGTAGTCATCATGAGGACGTTCTTATCAAGAGCAGTATGGAATTTATGAGTTATATAAGTTTGAATTTGATGACCGAGATGATGAGCTCAAAGTTTTCTTGACTCAGTTAGGCCTAGTCCCGAGATGAGGATGTTGAGTGGTGTATATGAAGGTTTATGTCTTCACCTAGCACATAAGGAATTAATGTGGTAACATAGGCTCTTAGCCGAGAGACACCTATTTTGTTTAGCTAGTAGAGAGGCTAGAAGAGGTTGTTAGGTGAACCCTAAGTTCATGGGACATGTATGGCTATCACCTAGATACAACTAGACCCATTGGTCGAGTGGGTGGTTGCTTAGTTATTGAACCTAGAGCTTGACGAGATAGAAGGATGGTTGTAAGAACCTATGATACAACTCTCAGGAAAAGGAAGGTGGTGAAACCCACCACTAGAGTATTTTAGGGTTTCCGAAAAGTTACCCTTGAGGAATCATGTCCTGCAAGAAGCTCATGATTTTAAGTACACCATGGTACTACCAAGATGGTGAAGTTTTGCAGTGGTACCTGGAAGAAGGCTATAGAGTTACATGTGGCCCGTTGCCATACATGCCAGAGAGTGAAGGCCGAACACCAGTAACCCAGTGAGTTGCTGCAGATAATGAAGAGTCCATGAGAGGGAATGGGATTAGATCACCATAGATGTTGTGGTGGGTCTCCCATGGACCAAGAGTGGTCATGATGCAATATGGGTTACAATAGATTGCCTTACCAAGTTGACCTCATCCCTTGCCTAAGAGAGAGCATTGTTAGTGCGACATATTTGGTTGAGCTATATATAAGAGAGAGATAATTCAACTACACTGTGATCTGAGTTCAATATCTTGAGCAAGACCTCAAGTTCACTTCCATGTGGTGGAAGTAGGTACATGAAGGACTTGATGCTAGATTGAAGTAGAGTACAACATATCACCCTGAATGATGGACAGTCGAGAAAGTATGATCTAGACTATAGAGGGTCTGATGAGAACATGTGTGCTCATTCAGGGTGATACATGGGAGTAGTTCCTACCCCTAGAAGAGTTTGCTGGTGATGATAGCCACCATAGCCAATATCGAGATGTATGAAGATCTGTAAGGGAGGTTGTGTCGGTCACCGCTTCACTTGGATGATGTCGATGAGAGTACCTTATGAAGGTCCGTAAGACCACAGTGGATGCATAAGAAGACGCTTTGATAAAGTAATGGATGAGAAAACCCAGGGGCGACGGGAGTCGTGAGCTGATGTGAAGCAGACTGACATGCAATTCACTATGGGTGAATATGTGTTATGAAAACCCAACCCCTCTGAGCTATAGTTGAGTCCCCGATACATGGGTCCATTGAGATGGATTGGTGAAGTTGCTTATGTTTAGTCTTACCCCTCAGGATAATATGATGTATGGCATGTTCCATGTATCTGATCTAGAGCACTGTGTGAGGTACCCAAGCCATGTGCTGAGCAATGAACCTAGTGAGCTCCCGAGGGAGGATGAAATGTCCTGAGTCACTTAGTGAGGATTCTAGATACCAAGGTGAAAGAACTCAGATGTAAGAATATAAGATGATAAAAGTTCTTTGGAAACACCATGGAGAGGATGAAGCCACATGGGAGCTGATGATGGACATGGAAAAGTCTTATCCTAAAATGTTTGTATGTTTGGTGGAATTTTGAGGGGAAAATTCCTATAAGAGGGGAAGGATGTTACAACCCTAATTTTTGGGTTCATATGGTTGGAAATGCAATTTCCCCAATAAATGTATGATTATGGGAATTGTATGAATTATATGTATTAATGGATCCTCTTTGCTATATTTCCTTTGTGCATGTGAATTCATGGAATATAACATGTTAATGAGTCCAATATGATTACAACAAAAAAAGAAAAGAAAAGGGTGAAATCAAATATTGCTTTATTAAGAAGGAAATAAGAGATAATGTAAGAAATATGTGGAGATATGGATAATGGAATCATTATAGAGTGGTTTCAACTCCACTTGCCTTATAATATTTATAAAAATTGAAATAGATAAAATTGGAAAGAAGGAGAGAGAAACTATGTGTTTTTATACATAAAACATGCTTTACAAATCATTGACTTGCAAATGAAGAAAAGGAGTTATTCCTTTTGAGTTTCGTCTTCAAACTTGGAATATAAGTAGATTAAGTCTTTATAGACTTTCCATTAAAATTTGAAATCAAACAGATAAGAGGTTTGAGAGATATGGATTTTTATTGAAATCCTAAAGTGGCTTAATTATCTTAAATGTCACAATTTGATTTCTTTCAGAAATATTGTGGGCACGCACTGGAGATCGTTGGATTGAGATCGGATGGATATCTATCATCTCGTACCTCCAGTCCAACAACAATAGTAGTAGGTGATCTCCCCACATCTATACCTCTCTCCCTAATCAACAAGGAAGCTTAAAAAGTGTATATTTGAGTTCGGGAGCATAAAACAGATCTAATGATCCTTGGGTGGTTTGGTTTTGTGCACCATTGGGACTTTGCCCAATGTTCGATGGAGCCTGGACTCCATGGAACCCTGAAGACATATTCCTTGCCTATATAAGGGGTAGGAAACCCCAAGATCAAGGGAGGAAAGGGTCATTCGGTGCACACCAACTCCGTAGGACTAGTTACCCTACCCAATTCGTCCCAGGGCATCGTGAGATCTACGGAGTTGTTCCCTCTACCTGAAGGGATGGTGGTTTGGACTATTCCCTCCACCACTTTGCATCGATGGGAGGCCAGTTGAGTTTGGGGAGTCAAGACGGAGGCTCCGAAAGCAACAATTCCTTCTCTAGGGTCTTGTGGCCTGGAGTCAACCCGGGGGTTGACTGCCCACCTCGGCGGCGAGTTGCAGGTAGCGTGAGAGGAGAAAGAAGAAGTGATAGTGGGAAATTACCAGTGTATCCCTCATGCTATAAAGACTAAACCCAGGGTGAGAGGGTGAAAATCATACTTTGGTCTAGCAGAGACCCGCGTGGAGCAAGTTTAGAGGTGAGTTGTTGACGTGGAGGCCGAATATTGGAGGAAGGTAACTTATCTTGTAATATTTGTAACTAATTAATAGTAACTATGATTAGGACAACCTATATATGAAAATTTATTAGGAGAACATGAGGAATTCAATAAAAAAAGTTTTAGAGACTGAATCTGATCGTAATTCTAAATGTACTTTAAGCTAACTATGTTTATGCATTAAACCATGTTAAAACCCTAATTGTGTTTGGAAATCGAATTTAAGGTCTTAAATAGGTTATTTTGAGATATAGTAACCTATCGAGAGAAAGAATAAGAATTGAATCTAATTTAGATGATAACATGCTTTCTACGGGGGTTTTACACATGAATATGTTATAATGCACATAGAAACCCTAATTTAGGGTGAAGAATGTTTAAAGTGGTTAATTAGAGATTCATTAGAGGAGAGTAGTATTGAGTTGATCCTAAGCCTTTTAGGAAGGTTTTAACAAGATAATTAGGGTTTGCAACTAGTTTTGCTATTTTAGGGTTTGTAGTCATAATGATTAAGAGGAACCCTAAAGAAATCCTAAAAAGAAGTAGGAAACCCTAGGAAGTGAGTTCAAGTTGAATAGATCGAATCTAATAAAGTGGATAGTAAATAGAGTACATGTACTTTTCAGGATTCTTACTTGTGTGGATTGAACTGCTTGCTTGGACTATTTCTTTCTTGGATCTACTGAACAGGTATGTGGTTAAATTATGAATAATCACTTTATGATTTCAGGCATTTTCATGAAGTTTTCTGATTTCTATGCAACCTAGACTGTTTGATTGTTAAATTCTACAATCTCATAAAGTGACTATGTGTCCAACAATTAATTATGAGTGTACTTCTCGAACCTACATACCACCCTGATGTATGATGCAAGACCAATCCCCGGAGGGAAGGTCTGAGTTGGTCAAGCCCCAGAGGGAAGACCATTGGGCACCCGAGTGGTGACCTCAGGCACCAAGCTCAGGATAGAAAAGGTGGCCTTATGTCCCATGCAAGGACAAAACCCTAAGAGAGGATAACCCATGGTTTAGGGTAAAAGCGGTTGATAAGTTACATGGAAAATGTAATTTGGATTATTAATCAAATATTTGCTATATTTAGGTTTTTAGGGCCTATTTGTGATGTTTTGTTTGTCCCCACATACCAGTATAGCAATATAATGACCGACGTTTTGTTTTTCAGCATTTTAGGGACCATCTGAAATTGGACAACTAGTAAAATGAAATCTGTGAAGACAAAGTTAAATATTCAAAGGAGGATTAGATAGGTAGATTAATTCTACGGATAGAAGTCTTAGATCCTATTTTGACAAGGTATGCAAAAGTTTTATTTTATTCCATCTTTTCAATTTAGTATTAGTAGAATTTGATCATTATTTTTGATTAAATTGTCAAACCATTGATCTTGAATTTTGGGATAACGCCTCTGACCACTTGGTCTACCTTGATTGGGGGTTACCAGGAAGCGGGGTCGTTACATGTATTCTTAAAGTAACTATGATAGATGAGCATTTAGAACTCAAATCCATATCTAAATCACTAAATCATCTCTCTATTAAATAGGATAACCTCAAAAAATATTTTAGTGCATAGGAAGATTCATACGCCTCAGGTGCAAATCATCGTGCCTTCCTGTGAGTTCTGTCATGCAGTAGATCACAGCACAATTCACTACCAACAACTATACACTGCATTCCATGAGCATGAAGAAGAGCAATACTACATAGTTACCCAAGCTGAATACTTGAATTCTATTCGTAGTATCCTAGGGCAGGTGTACTACAATCCAAATTAGACTCGTAACCACCTAGGTTTCTAATACGGGAACTCTGTTGGAGCTGAGAGTCCCAATTAGTAGACCCCACTGAAATCCACTCAAGTTAGAATGTTCTCAAACTACATTGGCTTGCGGAACTAGGGAAATTATATATTCAACTTCCCAAGTAGAAACAACCAGTAGTGGAAGCAGTATCAAAATTTGAAACAAACCCCACCACTACAGATAGAGTTAGAACTGCACAAGATATAGTGAAGACACTTCAGTAAATGATGGAAATATACCAGTCATAATTGGCCAACACCACAGACAATCAAAAGGAGTTGGACTCACAAATTTTCCACTTAGAAGCTAGTCAATGGCCCCGAGTAGGTACAACCATGGGCCAACTAGATAACAACCCTAAGCATCCGGAGAAACTACACGCCATAATGATAAGGTCAGGGAACGTGTGCTCTGCACCCTCAATCTCCAAACCTTCTTGTATTCCTCCTAGTAGGAATGAAGGTATCCCAGTCAGGATCTTGAGTTTCCTGAATGATCTTCTATCAGTCATTCAAGTAGAAGTTTAGACATCAAACCCCTTTATTACACCAATTCAGCAAGGCACCAGTAAGAACTCAACTATTGTAGCACCAGCAGTCAACACTGAACTACCAACTACACCCAAAGCACCCATGCACAAACTTCGTGTACCCTATCTAGGTCACATCAAGAAGACCAAGCTAGATGATACATCCATGAAATTCAAAGTACTATGAAGAAACTCCATGTCAACACCCTATTCCTTAATGCACTAACTAAAATGTTGACCTAGTGCACATACCTCAAGACCCTTCTATCCCAAATGCATATGACTGGAGAATGTGAGAATGTGAATTTAACAAAAATAGCATCTAATAGAATCAGATGCCTCAGAAGAAAATTGATCCTGGTTTGTTTGGGTAGATTGTTTGTTAGGTGACAACACTTGTGCAAGGGACTAGCAGACCTGGGCACAAGCATATCCATTATGCCATACTCTTATGCAATCATCTTGGATTTACCGATCTCCTGCTCGCAACTATGACCATTCAACTAGACAATGTGTCAATTACAAATCCCTTAGGAATAATCGAAGATGTCATAGTTAAGCCAAACACCTATGTCCCATGTCATTTTGTTGTAATGCAAATCAAAGAGGATAATCAGTTTCCACTAATTTTAGGTAGACCATTCTTATCCCCTATGAGAGCCTTAGTAGACAATGAAGCTGATAAACCCATCCCGAGACTAGGATAGAAGACCATTTAGTATCAGATTCTTGAATATTTAAAAATGGTGCATAACTCGATTGAAGTCTTCAAGGCGAAAGGTAAATTGCAACCAAAACAGTCAGTTTCCCAAAACACTTCTAAACATGCCAAGGACCAGCCCCAAAGCAAGGTATTTACATTGATGATGGATTCAAAAGACAAGGGCACGGAAACCCTTCTAACACATTCAATGTGAGTAATGCAATATCATCGGTCGGGTTTGCAACGTTAAATCAGGAGGCTGGTTGGGAGGCAACCTAGATTTTTTATTTCTTTCTTTCTTTTTCCTTTTTTTTACTTTTTTACTTTTGGTTAATTTGTTTTCTTTTCTCTTCACAAATTTTTTTTAAATAAAGGGCATGTTCTTGACAACCTAATTCATTTGATGGATAGTTGGCGTAGTGCAACAAGTTCATGATGGAACTTGCTATCAGACCATTGAATCACTAGCTCAGTCGTCTGACTGACACTGTGAGGATCTCACAATCTTGAGAATTGGTAAGCATGTAGGGAGTGGGATATGTGTCCCGATGAATATGTATTACCCTCACTGGATGAGTTCCTTGTATTTTCCATAAAAGATTCTATTTCCTTCTCTTTGGTAATTTTGTCTCTATCTTTTATGAGAAGTTTTGTTCCTCAGAAATGACAGCCTCCATTATCCCAAATTCTTATCATTAATATTCCCTACCACAATAGCTTGATATGATCGAGACTTTCCCAGAAGTGACATACAATCTTTATGGACTAGGAGGTGTATCTAATACTTGCATGGATCATAACTGCCAACTCTTCGGGTAGCTCTAAAGCCCCTATTTTGTATCTATGAAGGATAGAAGGTGCGAAGACCATGACGCACAATTGTCTTTCCCATGATGATCTTAAGGCTCACATTCTCACCCGCTCTCTTGTGACTACACAAATGGCATCGGTGATCCGAAACATTGACGGTGCACTTCAACATTCATGGTCTACCTCTCTAACGATGGAGGAAAAACCATGGTCATCCAACTAGGAACTGCAACTTCACTACTCCCAATACATTTATGTCCCCTGGGAAGACTGCCTCACGCACCTGACCCATTGGCATGGCCTACTGCTTCCCAACCCATATCCAATCATCAACTGTTTGTTGGAACAGTAGGCCATCACCCTTGAGATAATATGTTGGCTGGACGTAGGATGTGGAGAATGGGGTGCGCATCCGAGAACACCCTCGCTTCTGCCAAATGAGGCTCATGGCAACAAGTGGCCATGACGGAGTCTGGAGAAGGATCGCACCAATGGGAGAGGGACCCATTCTTAGGGTTTCTATTGTGTGCTCTTAGAAAAAAAACATCCTCCATTCCATCCATCCCCACTTCCCTCCATATCAAATGCCCTCCATCTCTCACTTACTTTTTCCCAAGGACGGGCAGAATTTTGAAGTTGGGTTGGAGGGTGGGTGGTACGTCGTCTCCACCACCTCAACTCTAACCTTTTCCTTTTTCATTCAAACAAACTTTCTCTATCTTTTATTTGCATGTGTCTTGTTTTTCATTTTAGATTTGTTTTGTTTTGTATGAGTTGTTTCCTTTACCTAGTCGGCCACTTTAATGTATGCAAAAATTGGAAATATATACATGAACTACTCACTTTTTCTTGAGCTAACATGTGCATAAACAAAATTCTAAGGAACAAACATGTCTTGAATAGATCTGAGCCCCAATGACAACAATTGAGCATCCTTCTCTCTTGGAAATGATGATAAGTAGAAAGAGTCAGAAAAGTCAAGCTGCACATGCCCCGCATATGACTTGTAAAAAATTTTTGGAAACACAACTTTACCCTACATTAACACAATTACTTGATATAATATGATGATATGATCCCAATGCGGCAATAAAATGATGAAGCACAAGTCAACCTCTTGTCTCCACCTTTCCTCCATCATATCATACCCCTTTTCCAACCACAGGAAAAAAAGAGATCCTAGGAAAAATCCATTATATGCCAACCCTAAGTTCAGGGTGGCATTTCTTTCAAAATACATCTCCTCTCATTTTTCTTCTACGGGCATGGCATGAATAAAAGAGGCCAATGAGCCCAAAAAAACATGCGGTCAATGTAACATCAACCAATTAAAAGTCTCAAGTTGAATAGAGGAGAGACAAATAAAATAATTGAATCTCAAATAAGATCTCAAGTCAAATAGAGGAGAGACTAGGGAAATAGGTTTGTTCCATGTCTTCTTCTCCCCCCTTTCCTCCAACTTTCATACCCAGGGGACTTATCGAAATTCTTCCCAAAATAGCCAATCAGCCCTTACTTGTTCTCCCTTTTATCTTGCACGGACAGATCAAGAGTATTACTGAGATGAAATTAGTTCTTCACATGTTTGGGAGTGTAGAAAATGGAGGAATAGGCCCCAATCGGGAGAGATCCAAGTTTGGCTACATGACCTCATGTTTGGTGGATAGGGATCACAAAGTACACTTAGTTGGGAGAGGAAGTTTAGATCCTAGTATTAATTGTTCGTTCTCCTTTTTATTTTGCTTTACTCGGGACGAGCAAAGGTTTAAGTTTGGGGTAGTTTAATGAGTATATTTATACCCATCTTTGCATATTGTTTTATTTACATTTAGGGGTTATTGTGTCTCTATTCCCTAGTTTTAGCCTTAGATTTACTTTATTGCAATTATCTTCCCTTTTTTGGACTTTAATGCACTTTACATATTTTTCATGTAGAACCATCCAAAAATATACTTCAATGACCAGAAGGATGATCAAGCCCTCACAGTGCCATGCCTCAAGGGAAGGAAGGCTCAAGAAGTGTTCCAATGTCCACTTTCCAACCACCCAGTTAAGTGATCAGCTCCATAGTTTCCTGATTCGAGCCACTCTCTACTCAGAGTCTTCTAAATTCTTCAGTTCTGATGTGCGCTCTTTGCATCCAGCCTACTCTAGTTCAATTCATGCCGGTCCACCAAAGAACCAAATACAATGTCCAAATTGAGTAACCCATGTGAGTTTCCTATTGGATCGAGTACGGTCCATGAAATTAGCTGCCTTTGACCACAAGTATACACCGTTAGGGTTTAGGCAACAAGGATAGCATATTCTATTCTAAAGGTTATCTGATTGGTGATTAGAGGCCACATCTACACAATGCAAATCCTAGTCAGGAGTCAAGATGTGGCAGCTACAGTGAAGAGATTGGTCTTCTTGCACTAGGCGTCGTGGCCCCTTTCATTGTTCCACCTACTTTTCTACTATTGTCTCTCACCATGAGAGAGTAGACGTTTGTGTTGGGGCATGGGGACTAGCCCCAATAGTCGTATTTTATTCTAGCCTACATCTAAACTCAACAATACTATTGCCAAATAAAGTATTGTTCTACTTATTTCTTTGCCTTGCAAATTGATGATTTCTTTACATGTTTGTTATAATCATGGATGTGTAGGTTGTTGTAATCATGATTAGAAATTTAGAACGATCTTATCATCCCCCTGAAGTGTCATCTAGGGATAGTGAGGTTATTGGGTTATGATCTGCCAACATTCAATGGTCAGGCGTAGTGAGGGACTCCAGTTAGATTGACCTAGGAACTTGGGAGCTGAGTCTGGTCAATTTCAAGGGAGTTTAATTCATGCAACAATCCGTATCCCATGAGGGTGAAATATCTAAGCCTTTATTTCATAAACTACTATTAAGGAGTTCGATCATGCTAGGATAATTACCCAGGCTTTGGCAAGCAAAACTCCATGCCACAGTCCTCTTTATTATCATTTATTTACTTCTTTAATCACTGTTCCTACTTGTAACTATTTAGTTTAATCAATCAATCAGCTTCTCGGTGATAAATCCTACACTTAATACTTCTGAATATATATAACTTCTTAAAAAGGTTGTCCTTTGGGTCGTTCCTTAAGTATATTGCAACAAGGCTTCCATTCACATGGAGTGGGGAATTAGTGCACAACTTGTGGTTAAACTTAAGGGTTATTCCCTTCTAGTTTTTATTGGTGTGACATATGGAGCCCCATCAGGTGGTGTTGAGTGTCATATTGTCATCAATGTCAAAGACAACTTTATTAGAAGAGGAGAATAGATCCTCCTCCTTTGAAGTTGATAGTGTACCATTCACTAACATCTCAACCATGGATTATTAACAAATGCTCGATCTAGCCTTTCCCTTGTAGTAGGGGTGTCAAGTTGTTTTTTGACCCAATTGATGTGGCTGCCTTCGCACGGGGTCTCTATAAAATTTATGTCAAGGACAAAGATATCAAAATCCAACATGGCCCTAAAATCTGGCAATATGCCTCCCCTCTTTTCATCTTGTCTTTGAATGGATTTAGAATCCCCTGCCACTTCTCATCCTTTATTTCCAATGTCATTTGCAAGATCAATTAGCAACTCCCATAGATCTCTTATCACTATGACATGAAGTCTCGCATAAACATCTACAATAAAGGATCTATCAGTGCCACTGGAGACCTTGACTGTGTGTTGTCTATGTACCTTGTAGACCACTGGGTTTAAGGCAGAATCGACAAAGAACCATACCTTATCTTGAATCTCTTCATTGTCAGCAGCCCAGTCTAGCCTCACTATAAAAAATAGTTCTTCACATGGATCACATGGATGAAGGGTTCAAACAAGCACAGTTCAATGTCGTTTGCACAATCTACCAAGAATTTTGCACGTAGAATTACTTGCTACTCCTTTGATGTTCCAAAAGAGTTGGTTGAGTGAATTTATAATTGGTATGTGTACTCTAATTTTCTAGCAATCAGGTCCTCATCAGTAACTTTCTCTTCTTACTTCACTTTCTAGCTCCTCGTTGTAAGTATTGTGTCCTTTCGAGAAGTACCTGATGTATCTTCCTCTTTGTAGCTACTTTGAGTATCTAGGGAGTCTATCTTCAGTATCAATCTAAAAATTGCCCCTCTTGGGACTAGCACTATTGTTTCGGGAATGTTGTGTACTTCTGGTTCTAGTGCAACTTTGACGACTAGAAAATTATAGTACCCAACTTTTGAAATCAAGGAAATTTTCCAATCTCTAGCGAAAACACATAGTGCATGTGCCATCTTGGTTCACCATTGTGCAGCTCGAGGAGGAATTTTGGTGATCATTTTGGAGCAATGTTGTATCAGATCAAGGGTCTTCAAGGTCTTGCTGATGTTTATGATGGTCATTTTGAAGTTAACAATGACATTTAAGTGATGCAACTTGTCTGCACTCTCACACATTGAGAGCATATATAGGTATCTCAAGTTCTTTATCAACTTCAGAAAGCAAAAAATAGTTGGAGGCAATGGAACAATGTGAAGTTTTGTCGAGCTATAGAATACGTGGGTAGTAATGGATATGAATTGGGGGATATCCTTGCTGAAAGACTCAACAAGAATTGGGATTTTGAAGACGTCCTCTATGCTTCTCTTCCATCTAGAGACTAAAATCAGCTCGTTAAAAGATGCCATAATGTCTCAAATGGATTCTATTCCCTACAAAATATAGGGAGGTTCGTGATCCAGAACAAGGTACCCTCCTTGTGGTTTCCCATACAAGCCCCACCACTACAAATAGAGTTAGAACTGCACAAGATATAGTGAAGACACTTCAGTAAATGATGGAAATATACTAGTCACAATTGGCCAACACCACATACAATCAAAAGGAGTTGGACTCACAAATTGTCCACTTAGAAGCATGGCCCCAAGTAGGTACGACCATGGGCCAACTAGATAACAACCCTAAGCATCCACAAAAACTACACGCCATAATGACAAGGTCAGGGAACGTGTGCTCTGCACCCTCAATCTCCAAACCTTCTTGTATTCCTCCTAGTAGGAATGAAGTCATCCCAGTCAGGATCTTGAGTTTCCTGAATGATCTTCTATCAGTCATTCAAGTAGAAGTTTAGACATCAAACCCCTTTATTACACCAATTCAGCAAGGCACCAGTAAGAACTCAATTATTGTAGCACCAGTAGTCAACACTGAACTACCAACTACACCCAAAGCACCCATGCACAAACTTCGTGTACCCTATCTAGGTCACATCAAGAAGACCAAGCTAGATAATACATCCATGAAATTCAAAGTACTATGAAGAAACTCCATGTCAACACCCTATTCCTTAATGCACTAGCTAAAATGTTGACCTAGTGCAAATACCTCAAGACCCTTCTATCCCAAATGCATATGACTGGAGAATGTGAGAATGTGAATTTAACAAAAATAGCATCTAATAGAATCAGATGCCTCAGAAGAAAATTGATCCTGATTTGTTTGGGTAGATTGTTTGTTAGGTGACAACACTTGTGCAAGGGACTAGCAGACCTGGGAACAAGCATATCCATTATGCCATACTCTTATGCAATCATCTTGGATTTACCGATCTCCTGCTCGCAGCTATGACCATTCAACTAGACAATGTGTCAATTACAACTCCCTTAGGAATAATCGAAGATGTCATAGTTAAGCCAAACACCTATGTCCCATGTCATTTCATTGTAATGCAAATCAAAGAGGATAATCAGTTTCCACTAATTTTGGGTAGACCATTCTTATCCCCTGTGAGAGCCTTAGTAGACAATGTAGCTGATAAACCCATCCCGAGACTAGGATAGAAGACCATTTAGTATCAGATTCTTGAATATTTAAAAATGGTGCATAACTCGATTGAAGTCTTCAAGGCGGAAGGTAAATTGCAACCAAAACAGTCAGTTTCCCAAAATACTTCCAAATGTGCCAAGGACCAGCCCCAAAGCAAGGTATTTACATTGATGATCCAGGACCTATGGATTCAAAAGACAAGGGCACGAAAACCCTTCTTGCACATTCAATGTGAGTAATGCAATATCATTGTTCGGGTCTGCAGCGTTAAATCGGGAGGCTGGTTGGGAGGCAACCTAGATTTTTTATTTCTTTATTTCTTTTTCCTTTTTTTTACTTTTTTACTTTTGGTTAATTTGTTTTCTTTTCTCTTCACAAATTTTTTTTAAATAAAGGACATGTTCTTGACAACCTAATTCATTTGATGGATAGTTGGAGTAGTGCAACAAGTTCATGATGGAACTTGTTATCTGACCATCGAATCACTAGCTCAGTCGTCTGACTGACACTGTGAGGATCTCACAATCTTGAGAATTGGTAAGAATGTAGGGAGTGGGATATGTGTCCCGATGAAGATGTATTACCCTCACTGGATGAGTTCCTTGTATTTTCCATAAAAGATTCTATTCCTTCTCTTTGGTAATTTTGTCTCTATCTTTTATGAGAAGTTTTGTTCCTCGGAAATGACAACCTCCATTATCCCAAATTCTTATCATTAATATTCCCTACCACAATAGCTTGATATGATCGAGACTTTCCCAGAAGTGACATACAATCTTTATGGACTAGGAGGTGTATCTAAGACTTGCATGGATCATAACTGCCAACTCTTCGGGTAGCTCTAAAGCCCCTATTTTGTATCTATGAAGGATAGAAGGTGCGAAGACCATGACGCACAATTGTCTTTCCCATGATGATCTTAAGGCTCACATTCTCACCCGCTCTCTTGTGACTACACAAATGGCATCGGTGATCGGAAACATTGACGGTGCACTTCAGCATTCATGGTCTACCTCTCTGACTATGGAGGAAAAACCATGGCCATCCAACTAGGAACTGCAACTTCACTACTCCCAATACACTTATGTCCCCTGGGAAGACTGCCTCACGCACCTGACCCATTGGCATGGCCTACTGCTTCCCAACCCATATCCAATCATCAACTATTTGTTGGAACAGTAGTCCATCACCCTTGAGATAAGATGTTGGCTGGACGTAGGATGTGGAGAATGGGGTGCACATCTGAGAACACCCTCGCTTCTCCCAAATGAGGCTCATGAAAACAAGTGGCCATGACGGAGTCTAGAGAAGGATCACACCAATGGGAGAGGGACCCATTCTTAGGATTTCTATTGTGTGCTCTTAGACAAAGAGCATCCTCCATTCCTTCCATCCCCACTTCCCTCCATATCAAATGCCCTCCATCTCTCACTTACTTTTGCCCAAGGACGGGCAGAATTTTGAAGTTGGGTTGGAGGGTGGGTGGTACGTCGTCTCCACCACCTCAACTCTAACCTTTTCCTTTTTAATTCAAACAAACTTTCTCTATCTTTTATTTGCATTTGTCTTGTTTTTCATTTTAGATTTGTTTTGTTTTGTATGAGTTGTTTCCTTTACCTAGTCGGCCACTTTAATGTATGCAAAAATTGGAAATATATACATGAACTACTCGCTTTTTCTTGAGCTAACATGTGCATAAACAAAATTCTAAGGAACAAACATGTCTTGAATAGATCTGAGCCCCAATGACAACAATTGAGCATCCTTCTCTCTTGGAAATGATGATAAGTAGAAAGAGTCATAAAAGTCAAGCTGCACATGCCCCGCATATGACTTGTAAAAAAAAATTGGAAACACATTTTTACCCTACATTAACTCAATTACTTGATATAATATGATGATATGATTCCAATGCGGCAATAAAATGATGAAGTACAAGTCAACCTCTTGTCACCACCTTTCTTCCATCATATCATACCCCTTTTCCAACCACAGGAAAAAAAGATATCCTAGGAAAAATCCATTATATGCCAACCCTAAGTTCAGGGTGGCATTTCTTTCAAAATACAACTCCTCTCATTTTTCTTCTACAGGCATGGCATGAATAAAAGAGGCCAATGAGCCCAAAAAAAACATGCGGTCAATGTAACATCAACCAATTAAAAGTCTCAAGTTGAATAGAGGAGAGACAAATAAAATAATTGAATCTCAAATAAGATCTCAAGTCAAATAGAGGAGAGACTAGGGAAATGGGTTTGTTCCATGTCTTCTTCTCCCCCCTTTCCTCCAACTTTCATACCCAGGGGACTTATCAAAATTCTTCCCAAAATAGCCAATCAACCCTTACTTGTTCTCCCTTTTACCTTGCACGGACAGATCAAGAGTATTACTGAGATGAAATTAGTTCTTCACATGTTTGGGAGTGTAGAAAATGGAGGAACATACCCCAATCGGGAGAGATCCAAGTTTGGCTACATGACCTCATGTTTGGTGGATAGGGATCACAAAGTACGCTTAGTTGGGAGAGGAAGTTTAGATCCTAGTATTAATTGTTCGTTCTCCTTTTTATTTTGCTTTACTCAGGATGAGCAAAGGTTTAAGTTTGGGTTAGTTTAATGAGTATATTTATACCCATCTTTGCATATTGTTTTATTTACATTTAGGGGTTATTGTGTCTCTATTCCCTAGTTTTAGCCTTAGATTTACTTTATTGCAATTATCTTCCCTTTTTTGGACTTTAATGCACTTTACATATTTGTCATGTAGAACCATCCAAAAATATACTTCAATGACCAGAAGGATGATCAAGCCCTCCCAGTGCCATGCCTCAAGGGAAGGAAGGCTCAAGAAGTGTTCCAATGTCCACTTTCCAACCACCCAGTTAAGTGATCAGCTCCATAGTTTCCTGATTCGAGCCACTCTCTACTCAGAGTCTTCTAAATTCTTCAGTTCTGATGTGCGCTCTTTGCATCCAGCCTACTCTAGTTCAATTCATGTCGGTCCACCAAAGAACCAAATACAATGTCCAAATTCAGTAACCCATGTGAGTTTCCTATTGGATCGAGTACGGTCCATGAAATTAGCTGCCTTTGACCACAAGTATACACCGTTAGGGTTTAGGCAACAAGGATAGCATATTCCATTCTAAAGGTTCTCTGATTGGTGATTAGAGGCCACATCTACACAATGCAAATCCTAGTCAGGAGTCAAGATGTGGCAGCTACAGTGAAGAGATTGGTCTTCTTGCACCAGGCGTCGTGGCCCCTTTCATTGTTCCACCTACTTTTCTACTATTGTCTCTCACCATGAGAGAGTAGACGTTTGTGTTGGGGCATGGGGACTAGCCCCAATAGTCGTATTTTATTCTAGCATACATCTAAACTCAACAATACTATTGCCAAATAAAGTATTGTTCTACTTATTTCTTTGCCTTGCAAATTGACGATTTCTTTACATGTTTGTTATAATCATGGATGTGTAGGTTGTTGTAATCATGATTAGAAATTTAGAACGATCTTATCATCCCCCTGAAGTGTCATCTAGGGATAGTGAGGTTATTGGGTTACGATCTGCCAACATTCAATGGTCAGGCGTAGTGAGGGACTCCAGTTAGATTGACATAGGAACTTGGGAGCTGAGTCTGGTCAATTTCAAGGGAGTTTAATTCATGCAACAATATGTATCCCATGAGGGTGCAATATCTAAGCCTTTATTTCATAAACTACTATTAAGGAGTTAGATCATGCTAGGATAATTACCCAGGCTTTGGCAAGCAAAACTTCATGCCACGGTCCTCTTTATTATCATTTATTACTTCGTTAATCACTGTTCCTACTTGTAACTATTTAGTTTAATCAATCAATCAGCTTCTCGATGATAAATCCTACACTTAATACTTCTGAATATATATAACTTCTTAAAAAGGTTGTCTTTTGGGTCGTTCCTTAAGTATATTGCAACAAGGGTTCCATTCACATGGAGTGGGGAATTAGTGCACAACTTGTGGTTAAACTTAAGGGTTATTCCCTTTGAGTTTTTATTGGTGTGACATATGGAGCCCCATCAGGTGGTGTTGAGTGTCATATTGTCATCAATGTCAAAGACAACTTTATTAGAAGAGGAGAACAGATCCTCCTCCTTTGAAGTTGATAGTGTACCATTCACTAACATCTCAACCATGCATTATTAACAAATGATCGATCTAGCCTTTCCCTTGTAGTAGGGGTGTCAAGTTGTTTTTTGACCCAAGTGATGTGGCTGCCTTCGCACGGGGTCTCTATAAAATTTATGTCAAGGACAAAGATATCAAAATCCAACATGGCCCTAAAATCTGGCAATATGCCTCCCCTCTTTTCATCTTGTCTTTGAATGGAGTTAGAATCCTCTACCACTTCTCATCCTTTATTTCCAATGTCATTTGCAAGATCAATTAGCAACTCCCATAGATCTCTTATCACTATGGCATGAAGTCTCGCATAAACATCTACAATAAAGGATCTATTAGTGCCACTGCAAACCTTGACGGTGTGTTGTCTATGTACCTTGTAGACCACTGGGTTTAAGGCAGAATCGACAAAGAACCATACCTTATCTTGAATCTCTTCATTGTCAGCAGCCCAGTCTAACCTCACTATACAAAACAGTTCTTCACATGGATCACATGGATGAAGGATTCGAACAAGCACAGTTCAATGTCGTTTGCACAATCTACCAAGAATTTTGCACGTAGAATTACTTGCTACTCCTTTGATGTTCCAAAAGAGTTGGTTGAGTGAATTTATAATTGGTATGTGTACTCTAATTTTCTAGCAATCAGGTCCTCATCAATAACTTTCTCTTCTTACTTCACTTTCTAGCTCCTCGTTGTAAGTATTGTGTCCTTTCGAGAAGTACCTGATGTATCTTCCTCTTTGTAGCTACTTTGAGTATCTGGGGAGTCTATCTTCAGTATCAATCTAAAAATTGCCCCTCTTGGGACTAGCACTATTGTTTCGGGAATGTTGTGTACTTCTGGTTCTAGTGCTGTAACATACTGAATCTCAGGGTCTTCCCTGCAATTTACCCACTTTTGAGCTTTCCTTTGCCTTTTAGTCCATTTGGACCTTTTTCATAAATTTCCCATCCTTTTGGATCATTCTTGGACTCCTTGTGCAATTTAAGCACAATCTGAGGTTGAAATTACTATTTACCCTCATTTATGTAAATGAGGGGGGTGTTTGCACAAATAACCCACATTAGGAGATAAGTTAGGGTTAATTATGTAATTTGGTCATTTATGGGATAATATATTAGATTATATTTATTTGGAGCTTTTTGGATAAATATATTATTAATAATGTGTATTTGAGTTCATATATGTGTATATTAACCTTTATTGTTTCTCTCTCCTCAAAATATGATTTTAGTTCACATTAATATGTTATTTTGTTGAGTAATGAGTATTTGTACCCTAATGTGTTTTATATGTCGAATTTACTCACATGTTTCTCATTAATGTAGCTTTTTCATATAATTCCTTGATTTTAATATATTATTATACTCTTTTATGAGCCATATATTTATTAATGGCCATATTATGCATTAAACGAGAAAGTGATTGCATAGCATTGTAATACTCGTCATTATGAGCCTATGGTTCAATTTTGGTGACTTTTGGAGTTGATTTGACCCCCCAAATTGATTTTACAAGTCTTTAATATAGTGTAACTATAGTGCATTAATCGTTTTCAATTTAATCGTTGGTAACGCTATGGTTCCGTTATTTTCCCTGTCACGCGCCTTGAGCGATGCCTGAGGACCGTCGATCTGAGATCTAACAGCTCTCACGCCGTCTTCTACCTTCGGCCAGCCGAACAGGTGCGGCGCCCCTACACTCCCGCAATCCGTTCTCCCTCCTCTCGGAACCGTTTCTTGTGATTTTTCCTCCAACGGCTTCGGCTTTCAATTCCGATCATTTTGAGCCCCATTTGACTGCCTCTCGCTCCTTGTAGGCCAAACGCCCAAACGAGCCTCTCAGCTCCTCCTGCCATGGAGGTACAGCCGCCGCATAAGAGCTCCTTCCTTCCTCCTTATGTGCCTCGTGGCACAGCCGGACCCCTAGAATCACTTTCCCTCGCTCAATTTCCCATCCTACACACTCGTGAGCCCTGACCTGCTCAGCCTTCTTCCTCGGAAGCGGCGACCTGCTGCTCGTTACTCCAACCACCTCCGGCCAATTGAGCGCTAGGTGAGCAACTTCGGCACCCGCTCTCCCCGTTTCTGCCCTCGGTTTTCCTCGAGACACCCCCGATCGCTTGGTCCTATAGATACCCTGAAGCTTCCTGAAGAAGCTCCGCCAGCACCTATCCTTTTTGAGCTTTGTTGCTTCTCTGCCCTGACTGACTACTTCCCTCGATCCGCCTTTCATCCGTGAGCATTCTCTGAAGCTTTGCTTCTCGAAACTCAGCCTCAATACTTGGTCTTGTTCTCGTTTTTGCTTCTTTGCTCTCGGGGTTTTTCCAGCGAGTTTGATGATCGTGGGGAGTCTGCGCCTGGTGGTGATTGCACCCCCTGAGTCCGCCGGACCACTGCAGTCCCTCCTGCATCTCCTAGTTGCAGAGCTGAGGCATGGGGTGCGGAGTTTCATTGGAGTCGAGCTCCAGTGATGGCTCCAGCGCCATGGCGAAAGCAAGAGGATGCCTGGTCAGTAAATGACCAGGGCAACCCTCGCCCTATGGCATCCAACCCTACAACGCAGGGGGTAATATCATCTTTTCCCCATCTTGTTCTTGCTCTTTGACGCAAACAATCGATACTTGCGTTTGACTAAACTGCCCTCGTCATTTTATTTGATTGATTTTGCGAGCAAGGGTAGGTCAGTATTTTCCCGTCTTTGCTCCCTTCCCTGTGACCTTGGTCAGCGAAGGTGGACCAGCTGATGCGGCCAATTGTGATTGGTCCGCGTCAGCGTGGGCCCGGCCTCAGTGGCCCAATTGTTTTTATTTTGCCTACGTGGCTTTTTCTTAATTTCTGATTGGTCAGGTTTACTTAATTCATAGTAAATCGATCCTTTGTCAGAAAAATATGAATAAATAGTCGATGGAAAGGATTTTTAATGTAGAATTTGTTTCTGTGGTTTTTGAGACCTGATTCTCAAGGGTTTTCAGAAGTTTGCTTTGATTGGCATTTTTAATATGTAAATGTTTTAAAATACATAATTAATTCATTTTAACTCTGTTTTGTAAAATAAAATATGTTTTATTAATCAGGAGAATATGAGTAATCTTTTGGGCTTGGTTTTGAACTCTAAATCGTAGTTTTGTAAAATTAGGGTTTTCCCTATACATTATGTCTTTATATATTAATACATGTGTTATGTTTACAACTAGGATATTATGTGGATGGTGATACAATCTGTTTGGTGGATATGATGGTAATGTATTTAATCTAAGGTATGTGAGACCTATTTCAGTATGGGATGCCTATTTTTGGTATGTGGAATCTATGTGGTTGATTATTGTGCAAAAAATCCTAATCTCTCAGTTGGGTCTTTTCCAACC
This sequence comes from Alisma plantago-aquatica, assembly GCA_963693085.1. Taxonomy (NCBI): domain Eukaryota; kingdom Viridiplantae; phylum Streptophyta; class Magnoliopsida; order Alismatales; family Alismataceae; genus Alisma; species Alisma plantago-aquatica. Next base: position 1,032,133,219 of record OY856412.1, read on the forward strand.
CCACATTCCTTATTGTGCTAGCCTTGTAATCCTTCTAATTGCATTTATTGGCTCTTTACTTAGTTTATGCCATTGTGGCTTAATCATGTGAATCATGCTTCTACATATGATGCCTCCTTTACTTGGAAATGTTGTAATCTTGTTATTGCCTATGTTGGCTTATCCCTTTGAAATATTTGGAACATTGTATAATGTTGATGCTTGTTGACTCTTTTAATTCTTGGAACTCTTGGATATGGTTGTGGCCTATGATGGCCTATTTGTTTATTTTGGGTTTTATTCCCAATGCTATGATGTTATTTTGTTCTACTTTTCACTATGCTGCCAAGTGAATGTTTATGCATGATATAGTTATTGGCCAATTGACAATGTAGTGTACATGAGTACAAACCACCCACAGGGCACTGAGGTTTTAGTCCTCCTGCCGGGCACTGGGGTTTTAGTCCCCCTGCCATTTTATATATTAGGCACTGGGGTTTTATTCCCCCTGCCACTTTTTAGGCACTGGGGTTTTAGTCCCCCTTCCATTGGTGAGGTCCGGTAGGTGCCTCACCCTACATTGAGAGGATGTTGAGTCATAATTTATATTCATGCAAATGTGATAATTGTTGATATTTAAATGTGGCAGTTTCTCTCTCTCATATTCATATATTTGCCTCATTTCTTTTGAAATCTCTTATTGTAGAGAATCTTTTATATTGCAAAGCTTTTTATTATTATTTGTCCTATTCCTTTTTATTAACACATACCTTGTTTTATCTTTCTCTTGCTGGATGACCCCAACCATCCAGGTTAGGATCAGAGTGCGCAGTGGAAGCTTGGTGGACCCAAGGCTAAGGATAGGATAAGAAGATGAAGAACATATAGTATATGATCGTAGTTGCTTTTATGTTATGTAGTTGTTTTGTTTGGAGACAATGTTGCATTAGTCTAAGTCTTCCTCTACCTAGATCCTTGTAGTTGCTTGTATAAAGTTATACTCCCATTTGGGAAATTTTATATTGTACTCTTTATACATTTTTGAATAATGTCAAGATTTAATTCTTCCGCTGCCATACTTTTGGTGTTTTTGTTTATCATGTTTTTAGTAGAGACGTTGGGTCTTTACAGCATGGTATCAGAGCATCAAGGTAGTCGGATTCTTGACTAATTCAAAATTGTCTCCTAGATAGAACCCTTATCTTATATAGTTTCCCTATAGTAAGTTTTTCACCTTAGAGTTGACCTATAAAGAATGTTTGATTTAGGATCTTAATAATTTCTTATTAGAAATAAAATTTGTCAACTTTTTGGTGAATTGTCTAATTGAGTAACTATTAGAGCAAGAAATTGAAGTGATGGTGTCTAGAAAGGGTCAGAGCTTAGGGGCTGGCAATATTTTCCTCTGCCCCACTAGCTTGGTCACGAGGACTCCTGAGCTCATATGACCTGGCCTGGCCTGATCTGAAACGGACAACTCGAAATAGTCTACCCTTAGACATATTACCTTATTGTTGAGTAACCTTTGTAACTCTTATATGATGATTTTATTTCTTTTCTCAAACAAAAATCATCTTGTAATCCCTAAGTACCATATATGAGTCTTAGATTTCTATGTTTAGGGTTTTGTGTACCCTATGCCCTATGCTATACCTTGAGTTAGAAGATAGAGTTTAGTAAGACTTTCATGTTGAATGTTATACCCTTAAAATAGTTTGACTTAGTCACCCTTTAAGTGGAAAGGTAGTGTTAGTACCTTGATAGATGTTAGAGTTGTTGATTTCGAGGACGAAATCCTCTTTAGGGGGTGGAGTCCCTCAATGCCTTGAAATCAAGAAACTCTAACTCCTTAGACATGGGATTAGTGAGCTTATATGTTTAGTGTTGAAAAAACCTTATATGATTGTAATTCATCTTGTTTGATAATAAACAAATGGATAAGTCATATAATTCTTATGCTTGAACCTTAATATACTCTTGATGCACATAATCATTAATTATTCATATGTGAATATACCTAGTTTTGATTAAGTCACCCTAATGATAAAATGTGTATGGTAAAATACACCCTAAGGATGCTTTAACATGTAATGGTCATGTTGACCTAAACCTTAATATGTAATCATCTAGCCTTGACAACATATGTACATATATACCCTTCATGCCTTTCTTGATACTCTAGTGACATTAGGTGTCATCACATGATATACCTTAATGCATGTAAATGGATTATAATCCCTTAATCATAATTGTGACCCAACTATCAACATAGGTAAGGCATATCACCTTGTTCACTAAAATACATCTTATTGATCATCTTATTGGTTTATGAATCAAATCAGTAATATGATAATGAGTAATTTGATTCATATAATGTGATGTTAATTCATAGTAATTTGTGTTATAAGAGAAAATGATTAGTGATGTCATGGATATGAGTATGTTAGATGTTGTGATAATATGTTCCTTGGAGATAAGCCATACACCTTTAGTCTTGTTATTAGATTAATAATTTGTTGGATAAAATTATATGGCATAATCCCACATGATGTAGTTAATGGATAATAATATTGAGTTATTTAGGTTTTGACCTAATGCATTAATTGTTGTTGGGATTGGTTTAGTATAGGTTGTAATGGCCTTGTAAACCCTAATTGTGCTTAAAACCCTTAATGAGGGAGATACCCATAATACACATATTCAAATGTTAAGTTGCAATAAAATGTGGCACAAGTGTTAGTATAATAGATATGCTGCCTTTTCATGATAGAGTTTGTGCTTATAAGGCAAAGATGCTAAATATGTTGAGTTGGATAAAATGATATAGGTTTGGTGGAAACCTTAGTAATACCTGACTTATGTAGATTTGGTGTTGTACCCTAGATTAAGGGTTATAACCTAGTGTTTAAGGTTGGGATGTTACACACTCACCCTCTATTTCCTCTTGTTGTGATTTCGGGGACGAAATCCTCTTTAAGGGGTGGTGTGTTGTAACATACTGAATCTCAGGGTCTTCCCTGCAATTTACCCACTTTTGAGCTTTCCTTTGCCTTTTAGTCCATTTGGACCTTTTTCATAAATTTCCCATCCTTTTGGATCATTCTTGGACTCCTTGTGCAATTTAAGCACAATCTGAGGTTGAAATTACTATTTACCCTCATTTATGTAAATGAGGGGGGTGTTTGCACAAATAACCCACATTAGGAGATAAGTTAGGGTTAATTATGTAATTTGGTCATTTATGGGATAATATATTAGATTATATTTATTTGGAGCTTTTTGGATAAATATATTATTAATAATGTGTATTTGAGTTCATATATGTGTATATTAACCTTTATTGTTTCTCTCTCCTCAAAATATGATTTTAGTTCACATTAATATGTTATTTTGTTGAGTAATGAGTATCTGTACCCTAATGTGTTTTATATGTCGAATTTACTCACATGTTTCTCATTAATGTAGCTTTTTCATATAATTCCTTGATTTTAATATATTATTATACTCTTTTATGAGCCATATATTTATTAATGGCCATATTATGCATTAAATGAGAAAGTGATTGCATAGCATTGTAATACTCGTCATTATGAGCCTATGGTTCAATTTTGGTGACTTTTGGAGTTGATTTGACCCCCCAAATTGATTTTACAAGTCTTTAATATAGTGTAACTATAGTGCATTAATCGTTTTCAATTTAATCGTTGGTAACACTATGGTTCCGTTATTTTCCCTGTCACGCGCCTTGAGCGACGCCTGAGGACCGTCGATCTGAGATCTAACATCTCTCACGCCGTCTTCTACCTTCGGCCAGCCGAACAGGTGCGGCGCCCCTACACTCTCGCAATCCGTTCTCCCTCCTCTCGGAACCGTTTCTTGTGATTTTTCCTCCAACGGCTTCGGCTTTCAATTCCGATCATTTTAAGCCCCATTTGACTGCCTCTCGCTCCTTGTAGGCCAAATGCCCAAACGAGCCTCTCAGCTCCTCCTGCCATGGAGGTACAACCGCCGCATAAGAGCTCCTTCCTTCCTCCTTATGTGCCTCGTGGCACAGCTGGACCCCTAGAATCACTTTCCCTCGCTCAATTTCCCATCCTACACACTCGCGAGCCCCGACCTGCTCAGCCTTCTTCCCCGGAAGCGGCGACCTGCTGCTCGCTACTCCAACCACCTCCGGCCAATTGAGCGCTAGGTGAGCAACTTCGGCACCCGCTCTCCCCGTTTCTGCCCTCGGTTTTCCTCGAGACACCCCCGATCGCTTGGTCCTATAGATACCCTGAAGCTTCCTGAAGAAGCTCTGCCGACGCCTATCCTTTTTGAGCTTTGTTGCTTCTCTGCCCTGACCGACTACTTCCCTCGGTCCGCCTTTCATCCGCGAGCATTCTATGAAGCTTTGCTTCTCGAAACTCAGCCTCAATACTTGGTCTTGTTCTCGTTTTTTCTTCTCTGCTCTCGGGGTTTTTCCAGCGAGTTTGATGATCGTGGGGAGTCTGTGCCTGGTGGTGATTGCACCCCTGAGTCCGCCGGACCACTGCAGTCCCTCCTGCATCTCCTAGTTGCAGAGCTGAGGCATGGGGTGCGGAGTTTAATTGGAGTCGAGCTCCAGTGATGGCTCCAGCGCCATGGCTAAAGCAAGAGGATGCCTGGTCAGTAAATGACCAGGGCAACCCTCGCCCTATGGCATCCAACCCTACAACACAGGGGGTAATATCGTCTTTTCCCATCTTGGTCTTGCTCTTTGACGCAAACAATCGATACTTGCGTTTGACTAAACTGCCCTCGTCATTTTATTTGATTGATTTTGCGAGCAAGGGTAGGTCAGTCTTTTCCCGTCTTTGCTCCCTTCCCTGTGACCTTGGTCAGCGAAGGTGGACCAGCTGATGCGGCCAATTGTGATTGGTCTGCGTCAGCGTGGGCCCGACCTCAGTGGCCCAATTGTTTTTATTTTGCCTACGTGGCTTTTTCTTAATTTCTGATTGGTCAGGTTTACTTAATTCATAGTAAATCGATCCTTTGTCAGAAAAATATGAATAAATAGTCGATGGAAAGGATTTTTAATGTAGAATTGGTTTCTGTGGTTTTTGAGACCTGATTCTCAAGGGTTTTCAGAAGTTTGCTTTGATTGGCATTTTTAATATGTAAATGTTTTAAAATACATAATTAATTCATTTTAACTCTGTTTTGTAAAATAAAATATGTTTTATTAATCAGGAGAATATGAGTAATCTTTTGGGATTGGTTTTGAACTCTAAATCGTAGTTTTGTAAAATTAGGGTTTTCCCTATACATTATGTCTTTATATATATTAATACATGTGTTATGTTTACAACTAGGATATTATGTGGATGGTGATACAATCTGTTTGGTGGATATGATGGTAATGTATTTAATCTAAGGTATGTGAGACCTATTTCAGTATGGGATGCCTATTTTTGGTATGTGGAATCTATGTGGTTGATTATTGTGCAAACAATCCTAATCTCTCAGTTGGGTCTTTTCCAACCCCACATTCCTTATTGTGCTAGCCTTGTAATCCTTCTAATTGCATTTATTGGCTCTTTACTTAGTTTATGCCATTGTGGCTTAATCATGTGAATCATGCTTCTACATATGATGCCTCCTTTACTTGGAAATGTTGTAATCTTGTTATTGCCTATGTTGGCTTATCCCTTTGAAATATTTGGAACATTGTATAATGTTGATGCTTGTTGACTCTTTTAATTCTTGGAACTCTTGGATATGGTTGTGGCCTATGATGGCCTATTTGTTTATTTTGGGTTTTATTCCCAATGCTATGATGTTATTTTGTTCTACTTTTCACTATGCTGCCAAGTGAATGTTTATGCATGATATAGTTATTGGCCAATTGACAATGTAGTGTACATGAGTACAAACCACCCACAGGGCACTGAGGTTTTAGTCCTCCTGCCGGGCACTGGGGTTTTAGTCCCCCTGCCATTTTATATATTAGGCACTGGGGTTTTATTCCCCCTGCCACTTTTTAGGCACTGGGGTTTTAGTCCCCCTGCCATTGGTGAGGTCCGGTAGGTGCCTCACCCTACATTGAGAGGATGTTGAGTCATACTTTATATTCATGCAAATGTGATAATTGTTGATATTTAAATGTGGCAGTTTCTCTCTCTCATATTCATATATTTGCCTCATTTCTTTTGAAATCTCTTATTGTAGAGAATCTTTTATATTGCAAAGCTTTTTATTATTATTTGTCCTATTCCTTTTTATTAACACATACCTTGTTTTATCTTTCTCTTGCTGGATGACCCCAACCATCCAGGTTAGGATCAGAGTGCGCAGTGGAAGCTTGGTGGACCCAAGGCTAAGGATAGGATAAGAAGATGAAGAACATATAGTATATGATCGTAGTTGCTTTTATGTTATGTAGTTGTTTTGTTTGGAGACAATGTTGCATTAGTCTAAGTCTTCCTCTACCTAGATCCTTGTAGTTGCTTGTATAAAGTTGTACTCCCATTTGGGAAATTTTATATTGTACTCTTTATACATTTTTGAATAATGTCAAGATTTAATACTTCCGCTGCCATACTTTTGGTGTTTTTGTTTATCATGTTTTTAGTAGAGACTTTGGGTCTTTACAAGTGCAACTTTGACGACTAGAAAATTATAGTACCCAACTGTTGAAATCCAGGAAATTTTCCAATCTCTAGCGAAAACACATAGTGCATGTGCCATCTTGGTTCACCATTGTGCAGCTCGAGGAGGAATTTTGGTGATCATTTTGGAGCAATGTTGTATCAGATCAAGGGTCTTCAAGGTCTTGCTGATGTTTATGATGGTCATTTTGAAGTTAACAATGACATTTAAGTGATGCAACTTGTCTGCACTCTCACACATTGAGAGCATATATAGGTATCTCAAGTTCTTTATCAACTTCAGAAAGCAAAAAATAGTTGGAGGCAATGGCACAATGTGAAGTTTTGTCAAGCTATAGAATAGGTGGGTAGTAATGGATACGAATTGGGGGATATCCTTGCTGAAAGACTCAACAAGAATTGGGATTTTGAAGACGTCCTCTATGCTTCTGTTCCATTTAGAGACTAAAAGCAGCTCGTTGAAAGATGCCATAATGTCTCAAATGGATTCTATGTCCCTACAAAATATAGGGAGGTTCATGATCCAGAACAAGGTACCCTCCTTGTCGTTTCCCATAGCCCCTTCTATCATGGATATGAGAGAGAGGGATAGGTGATGGAAATACAACATCTTATCTTCGAGAACCTAGTGTCAAAAAATCGATATATATGAAATGCATGTGGCCAACAACATCAGAGGAAAGAGACCAAAGCATCCCAACTGGCTTCCTGGAGCCATTAGATCACAACCTTAAGGTTCAAGGATTCTTATTCATGCACCCCGTATCGTCATGTGGATAAAGCACAACATTGACCCTCTTTGGGACGTGTTGTGGTGCCCCTCTAGCAAGCATCCCTTGAGATAATGGTAGGAAAGTTTGCAATGAGGCAAGATTTGGAAGCATTATGTTTTTGGTGCATGGTATCTACAATAAAGATGTCCAAGAGGATGACAAAAATAGCAAACCTTCTATTTCACACATAGTGATTGCCAATGTCCTTTTCCAAGGCACTGGAAGAAAGCATTATGTGGCATGTCATATAGAGTTTTCTTCCTAATCAGATTCTCAGGTCTATTTGTTGGTAGATGATGAGAAGTCCCTATTTGAGATCCCATCATACTACCTTGTTTTGATTGATCTGTCGTGGTTTTTTGCTCCTCCTCAATGAAGAAAAGTTGGTGAATGTCCTGGGTTATAATGTTGGTTGGTATGGTGTATGTTGATTCTAGTTGCATTTTGGAGACCATGCTCCATCGTGCTCATCGAGAATGGATGTGGGGCTATAAAGATTTATCCAAAGAAGTGGAGAATTTTTTATGGTACAATAGCATCCTCCTAGGGCTTTCGAATGAATGAAAGAGTCACACCTTTGTAAAAGGAGAACCAACAATGTCTTAGGGTTCTGGGGGTGACCGTGGTTTTGGGTACCTTCTTTGTCTAATTGATGCCTGATTATCAGAACATGAGACCTTGGAAGCCTCTAAGGTAGTTTCCTTGATGTCAGAATGCTTACTTAGTCTGGTAACCACTAAGTTATTGACACCCCAAATCACTATTGTTTCTTTCTAAAATCTAATGATGGTGATATATGATCAATGAGGGGTGTTGCAAATAGGGATGAGGTATCTCTCGCTTGGTGGATTTTTGGAATGGAAATTGGAAGGGTAGACCCTACCTAAAGGAATGTTGGGGCAGGGTGAGCAAGGTAGTTTCCCCTAGGGGAACCTTCTACCAGGTGGCACCCACTGCGTGGGAATAAGATTGCCCACCTATTTTTCTCCCCATCATTTCAAAAACCCAATCAATGTTAGTGTGCTTGACTTATCACACATGTCACTCTCCTTAGCCTTCGTCAACTTTGATGTTGTCTCCCCCGACTATGTCTATTTGGTCATGATATTGTATATAAATTCAAGATACATGGGTACTTGTTAGAGAACAAATTGTACTGGATAGGCCCACTTTTAGATTGACACATGGAAGCAATATTATGGAATTTATAGTCATATCGCAATGTGATAGTGGTGATTTTAGTCCTTAGACCTGAAGTTGCTACATAGAATACATTTAGTTTGGAGTACTTTAACACTACTTAGAATGACCTTGAATAGAGTTTATATACATGTAGTGCTTGGGTACACATTGACATATGTGGACTTTGTGAGTGATGAAGTTGGAATTTGTCCCACCTATTAGAATGAAATTGCAGACACTTGATGAGTGAGATCATGCAAAGCATGGACATGCTCATGTGAAACAGCTAAAAATGTTGAGCTCGTGTTTATCTTGAATAATCTACTCTAGATCAAGGAACAAAGATTGAATATTAAGAAGATGACATTTCCATGCCTCATCTTTGATTTTGGATATCTAGATAAAGGGATTATATAATTATTATAACATCGGTCACAATAATAGGTTGAAGTCATTCTCCAACTTCTCCAATTACTTGGATGACAATGAAGTCTTGTTAGATACCAATAATTGTATGTGAAATCATAATATGAGTGTAGATGTCACTACCAACCAAATTTGGATATATAGGCTCACACACATAGGATGTATAGGGAAGAGGATTATAACAACAGACACATGGTTAATTGGTTACTAAAATGTTTAGGTAATCCATTAAATCATTAATGGACTGACCAAAATACCAATCAATAGACTAAAAGTACAGTCACCCAACTGGGCACACCAGTCTATTGACTAGATGGCCCAATTGATTGACCACGTTGAGACAAATCCAATTGTTTGATTGTTAGACTCGACGTATGAATGGACAAGACCAGTCCACTGGTTGACTGGCTAGTCCAATCAATCCAGTAGACTAGATCAGTGGATCTATCACTTGGATCTAATATGTCCTGACCTAGACCTGTCACCCAATTGGACTGTCCATTCGATTGACTGGAAATTCCAGGAGGGTCATTGTAAAGAAGAGCTGGTGGTCCGTGAGTGTGATGTTAAAAGGCATTCATTGTATTTTTGTTTACCATAGTTTATTAAAAATATACTTCCCTACCTTTCCTACTTATAGGGACTTGAAGGCTAGGGTTTTAAGAGACACTTCTATGACACCTTTAGACTAGTCATTATTACCACTAGGAAAGAGAGAAGGCAAGATTGTAAAACACTAACATGTTGTCAATGAGAAGGATACTCCTTCTGTACCAGCTCTTAGAGCACAAAGTGGAGTTTTCATCTTCTATGTGGACTATGTATAGATTTAGTTTCCTTTGGGACTATGTTGGAAGAATGTCATTGACATCCTCCTTCATATATATTCATGTGAACCCTGTCTCTGGATCTACTATATGAAAAAGGTATATCTCACATCCCTTCCTTCTTGATACATTATTTTTGACAAGATCTTCTTGTGTGTACCCAAATTATTAAATTTTTGTTGCTTTAGATGCTCTTGCCACATCTATGAGACTCTATAGTGGTATTACAATCACACCAATCTACTATAGGTCGGGATTTATAATCAATATGATCTAAATTGTTTTATGTCACTTGTTTTGTTACATGTAATGTAAATGATTAAATATTAATATACATATCATATTTAATTCCACATTCATCTAAATTTGGAATTTTTATATGGCACATGGGGTTGACCATGCGATAATATATTTTTAAAGTAAAATTACATACCTTGTCAAGGATGCAGCCTCTATGATCCCATGAGAATAAGACCAACATGGATAGTATTGTACAAACCTACACATGTTGATTTCTATAAAAAGGTTTTAAACAAAAGGTGTTGACAATGATGAACCTTTTCGCTACTAGAATTAAATCAGTTCAGATCATGCTTGCCATTGTAGCTTATCATGACTATGGAATTTTGCAAATGTATGTTACTATATTTCCTTAATAGGTATCTTCTTGAGGATGTGTACATGACACAACTTGGAAATTTTATTGCTCCATATGAAGTTAGAAATGTTTGTGAGCTACAGAGGTCAGTCTATGCATTTAAGCAAGAATCTTGGAACTAGAATATTCATTTTGATGAGACAGTCAAATAGATTGCCATTATTCAAACTAAAGAATAATATTGTGTTTGCAAGAAGGTTAGTGGGAACATAAATGTATTATGCAAATTGTATGTAAATGGTATACTGTTGATGGGAAATGAAATCCCTACTCTATATTTGGTAAAAATATGGTTGGGAAACACCTTCACCATCAAGGACTAAGGAGAAGGTGTTTCCCAATAACCATCAAGAACTTAGGATAAGCATCATTTATACTAGAAATCAATATCTATAGAGATAGATATAGAAGGCTTATTGGTCTAGGTCAAAGTACATACATTGACAAGGTGTTGAAAAGGTTCAACATGCAAAAGTCTAAGAGAGGAAAATTTCCCATACCTCATGGATTAAGTCTCTCTATAACTCAATATCCCAACTCTTTTGAAGATAGGTCATGCATGAGTAAGATGCCATATGCATATGCAATTGGATCTATCATGTATGTAATTTTGTTTACACATCTTGTATGCTCCAAGCATGATGAGTAGGTACCAATCAGATCCCAATGAAGGTCAATAGACTACTATAAAGAACATCCCTAAGTACTTGAGAAGAACTAAGGATCAACTTCTCATCAATGGTGGTGAATAAGATATGGGTGTAAAAAGTTACACCAAAACAAGCTTCCAAATATACAAGGATGATTATCAATCACAATCAAGTGTTGTGTTTTGCCTAATGGAAGAACTATGTGTTGAGAAGTTCCAAGCAATAGATAGTAGTTGATACAATAGAGTCCAAGAATAGTGTTGTCTCTAGCATAGCAAAGGAAATTCTATGGATCAAGTAGCTAATTGGTGAAGTCGGAGTGGTTCCATCCATTGAAAATACAATAGAGATATATTGCAACAAAAATGGATCCATTCACAAGTTAGGGAACCCAAATCACATAAATATTCCAATCATATAATACCGATATACTATCTCAAGTAAGATATCTTCCATTGAGGAGATGTAAAGATTTTCAAATTACCAACTAAAAGCAATGTTGTTGATCCTCTAGCTAAAGTACTTTCACAGAAAAGATACGATGGTCATGTTAGATCACTTGAAATTAGATTCATGAGTGATTGGCTCTAGATCAAGTGGAAGAATGTTGGTAGTATGTCGTGAGAGACATCACGTAATAATTATAATGGCACACTTTGTAATTGACTTGATTACTAGTCAAGGTAATTCAAATCATTATTTTTGTTTCAATATTGAGATAATGAAAAAATATAATAATTTCCTAGGAATCTATATGATATCTACTCTGTTATTATTGTGAATATTATAGACAACAATAATATGTAAGACTAGTATGTAAAATGAGTGAGGACATAGTATCCTTAGTCATGATATTGGATATCAACTCAAGATACATGGGTACTTGTTAGATAACAAGTTGTATGTGACAAACCCACTTTCATATTGACACATGAAAGCCATATCATGGCAGTCATAGTCATATCTAAAAGTAATAGTGGTGATTGTGGTCCTTAGACTAGAAACCATTACAATCATAACATGTAGTTCAAAGTTCTTTAACACTTCTAAATGTGACATCAAATAAGGGTTTCCATACATGTAGTATTTGGGTGCATTGTGACACATATAGATTTTTGTGAGTGGTGTAAATTGTAATTTGTCCCTCCTATTGGATTGATATCTCATTCATTTGATGAGTGATACTATGAAATTCATTGCCATGATCATGTAAGTATACATATGATATTGAGCTCATATACTTCTCAAGTAGTCTACTCTATATGAATGGACAAATATTGAACATTAAAAGGATAACATTTCAATGTAGTGGATTCAATCTGGATATCAGAGACAAAGGGAGTATACTATCATTGTAACACTAGCCATAATACTAGGTTGAAGTTGATCTCCAACTTCTCCAATCACTTGGATGGCAATGAAGTCATTCTAGACACCAATCATTGTCTATGAAATCATAACATGATTATAGATATCACTATAAACATAATTTGGATCCTATAGGGTCAAAATCAAAGGATGTGCATGGAAGAGAAGTAAAATAATGGACACATGATTGATTGGTTATAATAATGTGATTTTCTGAATTTTGGGAGCTCGATATCCAATATAGCATTTGAAGACATACATGGAGAGAATTATTTTATGATGGACCTTGAGGTTTGATGGGGTCAAATGATGCAATTTGAACATTTATAAAGAGTTGATGACTAATTGACTTCTATTACAAGTTTTATATACTTATTTATGAGGCTAGTTGATGAATTATTTTCAATGGAAAATTTTCACATTTGTGGAATCAAAATTGACTAAATATTAGATTACATGATGAAGAACTAAAGTTTAAAGTTTCATAGAGTTTTGCACCACCAAGATGATAGATATTTTGGTTTGAATTTTTGATTTAATAACTAAGGTTCTAAATAAGTAGAACTAATCTTGATATTTATTCATATATACATTGGCCCAATTGTCACATAGCCATGTTTTGGTGGGGATCCACGTTAGTAATAGGTTGCAAATCACATACGAGCAATCTAAACTTGTCCCTGAATAACAATTTAATGGTGGATAGTCATCTTCAACCTCTGACTAAAATGGAGTTGGAGTCTGACCAGGCCATGATCCCGCCAGTCTAAGAAGTGAGGGTCACGAGCCTAACCTAGACCTAAGTGATGGAAGAGATTCACAATGCATGGAAATAACGAACAACCCATTAGTCCCAGTCAAATGAACAATAGATAGGGACTTCAACCTCTCATTCTTCCATCACTCTCCAATACACTTAGACATAAACAAACTATAGGAGGTTTAGGGTAAGAGGGGTAGTTTCTAGGAGAGAAAATTGATCTATATAACCTCGAGGATATCACTAATATTATGAGGAGGAGAAGGTATGAAGTAGAGTTTGGATGTTGGGATGAGATATCATTCTTCCTTGGAATCCATGAGGAAGGACATAGTATGGCCTTTTCAACCTACAATCTGTTGGTAGAGCGTCCATGCCGCATCACTCCACAAGTGAAGATAGAGTATGAGAGGGTGAACCACAAACTTAGGTCAGAAGACAATGGTGGTTCTCCTTTTTAGGAGACTCAAAGCTCCTACTTAGTGTGTTCCAAGGTGTACTACATGACTATGGTGTCCCCTTTTCCCAAATCTACTCCTGTGAACACCTATGGTGACTCCAAAACATGAGTCTGAGTTGACAATATGAGGCTTCTCACACTAAGGACCCATCTACCAGATGCTAATAGATACACTGGAAGTTATTGTTCATATTGGATGTGTTTTAGTGGACCAGAGGCTACGCATTTGTTGATCAAGTGCACTCTAGATCATGAGAAGATGAGGGAAGCAACACCCTGATGGATGTTGCAAAACCCTTCCTAGACATGTATGGCCATGGTCTAAAGATTCTTCACCATGGAATCCTCCACAATTTGTCATCATTGATTGTCTAACCCTTTGCAAAGCCCAATGGTGTTGCCTGAGACATGGGACTGACACTACAAAGAAGGAATCTCGTAGGGTCTAAGATGTGAAAATGTGGTGGAGAAGGAAAATGGACTGGTCTGGTTTCCAATCCAGAGGAACTGGGTTGTTGTTAGATAAATCCATTGGTCTAACCATAATTATACCATCCAAGGGTTTGAATAGGGGAGGTGGTTGAGCCAACATGGGACAATCAAAGAACATCACAGGTAGTGGGACCCTTTACACAAGGTAAAATAGGGCCATTGGTCAATAAATTCCCCAAAAATATCATAGAATTCAAAAAAATATCTATTTTATTGAAAACCCCTAGTTCATACTTCTGAGACATTGATGGCAAGTAGTAGCCTAGCTAGTCACATCACAGGTCCCCTCAAAAAGGGTCTTTGGTTTGAATCTTATTGGAAGCACTGGTCAAATATGAATTTCCCATAGTATCATATGGCCTTTGATGTGACTTATTGATATACTCGTGTGGGGCGCACTACTCTCTTGGGTTTACCATCCATGCTATTTGGGCCTTCTCGTGGGGGTTGGTTTTCGCCCAGTCATTAAAAAAATACTTTTAAGAAATTCTTATCCTTGGTATCTGATTTACACTATAAAGCCTCTTTGTAGGTTTCACATATTAGGAATAACTAGAAAATGATCTATGTTAAATCTAATGAAAATACTCTTGAACCCTAATATCATGAGGTAAATAATTATGGACTTTGATCTAACTATTATGTCAAAATACTTTTCCTTTCCTTGTTAATGACTAACTCAATGATTTCGAGCATATTTAATTTTAAAATTTTACTACAAGCATTGGGAAAATATGAAACTTGAACATGACCTTAACTATGGCATAGAGATCAATAAAACAATATCAGAGACTATCCAAACATTAAATTAAACTAGGTTTGGTCTAAAACCTAAATTATACCTAAATACCATTCATATTGATGAACCTTGTATTAATGACGGTTAATTGTTCTTAACTAGGTAAGGACCAGTGATCTAGATGGTCCATGATAAGTTAAGAAATATCCAAGATCAAGTATGTGGGTTTATTTAACTATATGACTATGGTATTCTTGGTGGCATCATGATATCTATGTATAATCTTCTATTTGCAAATATTGGATGTAGTACTAGTATGTTTTAGTCTATCTTTTGTCACTTTAAAATATGAATCATGTGTTGATGTTTAGTAGTATTGAGGTTCTCATTACCCCCTTATGAGGAAAGGATTCATGTTGACTAGTACACCTCCCTAGAGAACATGATGTAAGGGGAGTTCCCTAGAGTACTTGGTACATGGGGTTGGTCCCAAGATATATGTTTTGGTACTAGTCCACCTTGATAATGAAACTCATCTAGAATACGAAAAAAAATTGGAATATTAATTAGATAAAGAATTGTTTTCTTGTGATCTTTTTTATTTATTTGTGTGGATATTTTTAGAGTATGAAACCCATAAATTTATGTATCTTCCTGCCCAAGTACACAACACCTTGTGTGTTGATCTGTTGTTTCACATATATTATAGGCTTAGATCTAGCATGGAAGAAAAACCAACTTGTGAGCAAGTTCTATAGGTTGCGTAAGTTGTGTAAGATCTTAATTAGCATACATGTTAAGACATATATAGTTCTCCTATGAATATGCTAACATAATTTGTAATCATTCATTTCGTAATAATTAAATGTAGATATTGAAAATGTTATGGTGTATGCTTATATAGTTGTATGTTCTTGTATGCGCATAATGCTCCCACATCGCACTATAAGTCACATTTTCGTAGATATCCCTCTTAAATACGAGGGGTTTAGGGAAGATAGAATCTAAAGACATCACACTTGGTATTATAGGGTGAATAGTAGCTATATTTGACAATTGCTCATCATGAAACACAAAATTAAAATTAATCTTTAACTTAAAACCCTAGAAGCTTAGTAAATTGTTCTATAGAAACTAGGTTTGACTTAGCGTCTAGGTTAGAACCTAGATGATCAAGAACTAGGTTTAGATTGGAGCTTGTAATAATAGCAACTCTTAAAGTGTCAAACATCCCTTATAATGTAGTGGTATGGGATGTTAAATTCTTTGGAGATTATGGGAAACATAGGAAAAGAAACCCAAATCATATGCACGAGTCTACATCGTGTTCTCACTGTTTTCACTAGGTGACCGCACTGGACTCTCTACTCTATGTGAGACACTCCATTTTTCTGATTTGATTTTGTTTTCAATCGGCTCGAGACTGGACAACTTTCTCTAACATCCATTTTATCAAAGAAAAACTATATAATATTTTATTATATATGAAAGAAAATATAAAAATGTGTCCCTACACAAAGGAGAGTAGGAGGTAATCATGAAACCTTAGTGAAAAGGAAGTGACGTCAATCTAGAAGAGGGAGTAGTTCTATATTATACGTTTATAGCCTTATCAGGATATGTGATAGATAGATTAGAGGATAGATTGATATGTGATATAAGGGAATAGAGGGTCTTGTCTAAAGTTTGATATGTAAGAATGTAAGTTTACTTTTTTCTTATATAAATTTGTCTTTTAGATTTGGATCTAGTTTTAAATAATATGAGCTAAGTCATGATGATGAAAGTACATAGGATTTTATTACTTAAAATAAGGTTGAATGTGTATGAGCCTCAAGCTCTTTTATAAAGGTGGACTCTAGTGTTAGGATGAGATATGTGGTGAAATCAAGAGAGAGTAAGATCCATAAGGAGTCAGAGGACCTGACCTCCAATATATGAGAAATATGAAATATATGCAAAATGGTGTGTCCTAAGCTAGATTACTCCTAAGTAGATAGGTTAAGTACCTTATGCATGGTTCCTAAATTTGATATAAATCCTAGATGTGAGAGTTGGGTAAAAATGTAATGGGTAGAAGACTCATGATGAGAAAGTTCATTATGGACTGAGTTAGGTCCTAGCTTGAGTGACTTAGGTTTATGAAGCTCATCCTTAGAGACAAGTGAGGTAATATATGAAACATTAGTTCTAAGAGTTAAATGCCTAGTGCATATTATACAAACATATGTTGTTCCGTCTTCTTCTTTTTCTTATAGATGGTTCTAGAAACCTCACTCAAGCTATAAAGATGATTAATTTAGGAAAAGTCACTCAGATAAGCTTGACCTACTATATATTACCCCCTATCATACATGAAAAATGTAAGTTTGAAATCATGATCTTGAAATAAATATATCTTGGAATCATAGCCTAAATTAACTCTCAATGATGTGCTTAACTAAAACCATTCTAAATGTAAGATTTGTTTTGATGAAAACTCTCATAAATGGATGAAATACCAACATTTAAGCATCAAAAGTAAGTTCTTAACTAATAATTGAGTCCTAATATGATTTTGTCATAAACCATAATAATGATGTTCTCCTATAAAGGGATGGCATGAAATCTTGATATCATGTTGCACAAATTAGTGGATTGAAAATTTAACCTTGAGAAATACCCTCATAACTTCATATGTACGAATAAAACCCTAATTCTTATGGTATAAAGGGATGTAAGTCCTAAGAATAAAAAAAATAAAGAATGATGTATGACTAAGTCATTAAATATGCTTCAATAGCTTTCAAATAATCATGGTCCAACCTATTTAAGGTAGGGTGGATACACCCTAGATACTAGAATTATAAGACAACTTAGAATATATCTAGAATTATGATAAACTTGTCACCTAAAAGTGGTGGAGTAGAGTTAGTAGAAACTCTTGGATCTCACCTTGAATATGACATTAGTTGGATTTCAAGGAAGAAATTCCATGAAAGATGGGGTGAATTCGATGACCCTGATTTTGGGAGTTCAAATCCAATATAGTATTTTAAGACATACATGGAGAGAATTATTTTATTATGGACCTTGAGGTGTGATGGGCTCAAATGATGAAAATTGAATTGTTGATGAAGTGTAGATGACTAATTTACTTGTATTAAAAGGTCTATATGCTTATCTATGAGGTCAATTGATGTATTAAATTTAATGCATAAATTCCATACTTTTGGTATCAAACTTTATTAGATGCTAGATTACACAATGAGGAACTAATGGTTAAAATTTCATAGAATTTGTACAACCAAGATGAGATATATTTGGGTGTGAATATCTGATTTTATGACTAAGGTTTTAAATAAGTAGAACTAGTCTTGATATTTATTCATTTATTGTCACATTCTCGAATCTCAATATCTAGCTCAAACATCCCTCTACTTGGTTGCATTTCTATTAATGTACATTAAATTATTTTTCATCAACTTATATTAACAAAATAATAATTAGGGTCAAGCAAATATAATGTTTCGACAAACAACCTCTTTTATAATGGTAATGACTAATATTTTGTTTATGTCTTCAATTTAGAGTGAATGATATCAATTCATCAATTAATCAGTCCTGACCCTAATTTGTCACCCAAGATTCATCCTAAGCTATGCAAGTAAATAAATAAAATACAAAATAATGTATCAAATTTATTAATATGTCCTTATCAACCAAATAATGTAATAGATACTAAATCATTTTTTTATAAAGAGGAACCCTCCTAGACAAGGCCACTATTTGACTTAACCTAGCCATAAATAAACCCTGGAACTAGCTGCATACGTTGGGAGAACCACAACATGCTCAATATCATAAAGCCTTGTTGTACCCCAAGGAAAATAGCTAGAGTCAAACTCGGGTCCCTTCATTGGGGATTGTCGAGATGCATCGCTGGACTACTCCCTCACCCCCATAATAAATCATTTCAAAGGAATAAATTAATGATAAAATTGGATTTGGAAGGTCATAATTTCTTATTTAGAAATTTTGTGTCAATCAGGCCTCATTTGACCATTCACTTAAGTCATTGAACATTTAAGCTTCGGTGCGCATTATGGAATTTGCAGTAATTACATTTAATTTCCCTTTTTTTATTAACCCTCTTCATGTAGCGCTAGGGTGTCGGGTACATATTCCTTGTGGGTTTGAAGGCTAGTTTTGTAATAGCCATATGTTTCACCCCTTTCTCCCTCTTCTCTTCTTTTCTACCTCCTCCCTCCCATATATCTTCCATGTTGATCTTCTTTCTTCTATCATGAACATATCCTAAACCCTAGACATTGTAAGTCCCCCATGCACCCAATGACCTTCTGACAATACAAAACATGGCACCACCTACTATCATGTCATGTGTGGAATTTGCGGCCTGAGACTACAGATCCACAAGTCTTCATCACCTCCAATTCTGTTGTTGCCTTTGGAATGATTGTAGAACCCACCTTCCACAAAATTTTCACCCTTCTATATCCCTTTAGTTGTCTTCTTCCTCCCTCCTGACAACTATGTCTCTACCTAGATGATATGTAATAATGCAATGGCATCTGAAGACCACCACTCTTGGTACCATTTTGTCCTTCCTCTTCCTATGATCAAAGTGAGGTACAACTCCCCACCTACCCTCTATTCTCCATACTCATTCACTTGACTATAATCCTCCCTTCTCTCCTCCTTCAAACCTTCTTCTTTGAATCCTGATAATATTTTTGCATTGTACATAATTACACATGTATTTTTGTAAGAATCATGACCAAACTTGCCAATTGGTGTAACAAGAATTCACAACAACACAACATCTAACATCAGTATGGAATATATCACAGTCTATGTCTAAGCTCTAGTTAGGTTATCAATGACCCATTGAAAATGTATAATTTAATTCCTAATATGGTTCATTTTAGTTAATATTTGACCTACACAATATAAATAGTAGATTAATGCTTCATTTGGTTCCAAACTATATGGATGTAAAATAGGACTAACAAATGGGTTATACCAGTTTACAATGATTTCTATTCATCATTAAACACTGTGGGAACCTTTATATCTGAACCCAATTATTATGAGTTCTAAATACCTCCCTAACATTATTATAACTAATCAGTTGTGGAATACATTACTAGATTAATTTGTAATTTGCCATACCAAATTCGGTGGTTACACACAACCAATTTTATGTATCTTTTTAAATTTCCTACTCCTAATTTGAATTAAAATGTATGATCTTGTCTAATCTAATTGGATGTACAAACATCAACTCAAAATATAATCTATCAATGCCAGCTTACCTTTAGTGGCTATCATGCAACATTGTATGCTAGTTGATAATTCATATGTCTCATATATCCCTAAGATAATCACTTATGAAACCATATAAAAAATTATAGATTTTATCATATGAATCCCCATTTAGCTTATAAAGATCAATATGTGACTTAATATCAATGAGGTGTTTGCTTTATATAAAATCCAGTGATGTATAGTCCCTAACTAAATGGGGATACATATGTGGTCAGGGATGACTATGCAAGACAAAATATTGTACCTACCTTAGATTAAATATATACATGTAATAACTATAATCAAGATATTAATAGATAATAGAGTGTATGTTTACAAAATAAGATTAATAATCCCAAAGTGCCATTGAGTAATCATGATTAGCACAAGAACAATAGATATAATAATACTAGATATGTATATGCATGTTCTTCATAATTATACTAACATACCAAATGTGTTTCTAGGGTGAAGACTTGCCTATGTGGACCAAAATATACCCATAGATTTAACATATAGATGTGAAGATGAGGTATGTGCTTCATCCTAATTTTACTTGGGCCTATAGTGACTGAATATCACTTCTTATCAATGAGGCATATTTTTAGTTACACTCCTATATTTGAATATCTTGAATCCACTTAGAATCTCAAATATTAGTCAAATATTTCTTCTTAGATGATTGTTGAATTCCCATTTCTCTTGTATATGGGTCCCTTGACCCCAATTGTTATATGTTGGATGCTTTCATCCTTTTTATACTGGATTTTATACAACATTATGCATGTGTGGTTTTGAATTATCATATTTAGAAGTAGTTACGCTATATTTTATCAGCATTGAGGTTTTAGTCCTCCTGTAATGACACTCTGGTTTGAGTCCTCCTATCTAGAACTTGGGTTTTATTTCCCCTACCACATGTTATATATAGAAATTGAGGTTTTATTCCTCCTGCCATGCACTAAGGTTTTAGTTCTCTTATCATTTGTTATTTATTTGGCACTGAGATTTTAGTCCTGTGGCCCTTAGTTTGAAATATATGAGTTTCATACCTACTTTTTAGATTGTGCTAGTCTTTGTGGTACTCAACATGCATTATTATATTTACTACTGTTTCTGAATTTATTCAAAAAAGCAAGCATCATTGATATTGATCACCCCATATGAATGCCTCATTATTTTGATTGTCATTTTCTTGATACTATTCTTTTGTTATACTTTCTCTTAAACTTACCCAAATTTTATAGACCTCTTTTGATTGGGAACACCCTTGTTTTGTCCTTATGTTCTTGTAATGCACAAACATTTATTTATCACACATATACTAGTTTTATCAGATGCATACCTTCTCTTTGTCTTTCCACTTCTGGGTGTTGTTCCCTCAACCAGAGCCTAGGCAACCCTCGGAACCAAAGTGAGAGGATCAAGACCTTGAGAATAAAGACTAAGGGGAATCCATTGAAGAGTAAAAAAAGAACTTGACATTCCTAGGTGGCCCTCTGCCTCATCCCTATATAGTTTTGATAATATCATTTAGACTGCCTTATTTCCATCATAGACTATTATGTTGAGAAAGTTGTTTTTATTGTAATAGTTTACCTTTCTTTTGGTGTAAATATTCTAACTACATTGTATTTCATACTATTTTTAGTAATTATGTGCACCCTCATTCTTATTTTAATTAAGGATGTGTTTTGGGGTTGTATGGGTTATTTCTAGAATAAAAGTAAGGAGTGGTCTCATCACCTGGATTCACTCCTTACAATATGATATCATTGCTTAGTGGTTTGGGAACTAGCTACCTCAAAAATATATTTTAGGTTTATCATAGTTATACATCCTTTTTTAGGAGAAGTAGTTTGTCTGACAGAATGGATACTAGATCATTACCTTGTGGCTACTCTACCCCACAAAACTTGTGGTATGTGAGGTCATCTTTGAATCATTTACATGAGACATTGAATTGTAAGTTACTACTGAGTATCAAACTATTGGTATAGTTCCTCTAAATGATGTAGTTTCCCCACACATCGCGTCTTACCTCCTAACACAAATTGACTATTCTACATCAGTTTCTCACTACTTCAATGTGTGGAAAAGGGTCAATGCAATACACAATGATGAGAAGCCCAATGAATATTTGTTGATGGAATTTATAAATATGCAAGCATCCTACTTCAAGGGTGAGAATGACATTGAAATGGTAGACAATGAAGGTTTTGGTCCTCGAAGGTATTTTTTAGGGTATGCATGCCCTCTTCACCAGAAAACATGATATGCCTATATGTTCTAGATGGTCATGTTCGAGACTAGTAGAAAAAGATTGTTGGTACTCGTGAGACTACCACCGTGATGTGAGAATAGTTCATCAGGATATTCCATTAAAAGTAAATCTTCTCTTCTTCCTTGAGGAAGAAAGAAGTTGAGTTATGTGGTTTGAAGTATGGATCATTGAGTGTCCTTGCCTATGCTCAAAGATTCCTTCTTTTGGAGTGATACTATACTCTTCTTGAAGAGCTCTATCAAGTCACTCTTTTCCTATCGCATTTAAATTACAATGCCAGACATGCCCTAGTTCCAAAACTTCCCCTCACCTTCCAACAAATGGTTTATAAAGATCTTACAATGAGGTCATATCCTAGTTTTCAAGACCCATCTTACAGTGACAACAGCAAGAAAAGGAAGAGGTAGAATGATGAGCATAGGTACACAAGATGTAGTGAGTGTCATTGACACCATCCAGGGGGCTTGTGCACCCTACAAAGTTTTACTTCTTAGAGAAGTGACAAAAAATTGATTTTTCACCACTATAGAACACCAGGGCATAATAGCTTGTTGAATATGTATCTTTAGAGTGAATATGTTCCAACTGAGTCATTCATGAGACAACTATGACAACTACCACCTATAAATAGTAATAATTAGCATATGCAATGAACTTTGGATGAGAGGCACATAGGGCGTGCTTATGATATGAATGATGAAATTTCTAAAGTTTCTAATGAAAACAATGAAGGTAATCTACCCCTCATATCACATCATATACCAATGCCTTTTCTATATCACCATATTTAAAAATAATGCCCAAAGTTATAATATGTTAGTAGAATCTGAGATAATCATATGTTTGAAGTATACACAATGAGTTGTTGTTATGTAGAAGATGGTGATTTAGTTCACGTAAGGATTTTGGCACCATATTTAGCTTTTATTTCTAGGTTTTCATGTTAAACTATTTTGATTATTATCATACCATGCATTAAAACAAATTGGGTTTTATCAATGTTTCCCTGAACCAGATCACCGCTTGAAGATATTAACTTTGGAGAAGTACAGAGAGATGAAACATCTGAATGACTATATTGACTCCAAGACCCAAGACTTAAGAGTAGACCAATGAGTTAAAATGCATATATATGACTTATTTGACTTACCACTTTCTATCCCTTTAGATGGTTAAGTGAGTCGTAGATAACTCCTTTTTAGAGTTGGTCCTATAACTTAATAACTTAGAATGGTAATTAAGCTTTAAAGTTGTTTGAATGTAACAATGAATGCACTAGGTAACCCTTGGGAAAATTACTCAATCAAAATCACATAAATATAACAACTCACTTATTGGGGTAACGAAACCTTTCCAAGATGAATGCCATGGGATATTAATTAGATAAACTATACAAATACATTTTTTAGGTCGTATCTATCAAGGTGCAATGAGTTCATGGTTTGAGTGAATCTATTTATTTTATGTCAGACATATTGGTCGGCTAGGTTATGAATGAGTAGATTTTGGGGACCAGACCCCTTTTTTGGGGTGGAGTTTTGTAGAGTATGTGAATCTCAATATCTAGCTCAAGTATCCCCCTACTTGGGATCATTTGTAATAATGTAACATTAAATTATTTTTCATCAAATTAAATAAAAGATAGTAATTACGGTCAAGAAAATTCAACATTTGGACAAATAACCTCTTATATAATGTTAATGACTTATTACTTAATTTAGAATGAATGATATAAATTCACCAATTAATTATATTTGACCCTATATTATCACTCAAGAATCATCCTATGTCTAGGATGAAAGTAAATAATTAAATACAAAATAATGTATCAAATTGATTAGGAGTAGCATAACATACTAAATGTGTCCTTATCAACCAAATAATAAAAACTAATACTAAATATTAAAAAAAGAAATAAATGATAAAATTGGATTTGGAAAGTCATAATTAGCTAATCTAGAAATTTTCATGTCTATCAGACCTCATTTGACCATTCATTCAAGTCATTGAAATTTTGAGTTTTAATGTGCATTATTGCATTCACAATAAGTACGTCTAATTGTGCTTTTTCTACTTAACTCTCTCTATGTAAAGCTAGGGCAACTGCAATCCATCTTCCTCATGGGATCGAAGATCATCATTGTAATAGCCATATGTTTCACCCCTATCTCCATCTTCTCTTCTTATATGCCTCTTCCCTCTCCTATTTCTTCCTCATTGCTCCTCTTTTCTATCCTACGCCAATCTAAACATTAGTTGTCCTAAGTCCAAACATGTCACTGCCTACTGTCTTGCCATGTATGGAATCCTATGGAAGACTGATGTCGTGGATGCACAAGTCTTCATTGCCTCTAGATCTGTTGTTTCCAGTGTAACGATTGTAGAAATCACATTGCACCAAATCACCACCCATCTTTGTCCCTTTAGTCTTCTTCTTCCTTCATATGGCCAGTTGTCTCTCTGTTTTGATGTTATGTAATAATGCAATGCAATTAGAGTACCATCACCCAACATAGCATTTCTTCCTCCCTCTTCCTATGATCAAAGTGAGGTACAACTTCCCACCTACCCTATGTTCTCCATCTTCATTCACTAGACTCAGATCCTCCCTCCTCACCTCCTTTATACCTTCTTATTCAATACCTGGTGAAATTTCTCATTTTGCATGATTACTCTTGTTCTTTTAGATGAATCATGATCAAACTTGCCAATTGGTGCAACAACAACTCACATCAACACAACATCCAACATCATTCTAAAATATGTCACAGGTAACATTTTGTTACTTACATTATCCTCCACTTATCTTTACAGTTCATTCTTTTTCTATAAAACCCACACATGAATACTACTATGTCTAAGTTATAGTTAGGTTATTAATGACCAATTTCAATTGTATAATTTAATTTCTACAAGCAGCATGTAACCTACACAATCTAAACATTAAGTTAATGTTTCATTCCTTACCAGACTATATGGATGTACACCAGGATAACACATGGGTTATACCACCTTATAGTGATTTTCATTTATCATTAAACACTATGGAATCCCTTATATTTGAACTTGGTTATTACAAGTTCTAAATACCTCCCTTACATGATTATAACTAATCAAGTGTGGACTACATTACTTGATTGATTTCTAATATGGCATACCAAGTCAGTCGGTTGCATAAGGCCAGTTGTATGTAGCTTTTTAAGTTTCCTACTTCAAATTTAAATTCAAATCTATGATATTGCTTAATCATATTGAATGCCCAAACATCAATTTAAGATATAATCTATCGACTCTAGATTACTTTAGTGACTATCATGAAACTTTGTATGCTAGTTGATAATTCATGTCTCATCTCTCTCTTATATAATCACTTAGCAAACCATTTACATAACCCTAGATCTAAGGTGGCATGACTATGCCCAACTTGTTATACTTATATTGTAATCACCATCATCATGTATTTAAGTAGATAGATGCACATGCCATAATCTTGTATACATATGCATTCGATTGATAACTACAACAAGAATAGCCATCTTAAGAAGGAAAATAGATCAAAGACAGACATGCAAATCTTGATCTCAAAAATCAATATGTGACTTAACATGAATGAGTTTTGTACTTAGTATAAAACTCACCCGATGTATAGTCCCTAACTAAATTGTGATACATATGTGGCCAGGGATGACTATGCAAGACAAAATAGTGTAGCCTACTTGAGATTGAATATATACATGTAATAACTATAATCGGGGCACTAATAGATATATGATAGAGTGTCTATTTACCCAATAAGATTAACAATCCTATATTGTCATTACGTAACAAAGATGGGGATAAGAACAATAAGTATAATTATAATAGGGATATATATACATGTTCCCCTTGATCTGAATAACATACCTAACATGTTTCAAGAGTGAAAAATTGCCTATGTGGAAAAAATATACCCATAGAGTTAACAATTAGCTATAGTAATTAGGTATGTTGTAATGCTCGGGCCCACTACCCAAGGCTCTAGTAAGTTACAGGAATGCCGACTGGCCCCACAAACCACTAGTAGCCTTATGTAAGGAGTGGGATCCCATAGGAATCCACTCCCTACTAAAAATAAATAGGGAAACACCCACCAAAAAAAAAATTCAAAAGGGGATGAAACCAAATTTATTTAACAAAATTGTATCATAACACAAAGTAGCATCGGAATTGAAAGATATCTATAATCATTACAAGGCTCCTTAACATACTAAACTTTCACCACGCAGGGTGAGATAAAGGAAAACTAACTACATATGCAGAACTAGATGAGGATCACCTAAATACTTCAAGCAAGGTCTCCCATGAAGTCATCTACACTTGTTGTGGTCCAAGTCCTCCTAGATCTCCTTCTCCTCATCCAACACCTGGGGTTGGAAGCGTACCCCACAAAAGGAAATGAAAAGAGGATATCAGCAAAAAGTTGGTATGATCATAATAAAAGGAAATTGAGCATTTTATTTTAAGATAAAGGTACATCAAGTATAGAAGGCTTCCCATGCAAAAATATAAGGACTACCCAGTCGGGCATAAAAGGAAAGAATCTCAAACATATGATAAAAGGAATACTTGAAATTAAAACAATAAAAAAAGTGGTGCCACAAAAGCACACATAATATTTTTAGGGCACAAAACCCATAACAACCTACATGTAGGTGAGATAAACATAGCACTAGAACAACATAAGAAAAAAAGTCAGCCAACCCTCATAAAGTTGAAACCTGATAGATAATGGCACATAACCAAACTCCCAAATATAATAGATTGGGCCAACCCTCATAAAGTTGAAACCCGGGTATGGGGCACATAACCACCATCCCAAAATAAACAATAAGGGCACATAACCCAAAACCAATGCAAATTATATTACTCTAGGGCTACTAAGTCACACAACATGCTTAATAGGGAGGCAAGTAAAAAGGTATAGTCAGATTTACAAATTAATCACCACATAAGTGATCATCATTATCAACCACCTCAAAGTGGGCATATAATAACAAATTGAGTTCCATAATGAACAAGGCATAATAAAGATTCCAAAAAAAATTCAAGAAGATATTATGATCACAAGACCAGTAACAAGTAGGGTACTTCACATGAAGCATCATTTTCAAAAGAAATAGATATGGTTTTTAGGTTATTATCCATAGGACCAAGAGAAAGACAAGTTAGGTTATTGCTCAATAAAGAAAAATAGGAGATGCTAACATACCTCTCACAGAGTCTTAAAACAACACTTTCTAAAATCCTAAGCAAGATTAGAGTCCACTTTTCCTATTATAATAACCATATACATGTATTAGCATTATATGCATACATTAAGAACTCAAAACCCTAAAGTTGTTGACTTTATCTACAAACCATCGATTTAGGTCTTAAAAACATCACCATCATCTTAGTTGGGATTTTCTAATCAAAATAAAATATAATATTAAGTATTTTGAAGATATGGACTTTTAGGGTTATTTTTAGTGATTTTTATTAATTAAATCGTCCTCAAAATACTTTTTTGAAAATATCAAAACCATACATCCAATTTATTTTTATTAGATATTTCATATTTGTTTGAGTCTAGAATATATTTTACTTTTAATTATTTCCCAAGGGTTTATTAGTTTTGAAGTATACAAATTATTAACTTCTTAATTAGATCCATTAAAATCACTCATCATAAAGCATTGGATTTAGGTGACAAAACCCTTACCAGATAAAGCTTACATTTTTCTCGTTTTATTGACTATTTATGCATATTTTTCTTATTAGGGATTAATTAGTTGTGGATTTTCAAAGCTCGACCAATCAGAATATCAAGAATTGCCAAATAAGCGAGAAAGAGAGAGAGGAAAATAGAATGGGTTAATCTGCTGACTTGGCCCAATCAGACTCAGCCTAGTCAGGGGTCAAAGGCATGGCTTGACTCGCCTAAACAAAAGACAACATGGTGAAAAGATGTTTTTACCCCTGATGTCAAAACGAAACAATGATCTAGCGGCGGGGCGATATAGTAATTTACTCGGGGCCCATATTCTACCGTGCAGACCCGCCCACTACGTGAGAACGGAGCAAGCAAGAGCTTGCTAAGATTTTAGGCAAAACTCAGATACGCAATCAAACTCGAATCCAACAACGAAGAAAGAGAAAACAAGGTTCTACGAACTCACCTGTGTTGAGAATTTGTTTGAAGGCGTCGAGGAGAAGGAAGGGTGGTTGTCGTAAGCTTAAACAGAAAGTTGGGTAGCCCATGACCAAATGAACATCGATCAAAGAAATTGGAAGTAGGAAAGATTAGGTTAAGGTGCGGCGAAGCTGGGGGTGAAGTCCCCTATTAATAGGGTAAAGTTCTAGAGTGAACCCACCAAAGTCGTGAGAGAGGTTACATGCCAGCATTGGGCATTTATTGGATCCAAATAAATTGAACTCGTGTAAGAGTTCGTTGCGTGTGGGACATCACGATAAATTCAATGCAAAATAAATCACAAAAAAAGACGTATATAAATTGAGAAAATTGGGATTCTCAGACCATCCCACCCGGTGGCACTGTAGTAGGCTGACCATGGGTAGGAGACGATCCAAGGATCGTCAGATCAAAATCCAATGGTGACAACTCAAATTGCAAATCCAATTGAATTCAACCAAAGTGTTAGATTCATTATTTAATAAATTTCTATTTCTTCTTTTGGTGGCTCAAACAGTTTCCAAAAATAACCAAAATTTGCACCCTGACTGATTTTGACAAGTAGAATCTGAATATGGAATTAGTTTTGACTTTTGAGAACTTTTAATAGGTTAAATAATTCAAAACTTATTTTCTCTTTCCTCCTTCATTAATGACATTAGGATTATCCAAAAATTATGAAACTTTGACCCACAAGTCTTATTTAACATGTTGGATACGAATTTTCCATCAATTTTACATGTTGGAGTTATTTGCGTAATTATTTAATATTTTGAAAGTTCTACATACTTTCCCTCCTGATTTCATCTTTTAATCAAACTTTCTCCCATTTGAGTGAAAATTCACCAAAAGGCATATTTTATTATGTAGATTACGAATTTAAGACTATTTTCCATTGAGTCATTAATTATTTTATTTAATATCTTTAAGGAAAAACACCCTTTTGATTTCTACATAAAATAGATATAGTTATTATTACTCTAAATTGGTGAAACTTGGCCTCCAAGCCAATACATATCCCAAGAAAATGAATATAAGGTCATTCTTATCCAAGAAGTTTTCCTTTTAACACATTATCCATTATTTATATTATTTCTCCCATTAATAATCCAATATCTCATTATTCATGTTTTAAGTATTATATTTGATTCCCTTTTTCTCTTCCTTGCACCCTAAGGGATAGGAATAATGTAGAACGAATCTACACACCATTATCCCACATAAGATTATTTATTTTGTTTTTTGTGGACTTATAACTCATTATTCTCAATTATGGACACTTGGTCTTTTATGCACATATCTTATGTACCTTTTATTAATTTTATGATTAATTTGAAGGTATTGGGTAATATTAATTTATATTCTATATTTTAGTGTGATTTATGCATGCAATAATATATTTAAGGTCACCAAAGAGCATATTTTAATCCTTGCTTGGCTAAACCTCAAAGACTAAGGGTTCTAAGTTATTAACCCTGGAATAAGATTAAGTCCTAGGTTTTAGTATGTTACACCTTAATTGTGCGGTTTTTCCCCACTCACGTGCAAGTCATGATAAACTTCCTGACTGGTCACCCATCCTAGTAGTACTCTGGGCTGAGCATGCTTAACCATAGAATTCTTTAGTGATGGGTTCCCTAAAAACAAGGTGCACCTTGGTGATATGTGTAGTCAAATCATTCTTTTTAAGATCAATTTATCCAAGGCCTCAAATTCTACGACGTTACAATCTCCCCCACTTGGAGTCTTACATCCTCATCAAGGCCCAACTATATGGCTTCATAAGATTTCATCATTTCAATGCAGACCCAATATGGCCATGTACACCAAGCTCCCAGTCACGGCTAACAGCACAAGGGTGGCTCCATCACCATGGATAGCCCTTTCCAACATGCATAGACTATGTGACTCAAAGATTGGCATTTCACAGGCCCATGTGAACTCCACCTACACGAGGCAAAGTGGCTCTGAAACCTTTGAAATGTTTGATCCTACTACCCAAGGCTCTAGAAGAGTTTCAGGAATGACGATTGGCCCCATAGACCACCACTAACCTTAAATGTGCACTTTGTCGTCACTCACACGCAAGCCAAGATAAACTTCCTGACTGTTCACCCATCCTAGTACTACTCTAGGATGAGCATAGTTAACCACAGAGTTCTTCAATGATGGGTTCCCTAAAAAGATGTGCCTTGGTGATATGAGTACTCCAATCATTACTTTTAAGATCATTTTATCTAAGGCATCGAATCCTGGGACATTACACATCTGCTTCTTCATAATTTTATTCAGGCTTATAATGACTAATCCTACTTATTAGCAATGAGGCATATTTTGATTTACACTTCTCCTTTTAATCTCTAAATCCTTTTAGAATATCAAATGTTAGTCATATATTCTTCATTAATGATTGTTTAAATCCCACTTATCATGTATATGAGTCCTTTGTGTTGGATGCTTTCATCCTTTTTGTACTTGTTATAATTCGTACTAACTTGCCTACTATATTACACATATCTGATTTTGACTAGTCATATCTACAAGTAATTACACAACATTTTATTGGCACTAAGGTTTTATTCCTCCATCCACAACACTGAGCTTATAGTCCTTCTAGGCACTTGGGTTTTATTCCTCCTATCATATTATATATATATATATATATATATATATATATATATATATATATATATATATATATTGGCACCGAGGTTTTAGTCCTCCTGTCAGACATTGAAGATTTATTCCTACTATCATTTTATGTTTATTCACACTGAGATTTTAGTCCTCCTTCCCTTGATTTGAAATATATGGGATCTAGTCATTCTTGTTAGATTAATATAGTCTTTTTTATACTTAAAATGCATTTCATATTTACTCTTTTTGTGGATTTATTCAAAAATGCAAGCATTTTTATTTTATTTCTCACCTCATATGAATGCCTCATTATTTTTATTACCATTCTCTTGACATTATTCTTTTGTTATACTATAACATACTAAAATTTGGGCATTTTGCCTTTTGATCCTCTTTTTGTATAAAGCATGTACACCCATATTGGGGAAATTTTAATGTACACTTTATTTAAATTTAATATAATCAAAATGTTATCTTCCACTGCTATCCAAATTGGATTTTGTTTACCATTGTTATAAGTAGACAGGTGGATTGATTTCACTTCTTTACAACATGGTATCAGAGCCCATGGTAGTCAGAAATCTGACTATTTCAGTTTGTCTCCCTAGTTAGAACCCATGACTTACATAGTTCCTTTAGGTGACATGGATACCCTAGATTTGATCTATGTTGAAAGGTTGACTTAGAACCCTATAGTTTCACCTTTGAACCTTGATGAATAAAATCCTAAAATACATATAATTAAAACATGTATAACTTAATGTCGTGTAGGTTTACCTTTAGGCAACTATTAGGGCAAGCAGTTGAAGCAAGGGTGTCTAGAAAGGATCAAGGTTTCGGGAGCTGGCAAAATTTTCCTCCACACCACTAGCTTGGTATACGAGGACTCCCGTGCCCATATGATACCGGCCTGGCCTGCGCTGATACGAATTGCCTGAAATAGTTTGCTTTTAGGCAATAGTAACCTTAGACTTCTATGTTGTCTATCTTTGTGAACCCTAAGTTTCATGTGTATGATGATTTGTTTGGGGATGGTTACCAAGATAATTTCTTATGTCCTTTGAACCTAGACCTTAGATTTTGGGTGCTTGTGAGAATATCAGAGTGCACAGTGGAAGCATGATGGATCTTGGTAATGGTTTAGTTAGACTTATCCTTTAACCCTAGTGTAGTAGGTCAAACCCTTTAAGGGGTGGAGTATGGTTAGTTGATGATGTTTGAGTGGTTATATTTCGAGGACAAAATCCTATTTAGGGGGGATGGAACCCTATAACATCTTGATCTATCTTTAGAAACCCTAATTCCATGGATAGGAGGTTAGTATGCATGGATCTTCAGTTGTGATCAAACAAGATATAATCGTAACCCTAACATGCTTGTTTACATATTAATGAACATATAACTATCATCTAAGGAATAATGCATGTGCCTGAACCCTAATGTACATCCAAGGCACATAATATGAATATCAATGCTAATTGTCAATAAGTAAGATGTTAATAATGTCATGAACCAATAAACCCTAATGATATGATGAGTAAGGTTATAATTTGTAATTAATGCATGCTAAGGATGGATAAGTGAAATAAAATGGTCCAAACCCTAAGTTGTAATAATATAACCCTAATCTATACATCTTTAATGTATTTAATGATACATTAATGATGTTAAGTTCCATAATTAGATAACCTACCTTGATGTACGTAATCATCTAATCACATATTAATCAAGTCATCAATATAAAATGCAAGTTACCTTGTTATCTAATACACACGTGATTAGTCACCTAATGTAAACCAATTCATTAATATGTAATATGTCTCACCTTGATCATTAAAACACCTGTAATGGCTTCAATATGAGTATGAAGTAGTTGGATTCACTTAAATGTGCAAAATCAATAATATAAATGAATAAATATGTGAGATGATTAACGATGACATTAATGTGAGCAATAAAGATAGTGTGGCAATAAGATTATGTTCAATGTAAATATATGTAATTGATGTAACATAATTTGGATTAATTATAGACTTAATTACAAATTGAATATTTCATGTAAAATAATTTGTTATAATTAATAAAGTGGTAATATGAGGATACTGAAGTATAAATCCAAATTATTAAGGACAATGATCAAATATAATAATGAATGTTGAAATAATTGAGTAACCTCTATTTGTGCATAATAATGAAATATAATTCTTTTTGACAACCAAGTGAATGTGACATGACATAATAAAAATAATTATGACAATGTGATACCATAATGAATATAATGTTAATGAGCCAAAAATATAAATAAAGTTAAATCTCTTAAAAAGAATATCTTAATAGTGGAACCCTAAGTGATCCTTGAGAACCCAACCTACGATGAGTTATATGTGAAGTTCTGAACCCTTAGGTGTAGTTGAAGTATAAGCTATGGTGGAAGTTTTATGGTTGGAGGAACAACCTAAAGTTTTGTGATGTGAGGTTGCACACTCACCCTTCCCTAATTGCTAGTGATTTCGGGGACAAAATCCTCTTTAAGGGGTGGAGTGTTGTAACATACTAAAATCTGGGCATTTTTCCTTTTGATCCTATTTTTGTATAAAGCATGTACACCCATATTGGGGAAATTTTTATGTACACTTTATTTAATTTGAATATAGTCAAAATTTTATCTTCCGCTGCTATCCAAATTGGATTTTGTTTACCATTGTTATGAGTAGAGAGGTGGATTGATTTCACTTCTTTACATATACTTTCTCTTAAAGTTACCTAGAAGTCAAACTCCTTTTTTTATTGGGGACACCCTTGATTTTGTCCTTATGTTCTTTTAATTCCAAAAAATTAATTTATGCACGTATACTAGTTCTCTATTACGCATAGCCTATCTTTGTCTTTCCTCTTCTAGGTGTTGTTCCCTCACCCAAATCCTAGGCAACCACTGGACCCAGAGTTAGAGGATCAAAACTTTGGGAATCAAGACTTTGAGGAATATATTCAAGAGTATAAAAAGAATGTGATATGCCTAGGTGGCCCTCCACCTCATCCCTATTTCATTTTAATAATTTCTTTAAGACCACATTATGTCTCATGGGCCATTATGTTCATAGAGTTGTTTTAATTGTAATAGTTTAGTTCTCTTCCACTGCAATTACTCTATCTTATTTGTATTCCATACTATTTTTTTAGTAATTCTATGAACCCCCATACTTGTTTTAATTAAGGATCTATTTTGGAGTTGTATTGGTTACTTCAAAAACAAAAGTAACGGGTGGTCCCATCACTGGGACCCAATCCATACATCTATACATTAGCCCAACTATCATGCATCCATGTTGCAGTGGGGAACCACATAAGTAGTAGGTCATGGATCCACATATAAGCAATCTATCCCTGGCAATGGATAACAATTGAATGGTGGATAGTCTTTCTCAACCTATGACAAAAACAGAGTTGAACTCTGATTGGGATATGATCATGTCACCTTGAGAACATGAGGATCACAAGCATAACCTAGAATTGAGTGATGGAAGATATCCTCAATTCATGTCACTACTAAACGACCCTTTAGTACTAGCCAACTGAACAATAGATATGGACTTCGACCTCCCATTCTTCTATCCCTCTCCATTACACTTAGACATATATAGGACAAAGAAGGATCAAGGTAAGAGGGGTAGATTTTAGGAGAGAAAATCAATTTGTAGAACCTCGGGAGATCGTTGAGATCATGAAGAGGGATGAGAAGGTATGCAATGGAGTTTGTATGTTGGGAAGGGAGATCATTCTTCCTTGGAATCTAGAAGAAGGTCACGCTATGGTCTTTTCTAGCCTACAGGTGGTGGGCACAATGTTTAATCCACACCTCTCCATATTGTATATCGAGTGAGAGATGGTGAACCATGTACTTAGGTCAGAAACTAACAATAGTTCTACTTTTTGGAAGGCATGAAGCTCATACTTAGCGTGTTTAGAGACCGACTACATGACTCGGGCATCCCCTTTTCCCTAGTCTACTCTAGAGAAAACTTGTGGGGGCTCCAAAATGTGACCCTGGCTTGACAATATGAATCTTCTCAAACTAGGGATTCGTCGGATGCTTGATGAACCAAAAGTCATTTCCAAGATTGGATGTGTTGTAGTGCACCATAGATTAGGCACCTCCTCACTGAGGGCACTCTAGATCATGAGTAGATGAGGGGAATAACACCATGATGGTTGTTGCATAGTCCTTCCTAGAAACCTAGTGTGAAATCTCCCATGATTTATCATCATTGAACCCTCTAACTCTTTGCAAAACCCACAGTGGCGCTAGTGAAA
This sequence comes from Alisma plantago-aquatica, assembly GCA_963693085.1. NCBI lineage: Eukaryota > Viridiplantae > Streptophyta > Magnoliopsida > Alismatales > Alismataceae > Alisma > Alisma plantago-aquatica. Next base: position 1,032,168,912 of record OY856412.1, read on the forward strand.
TGGAACAATCTTGTTGAGAAGGCATTGTGTTGGGATTGAGAAGGTGGTAGATAAGGTATACATATTGGTCAAGTTTCCAATCCATACGAATTGCACTATCATTAGATAAATTGACTGGTCTAACCATAACCTAACTAACCAAGGGTGTGACTAGGGGAGGTGGCCCAGCCAACGTGGGCCAATCTAAGATAGCCATCTTACACAGTGGGACCTACTACACAAGGTAAAATACTTCTAATTTCTTGAATATGACCTTTTCTTAGAAAATGTGTATTAAGAAAGACCCATTGGCCAATAAATGCCCCCAAAATATCATTAGGTTCAAAAATCTCTACTTTATTGTAAAATCCCTAGATCAAAATTTTAACACATTCTTGTTATTGATATCTGACTTAGACTATAAAGCATCTTTGTAGGGTTCATACATTTGGAGTAATCAGCAAATAATATAATATTAAACCTGAGAACAATATTCTTTAGCCCTAATTTCATGTGGAAGCTAGATTTGATAGTTATGGAAAAATATTTGGTTTTTCCTAATTAATAACTAATCATATGATTTCAACCATATTTAATTTCTAGAAATTAGTATAAGAATTAATAAAAAAATGAAACTTAAATAAGACCTTAATTATGACATATAAATTAGTAGAAAAAACATCAGAGACGATCCTACAATCTCATTGGACCTAGGTTTGTTCTAATCCCTAAATTGGACCTAAATACCATTAGTAATGATGAACCATGTATTAGTGATGATTAATTATTCTTAATCAGGTGATCACTAATGTTCTAAATGGTTGAGGATAAGTTAGCAAATATCTGAACTCAAGTATGTGGGTTTATTTAATTATATGACCATGGTTTTCTTGGTTGCATTATTATATCTATTTATGCTCCTATTTTTACAAATATTGGATGTAGTACTAAGTATGTAGATTTCGATGTTTTGTCATTTAAAAACATAAATCATGTATAGGTGTTTTGTGGTTATTGAGGTTCTCATTATCCCCTTACGAGGAACATATATATGTTTTGGTACTAGTCCACCTTGATAATGCAATTCATCTAGAAATATGAATATAACTGGCATATCTCGCTTGATAAAGAACTTTTTTATTATTCACTTCTTTTTTATTTTTGCAAATCTTTTCAAATTATAAAAACCATAAATATATGTACCTTTGTTCCCAAGTACACAACACAATGTCTCTTGATTCACTATTTCATGTATATTTTGGGTTGAGCTAGCATGGGAGAAAAGAAAATGTGTGAGTAAGTTGTATAGCTTGTACCTATTGTGTAAGATCCTAGTTAGCATACATGTTAAGACTTGTATAGTTCTCTTTTCAATATTTAAACATAATTTCTAATAATTCATGTTCTAATAATTTACATGTTTATATTGAGAATGTTATGGTGTAAGCTTATATAGTTGTATGTGCATAATGCTTTCGCATCACACTCTGAGTAGAATTTTTGGGGTTTGCCCTATCAGCCCCATGGAGTCTAGGAATAGTGGAATATGGGGGTGTCATTATTTAGGTAATCAAACAAATCATTGATAGAATTTCAAGAATCCCATTTGATTGACTAGAAAGTCCAATCACCTTCTAAGACAGACTGGTCAACCAACAGGGTGGTTCAGATAATTGAAATGGATGAGATCCAAATAATAAATCTAGTGGTTGGCCTAGACAGTTGACTGGACAAAATCAGCCAACCAATCAACTGCCCAATCCAGTCATTCAACTAGATTGGATGAATGGATCCGTCACTTAGATCCAGTATGTCCTGGCTTGGCCCAATCGCTCGACTAGACTGGCCATTCGATTGATGGAAATTCCATGAGGGTCATTGTAAAGTATTCTATGCATGTCAGTTGGTCAACCAGATTAAGCCAAACAATTGAAAGGCATTCCATGATCAGACTGCTAAAAGGATGTTGATGTCTTTTCATTTCCAAATGTTTATTAGATCATGCTTTCATGCCTTTCCTATAGATAGGGTGATGACGACCAAGGTTTTGAGAGACAATTTTGTGACAATTTTGGCCTAGTAATCATTACCCACAAGGAGAGAGAGAAGATAAGATTGTGCAACACTATATATTGCCAACGAGAAGGCTATTCCTTCCACACCTTCTCTTGGAGTGCAAAGTGGATTTTTCATTATCTTTATTGAATACATAGAGATGTAGTGCCTCCGTGACTACATTAAGAGAAATTCATCTACATCCTCCTCCATCTTCATTCTTGTGAGACATGTCGACGGATCTACTCCATGCAAAAGGTACATCTCACATCCCTTCCTTCTCGTACTCATTGATGATGAGATCTACTCGTGGGTATGTGGGTTATTAAAAATTTATTTCATGCATTGTTTCTGCCACATCCATCTGGCCCTAGAGTATTATGAATTCAACTATTAGAAGTAGTTGATGTTTTTTGGTGAGAACTAAAAATCATGACTTCGAGTGACAACTTTGGACCTATTATGAATTATCATATTTGATTTTTCCTAGTTGACCTTTATGGGCATCCTCATGTGACTTAAGGAAGATACATGAATTTATAAATTTAAGGATCATTGATTACATTCTTCATAAATGTACACCCATTACTATATTAGGATGATTGTATATCCAGTTTAGGTAATTCTTTGGTGGTTAAAATTAATAAATAAATAATAATGAGACACATTGCAAGATAAAAACCAAAGTAGATCATGTAGACTATCTAAGAAACCCAATTTGATACATGAAGTATGATAGTAAAAACATGTCCTTTGGATATTGATTAAATGACATAAGACATGTTATAAATACATGTCTTTAATAAATTAATGTATCACATCCATCAATAAGATAGTTTATTCAGCTAATAAGTATGATAAAATCTAAAATAAAATTAATAATATTCAAATTATTAAGGGTGATAAATACATTAATAGACATAAAGGAGATAAGTGTATCGTAAAGGAATAGCTTTTTCCTTTTTCAATATTATCATGAAGAGATAATATTCAAAGAACTTAAATCCCAAAATATGGGAGATTAATATAAATTCGAAATGGTAGAAATAAATCAAATTCATAATAATAATGGATCTAATAAAAAATATCAAAATAGGAAACTAGTGACAAAATGGGACTACACATACCTATGTATCTAGGAGGTCAAATTTTGTATGAATTGGATTAATAGTAGTTTATCAATCAATATTCCTAATTCTCCTACAACTCCCAATTAATACTCTATCAGTAGCTTTGTTCCTTATTTTTTATGTTGGGTCTACTAATTAAATAGATGGCATTATTTCTCCACTGGTTTTCTTCTTCCCTCTATCATGATTACCACTTCATCTAAGCATGATAAAAATATTCCTCTATTTTTTCCTCAACCACTAATTTCTTTTAACCCTAACCCAATAGGGTTTTGTTGCCTATAGACCCCATACCACCTATGCTAATGCTTAACCCTTTGTTCCACCCATATGAATTTATATTCCTACTCCAAGCCTCCAACTATAAAACCAAATAATCCAAATATATCTTCACTCTCAAAAAACTCCAAGAAAATCTTGAGAACCATCAAAATTAGAATTATATTTTTATTAATATAGTTGTTACAAAAAATGAAAATGTATGAGCTTTTTTGAAGTTATTAGCCAATTATGTACATCCAATCAATTTTGGATGGGAAAAAGATATCCCTATTGGGGTACTGACAAGTACTAAAATGTGTTTTGAGTACAATGATGTAGTGGATTATTACAAGTAGGATAACATAAACTAATTTTTCCCATGATGAATCACGAGGCTTGGTCTTTCCTTTTTTATATGCCAACTTAATTATTCATTTCTTTCTTCCTCTTCTTTTTCAACTTCCTCTACTATGTTCCCTTGGGTGATCATTTATGGGTCCTTGACTTCCTCTAGAAGGGAGTTTCTATGGTCGATACTAAACTCATTCCTTACTTTTTTTGTCGCCTAGTCATGATCCTTCAAAGTAGTGGAGTCACTCCTATAACCTATTACTATAGAGAAAAGATTGGTCAAGAATGTCTCAAAACTATGTTGTGATGTTGGTTGAGTTTAGTGATCTAAAAAGGTGCTTTATTTGGTAGATTCACCAGCGATTGTGGGTCGTTCCATGGAACATTGAAAGGACTTATCTACCACTAGAAAAAGTATCATTCAAATAAGGTTGATGAGAATATTGATGGATAGTTCAACGAGAGTATAAAAGATTAATTATAGTAGTCTAGGAAAGTTATATGCAATCTTTAGAAATATACCAGCATTTTAAGAGGGACATTGAGAAGAAAAATGTTTTCACTAAGACCCTCAAATAAGAACTTCTCCAGGAGAAAGACAACAAATGCCCTAGTGTAAGGAGTGGAACCTGATCAGGGTTCCACTCAAATGGTAAGATACATAAGACATCAAATGATCAAGAAGAGGAAGAACATAACTATTTCATTTATCAAAAATATCCCAATACATTGATCCTCACCTAAATAGGTGCTACTACAAAGTACAAATTTCAACTACATACATATAAGACCAGTTGCAGAGGGCTATCTGGCTATTCCAAGTTGTTCTCACGTCGATACCCTGAAGGAAATCATCTCGAGTCATTGTCATCTAACACTCCTACACCTGGGTGGTTTTGGGGACAGTCAGTAAAAGAGGGAAGGGTATGCATCATAACACTTATGAGTATGTGTTGAAATTAATAACATTTAGGAATTTTAATATAAAAGGATTATAAAAGGGGTTCCCTTTCAAAAGAGATTTGTAACAAGTAGTTAAGTTCAAGAAGATATAAACAAGAGAATGAGACATATAAATAATAACATAACATCATAAAGTGTCTTGCCAAAGATCAGTTCATAAAATAAACAAAAGCATGTAGATTATATAGACTAAAAATAACTGAAGTGGGGCAAAGACACCAAGAATCATTGGCCTAAAATAGGTATGGTAGAATAGCACGCCATGGCAGAATAGCACGCCCCTACATATATTAAGGGTGGAATAGCACACCCCACATAGAAAAGCACGCCCTTTAATAAAATTATGGCTATGCAAAAGCATCTACATTAGTTAAATTAGTCTGATACCACGTGCAGAATATGGAGGCAAGACATGTTTCATCAATCACAACAATAAGATTAATTTACATAGCAGAAGGGGTTACAAACACAATATTATAAGAAAAAACATATTTTTAGGAAATTTGAAAGGATGGCCACTTGAAAGGTATAGATTTTCACATAAGAAGAATAATGTCAAGATGTGTCTCATTATGGGAAAGTTTATATCAAATTTGTATACATTTCTAAATTAAAATAGAGATTGTACATACCTAGTCTTCATGACTAATAATTATCTCAAAAGCTATACATGGTCTCCAAGGAAGGTATTCATCCTAGGAACAAATTATTTATGTTAGTCAAACTGAAGTGAACATGTGCGTACATTCCAATTATATATTTCATATTGTTCTTATCTTCATCTGGATCAAGGGTTTCTAGTCTTATTAAGTAAACATATGATCTATTAGGTATCTATTTTATCTCTAATGAAGGTCTTAATATCATAAGTCAAAGTATGTTTAGGCTACATTCTTTTGACTTAGGTATGTCATTTCATTCTCTTTTTATATCATATAGTTTTATTTGGTCATTTCATCAAGGATATGTATTCCATGAGATATCATTGGAGTAGAGTACCCTTGTTAGGAATATTTAGGGTTTTACATGACATTCCTTTATTATAGTTATGTGACCTACATAGACTGATATGTAGTCCAACTCACACATCATCAAATGTCACTTTTTTCAATATGGGGAGTCACTCGCATATAGGTGTGTATTTTATTTCTATATGATGCATTTTATTTCAAATAAACACATATATATAGATACACTCTCTAGTACCATCAATTGCATATGTGAATGTAACATCCCACTTAACACAACATATAAATATTACTGAGCAGAAGCATTATTCTCAAGAGAGATTTCATAAAATGATCATCATTGCAATTAGAATAAATGAAACACCTTGCATTAATTAGAAATAAATTCAGATAGTTCATAGTCATGAAATCTGAAATTGTTGATCATGAAATATAAATCTACTAAACTAGACTTGGATGAAATAAGATGGACATGATGTAAATGATATCTAGAGATATTGGATTGACTTGGTATATGGCATGGTATTAGGAAATCTTGAAATCCTTCTAGTCCTTGCTTATTTCTTTAAATCTTCAATTACACCAAATCTTGCACACATCATGTCCCCAACCATGCAAAACAAACAACATCACATCAGTAAGTAGTATTTGGAACTTTATAAGACAAAAGTAACTATAATTTGACATTAAGTAAACTTGACATGGCATAAATTCGTCATAAACTTGTCATAAATTTGACCTTGGATTATCTAATCATTCTTTATATCATTTAATCATGATGAATAGGATAAGTGAATATATGTTATCTCTATTAATGCCCCAGAAGATCTCATAATTTCTAGATTATAGGAAATCCCATAACATTTTGAAGGTCTATGATCTAGGAGCTTATAAAAACTTAACCAATCCCTTAAGTTTGTTCATGATCTCGACTTAATAATTAATGTATTTAATATTAATCTTAACCAAAAAGAGATTTCTCCCTTTTAGTGTCATATTGGGATTTCTGATCTTGAATCATAATGGGATTTCTCCCTAGTAATGTCTTAACAAGATTTCTCCCTCATGATGTCTTGATGGGATTTCTTCCTCATAATGTCTTAATGGGATTTCTCACTTCTTGGACATAATACATTAATCATAAATCATTATCATGGTTGTGGTATTACAATAGACCATAAAAAATAAGTCACATAGCTATATCTATACATTGTGTCATCTTACATAGCATTCATAACTTCATGAAACATAATAATGTACATAACTATAAAATATTCATTCAATAAACCAAAATTTACTTGTGTCAAATGTGTATGGCCCAGTTACCTATAAACTATCTTAGGTCAAGTCCTCTGACTTGATAGAGTCTTCAATCACCTATAATTTGATTTTATAACATGACATGTACATTACATAATGATTAAACCATAATCTTGGTCTTTGAATTAGTGAAGAGACTGAATGTGTAAAATAGTGTTTGAAAACAAGTTCGATAAATAGAGGATCAAAAGAGCTAACACATATTTTTCCATCATTTTATAAGGTGATATGAAAAAGTTATGAATTTTGCATTGTGGACCAATCAGATTTCTAGAAAACCTTAGTGTGAAAATCATATAAATAAAAAATTAAAGTGATGCAAATAAAGCACGGAAAGACAATGAAACCCTAGTCGTACATGGCACACAAATATGCGAGGGTAAACTGGTCATTTTTTCATGGACATATTTTATGGATGATAAATCAAAATATGTGTCGTAAAAAACTCAAACACCCATGCAAAACAAACTATCCAATTAAATTTTTGGGGGTAAAGAGGTCCTTTTGTCACCTGGTTTCTTCTACGTTGTCCATGGCATGAGGTGCCACTTTTAGGAGGTGTAAGCTGCGATCAAAACTATGACAAAACCCATTCATAAAAGAAGGTGGAGTCGCAGATGCAATCTCCAAGCCATTACATGCTCATTGAGCTTGAGCTCGAGCGTTGGGGAGCACGGGAGTCGCAGATCGAATCCATGTCTATGGTCAGATACTGTTGGAAGTACAAGGGTATCAATGAAGCCCATCAAAGTGATTAGAGAGGTCTGTAACTCCTCATCATGTGTTGGTCAAGCCAAAGAAGCCAAATATGAGGAATGAGGATCCCCGTGCCTAGGTTTCATTGGACAAACAAAAGAAATAGGGGAACAATGGTCAAAAACCAAAATCATGACTAGAAGACAATAATTGTCCAACTAATGATTGGAAAACAAACAAGAGGTTAAGGCGAAACTCAAGGTCAGGTTTCCTTGGCTAGAGAGGCACTAAGGTGCCATGGTGGCAAGCTTTGGGAATATGACTAGTCAGCTGTTAGATCATTGATGACTTAAATTATGGTTGTCGGATCACACGAGAAAAGGAAAGAAGTGAAAGATGTGTGTGATAGATGCATAAAAATATGGAACTTTGAGTTTAATTGTTGTATTAAATGTATTTTTTAATAATTTCCTATTAAACTATACTCAAATTTTTCCTAATAGATTTAGAGGGTTAAACATGGTCAAAGTGATACCAAAATTTGACCACATACTAAATAGACAATCTAGATTTTTCCTACTCAATTAAATTCAAATTATACATATCGTTTATCCAAGTTTCTTCATTGGTTATCTAACTTTATTATCATGCATTGAAGGATGAGATAGGTAGAGAATACTTTTCCTTTATGTTCCTTTGAGTCAAATTTTGGGATCAATACTTATTACTTAGTCAATATTTAGGTAATATATCTTTTATGCCATTTTGAGAACTTTCTTGGAGGGAAAAGAAAGGGGTTAATGAAACTTTCTTTTTATGTTAAAACTATAAAAGGAAAAAAGGGGAAAATTCATGCCCAAGTTAACTTATTGCATATTTTTTAATTCTACTCCTTTTATCTTCTACTTTTATTTCTTTTAAACACTTTCAATGATAAGAGAGAGAAAATAAAAGGGAAACTAATATCCATTAATTTGAGTTAATAATAGAACATAATGCATATATAAAAGTATTCCAAAGACTCATATTATTTTTCTCACTTCATTGCCTTATAAAAAAATTCCATTTTGTGGTCTTTTTACATTTAGTACTCAACTTTCTTTGTTTAATAAAACCACATTATAAGGCTTAGTTGTAAAATTTGGGTGTGACAATTCTATCCACCTTAAAATAAATTTTGTCCTCATAATTTCTCTAGGATACTACCCACCTTAGGTTTTTTTATCACGTCTTCATTTAATTATTTTTGACATATCGAGGTTCATTTATGTTCAAAACTTTGCTTGAAAAGGGATTTATATCTTATGGCATCTAACTTTATAAAAAAAATGTGAACATGGATTAACCATTACTTTGTCCTTTTTCTCAACTTATACTTAGGGTTTATGAAACCAACTTACCACTAAACTTTTTTAACATTAGGCGTGGATGACTATATAACCTTAGGTCTTTAGGTACCTCCTACATTTATTGATATGTGTTGATCAGGCACATACCCATAGATGTGGGATCCTATCATGCTACCTCTAATTTACCTACTAATACATGTGTCCCATACCACATGGGCTAGTAAGAAAGGAGAAATGCATAAAAAGTCTACTGCTTATCACATCCCTATTCAATTCTCAATTGGTTGGCCATGACCACTGAGAATGGAGAGGCTATCTCATTAGCAAGGGTTAGGTTGATGTTTTAAATCTAACTAGATAAACCTCTATCCATATCATGTCTTATCACTTCTATGAATGTAAACTATAGTCATTTTAGGGCCTGATATCTTTTCTTAGGAGTCCATTCCTCTACCTAGTATCATATCTTCATTCTGGGGTGACTACGACAGTACTATTGTCCTAGTGGGCATTTACCAAATTGATTTGATGCCACAATGTAACATCCCACTTTTCAACATATAAATATCACTGATCAGAAGCATAATTCTGAAGGGGGTGTCATAAAATGCTAATCATTGCAATTAGAATAAATGGAACACCTTGCATTAATTTGAAATAAATTCAGACCTACTTTGTAGTAATGAAATCTAAAACTTGTTGATCAAGAAATCTAAATCTATTGAACTAGACTTGGATGAAATGAGATAGACATGATGTAAATGATATCTAAAGAAATTGGATTGACTTGGTAAATGGCACGCCACAGGGCAAAGCTTGGAAGCCTTCTAGTCCTTGCTTATTTCTTTAAATCTTCAATTGCTTCAAATCCTACGCACATCGCATACCCAGACATGCAAAACAAACAACATCACATCAGTAAGTTGTACTTGGCACTTTATAGACAAAAAGTAACTATAATTTGACATGAAGTAAACTTGAAATGACATAAATTCGACATAAACTAGACATAAATTTGACCATGGATTATCTTAATCATGCTTTATATCATTTAAACATGATGAATTGGATAAGTGAATATATGGTGTCTCTCTTAATGTCCCAGAAGAGCTCATGATTGCTAGGAAGTTGGTGCGTCCCGCCAGAGGTACACACGCTACTCAATTGAATTTGACTAGATGTTCCCCACGAGATCGAAAGACACTTGGGATATCTTTCAAAATTTATAAGGGACCTACACAAACTCACTGGAACACACTAAAACATTACACCCACAAGCACACAGGGTTGTGTCATAGTATAGGAGGGTGGAAAGTATAGGATCTATCCACAAGGAGAAAAGGGGGCACTAGAGCTAGGTTATTTTTGGGTTAGCTTCCTACTGCATAGTCTAGGGTCGAAGGGTTTGAAGTTGATTGTTGATTACATTTAAGGTTGATAAAATAATAAATTAAAGGAAACAAACAATATGAAAACCTAAGTTACCCTAGACAATTAATTCTATTGAGTAAGAAAAGACAAGACAAGCAAGGAAAAGAACAAGCTATACTAAGGCAGGAAAGAAGAGATCTACACTACACTAAGATATCAAACTAAGCACAAAAGCAATTAAACATATAAACTAGTAAGAAAAAATCAAGAACAAGGCAAGAAGATAACTTAGCAAGTAAAGATCTTAACTACGCTAACACTAGCTAAGCAAGAAGGCGATTAGGGTTATGATGCAATGAGGGGTGATGTAGGTTGTTTGGGGGATGCACATATCAATTAGGTTGGGGATGATGACAAGTGAACATTATGATTTCATTTAGATTATCAAACCAAACAACAATCTAGAGTCTAATGAATTTCCCTAAACTACTAAGTAGCCATGGGTAAGATGGGTGTGTATAGGGTAACTTGTTCCTATCACCTCCTACCACCCTTATGAGGCTCAATTGGGTTAGGGTTTAGGGGTAGTTCAAGTAGAGTCTAAACAAGCCTAGGTTTCTAGGTTAGAGGATCTTAAGGTGATTAGGAGATGAGGGTAGTAATGGTAGTGGAAGTGTGGTTTTAGGCCTCACATCTCTCACATTCTAGCCTTGAGAAAGCCCTAAGCTAATCACACTAAATTCATTTAAACTAGATACTTAGATATCTCAACTAGAGTTAGAATAAATTATTAGCATGTAGGAAGATGAGTATCTAGCTAGGGATCAATGAATTGTACCTAGGATTAAACCCCAAAATTCACACATATGAGCAATTTCCCTAAATTCCTAGGTGATTTCAAGAACAATCCAACAAGAAATCCATGAAGAATGATATACAAATATAACATAATCATTAGAAACTAAAGTCATGATGTTTACATATCATTTTGCCCCAACATGGTATCAAAGTAACATTTCTGGCCCCAAATAGCCCACCTAAGGGGCCTAGCTACTCATGGAAATGCAAAATAAAAAATAAAGGAGAAAGAGGTAGAAGTAGCCATGGAGCTCAGTGTAGATGGAGTGATCCTCCTCTCCAGCTACTGCAAGGACGTCCTCCTCTTTCCTCCAAGGTGCAAGGTCATGGAATGAAGGTGGAAAGTGACAAAAACACCAAGAAACTAGGGTTTTGGTGGTGGAAATGGGAAAATGGAGTGGAATGGAGGTGGAGATGATGTGGAATGGATAAGGGGCAAAAATGGGGATCTAAGAGGGGGTAGAAGGTAGCTAACCTTGTTCCCCAACTACCACCTAGGTATATATAGGTTGTGGGGAAGCACTAGGGAAAGTGGGGGTAAAATAGGAAATGTAGTGGAAGAATTTTATGTAGCACAGATATGTTGGGTAAGGATGAGAATGCTCGTGGTGGAGTGGAACGACCGTGGTGAGGAATGGTAAAAAATCACAGTAAGTTTTGTGTTTTTGAACTGAAGGTGGCATGGCCATGATGGCCCCCACGACCATGATGAGGTAGGGGTTGCACGACCATGGTGGCTTGGGGAAGAGTCGGTCGTTCTAGACACCACGGTCATTTTGCACTAACTGTCACACAGATGTGATGCATGCCATGACCGTTCTGGGGTCTTGTACCATGTCCATGCTATGCAACATGGCCGTGTTGTTGAGTGTAGTCTTCATAGCTTGTCTCTGTTGATTTTGAGTGAGCTAGCATGACCGTTCTGTGGCATCATAGTTGTGTTGCTCTGTACCATCACTTTGAGCTTGTAATTGGTTCATTCTTAGACATCTTTGCTTCAATTGGCCTTTGGCCACTAGGTGTAGTTTGAGGAGGCTTTAGACTTCACTTTGGGCCTCTCTAAGGGTAGATAAAGTTTAGGTCACTCATCCTCTATCTCTTCCATCTAAGTGTGGTCCAAATACCTGAAAATATGCAAATGATGTCCATAAGTGCATTTTACACAAATATACATATTAGGGGAAATAACATGTAATATAACAGGTATAGATCTGATTAAAATGCAATATGACACAAGATGGAGCCCTAAAATAGGGTTGCATAACCGCCCCCAAACATAAAACATACTTGTCCTCAAAGTATTCTCTAACTCCATCTCTCTACAATGTTTCCACAATCAAGAAATCACAAATGCATTGCAAAAGTTGAATATTGGCCAAACGGGCTCAAACATGAATAGATACATGCATTCCACCTCTCTCTTATACTCTTTCACAAACCAATTCTGATTAAATCATTGAGCATGCAAACTTCAAATATAGCGCATAGAAAACACAATCAATTCATATGGTTGTCCTATCACTCTGATAAAACTGTTTCATGATGGTGAAGAACAAAAATGACTAATAATGTTGTTTTACATTCATGCATTCAATCTCATATGTCCATCCACACTAATTAAGACAGTGGCTGTGAAAAAGGGAAAAATGAGCTAGGTTGATGTTTCCTAGCTCCATGGGCATGCAAAAGGAAGAAAGGGTTGCGGTAAGAGTTTGGAGTGCTTTTACACACTCATCTTTTCTTTATTTAGATGCTCTTAAATAGGAGCATATTTTATTTTATTTTTGCATTTTTTTTTCTTTTTCTTTTCCCTTAATGTGGATATGGAACATAGTGATGAGAGTGAAGCGGGGGAATGGATATGGCCACCCCAAACTTTTAGAGGCAGTTAAGGCAGAATGTGTGCACTTCAGCATCCTTTTATAAGGCAGAGAGGTAAGAAGATGGTAGAAGAAAAGTGAGTCAAAGAGGGGTTACTAATGTGGACATTAACATGAGATCTCATGCATGAAAGTTACTTCAATAATTTCATCAAGCAATGACACACCACATGAATGAGCAATATTAAAACCACATTTCTATCATGAGATTCTACAAAACTCTAAGCATTTGTTGCTTGCTTCAATCACAATTCAACCAAACAATTCACAAGCACAGAGGTGATGCACCTATAAAAAGTCAAGACTGAGATCATTTAGTAATAACCATGATAATTCACTTCCATTTGTCAAAGGTCATCATTTTCAATCCAAAAAGTAGAGATCGGGTCAAAACACACTTTTTAGGCAAGAAGTTCTAAACTTGGGAAAAATTGGCCAAAGAGGAGCCAAATTATCTTCAATCACATCTAAGCCTACATTATGGAACATAAAGCAACAAACAAGAAAATCCTATCTAAAAACATGCAAAATTTACAAAAATCTACTTGAAAAATTTTGAACATTATGCAAAAATTGATACAAAGTAAACTACATGACATGCAAGTATGCAAAGCAGGTAATATCTAACCGGGATAGGAAAAGAAACAAAATAAAAGTAACTGGTGGGTGAAATGAGTCAGAGGGCATACCTCCCTACCACCCCAAAATTTTGAATCATGTTGCCCTCAGCATGATGATGAATGCATATTCATCTTAGTTTTAATCTCCATTTTGGCCCAGTTTTGCATTGAGAGCTCACATACACCCCTTGAATATGCTCATATACACTTTTCCTCGGTTCCATATCAACATTTAGAGTTTTGATCAAATCTATTCATCTCCATTGTAGGATTGAACATCGCTCTATGTGCGCTAGTGTAGGAGGTGTAGGGGACAGTGGTCCCAGGGAAACTCTGTTCTTAATGGTCTGGACCATACACTGTCAAGAGCATCTACCCACATGGTGCTTTTGTTTTATGGAGTGAAAAGTCGGGCATTTTTTTGGCAATTGGCCAACGCTTGAAGAGATATTTCACCAGAGCTGATAGTAGCATTGAAGAATCACTGAATCTTTCCAAACCAACATATATACCAGAAAATTAAAGGAATCATGTCGAGCCAACGACATAAAATAAAGGTTCTTGTCGGGAGGCAACCCGATCCTTACCTTAGCTTTTACTTTTAGTTTTGAATTAGAAAAAGTTTCCCCTAGTAGATAATGCAACGCAAGATGCAATCTTAAGTTTTGATAGTTTTTATTTTTGAAATTTCAGATGGAGGACACGCTGCTGAGAGGAATGCAACCACATCTGGTGATCCAATCGGCACAAGTTTTCCCCTCCATCTCGGATTTAGAGTTTGCTTGGGACGAGCAAATTTATACGTTCGGGGTGGAGGGTGGGTGGTACGTACCTTATTTCCCACCTACACCCATCTGTTTCAGACTTAAGATTCCATCTTTGCAATTTTGATCAAAATTTTCAAAAAAATTAGTTTTCAAAATAGTTTTGTATAGAAACTTGATGAAGTTTTGACGCTTTTACTTAAATCAAAGCCTTTACCTATCCAACTAGTTTCTTCATTTATGAAATTTTGAATCATTACACCCTCCCTATTCAAAGAAAAGCCTCAAGAGGGACAATTTGTGAAACTAGCCAATGGTTAGAAATCACCATGTGAAGCTTATGAATCCTAACATCATGATCCTTCAGCAAAAATGGCAAGTATTTGTCAAACTGAGAGGGATCAAACACATCATGCTTCCTAACTGACTAGTGGAACAATAGCATGAAATCTCCACTGGTTCCACATCAAGTCATTATTTGAGAATAGTATGATAAAGAGAACAACTCGGTGCACTGAATTGTAAATCAAGTTGCATTATGATCTGAACTCTCTTCTACACTTCTTCTACCATCGTCTTACCCCTCCATCCATCAAAAAGAAACAAAAATCCACAAAAAGAGTGCCAAACCCTAAGTTCAGGGTGGCATGCCACCTCTCTCTTTATCCGCTTCTTCCATACCCCCTCACTATTTATCTGCTTCCACCAAAAAGAAAAGATGCCAATGAGCACACAAAAAAATGCAATCTTGAGTCGAATAGAGAAGAGATTCACACAAAAAATGCAATCAATGTAATTGCAACCATATAATAAAATCTCGAGTCAAATAGAGGAGAGATTCACTACTTCCTTCCATACCCCCCTTCACTCCCTTTTCCACCTATAGGCACAATGCATGCCTCATTTTGGCTCTTCTTTTGTAAAACACCAGTGTCAGATCAGATGCACACTTGTTGTTTTGCGGGTATCTCTGGACTCTTACAAAACTCTTAGACATGCTTGATTTGGAGAAAGTGGGGAGGAAGTGTGTTTGAGAAACAAACTCAGGAACAAAGATATTGTAAGATGTGTTATGTGATCTCAGGAGGTTAAGATGCTAAGCCATACAAAGCAGAAAAGAAACAATTGTGATGTGAAGATGAGGCAATCATAAGAGTTGAATGTATTCAATTGACAACTGTTTCATATTTTGTGTTACTCGAGGATGAGAAACGTTTAAGTTTGGGGTGTTTTGATGAATGCATATTCATCTTAGTTTTAATCGCCATTTTTGGACAAATTTTGCACTGAAAGCTCACATACACCCCTTGAATATGCTCATATACACTTTTCCTCAGTTCCATATCATCATTTAGAGTTTTTATCAAATCTATTCATCTCCATTGTAGGATTGAACATCGCGTTATGTGAGCCAGTGTAGGAGGTGTAGGGGATGGTGGTTTGATTCATCAGAAACCATCCTCATCAGTCAGAGGATTCATCAATGTAGGCCATTCGACCCTCAGCAATACTCCCCCACGGGGGTGGGTTTGATTCATGATGTCGTGACCGCAATCTCAAAGAAGGACCGCGACTGCGATCCCAAGAAGACATCGTGACCTACATGGACCACAACTATGATCCCAAAGGAGACATCGCGACTATAGAAGATTGCGACCAACATGGACCACAACCGATGTGCTAGAAGATGCCTACACCTCGAACTGCATGGGGACTGTGACCACGATCAATGATGACCGTAACTGCGAACGTTACTCGATTGCGATCGTGATCTTACCCCTCTACAACCTGAGTTCGACCACGACTGGTACCACACTGTGACCACGGAACACTAGTACAACTGTAGAACACCAGCACGACCAAGCAAAGAAGGACCGTGACTGCGGTATACAATACCTCGACCGCGGAGTTAAGTCGGTGGCCTACACCTATAAATAGGCCACCCACCTGTCTTATCAAACGATCTCTTCCACGACATCAGGAGGTTGTCGCTCTGTACCCATCCCTAAGGAAGACGATCTCCACTGCCAAGGACTACCTCTGTGGAGTTCTTACCTCTCCTCTATCTCCAATCCATCTAGATCTATCTTCTAGGCACAAAAGTGGTTGGACTCTAGATCTGCAGATCTACTTCACCATCAGCCACCTACCGCTCCTTCTCCTATGGGCAAGAGCATGAGAAGAGAAGGAAGAAGGAGAGAGAAGATCTGCCTTGCCTACCTTGGTGTTCTCTCCCTCCTCATTCCAGATCTGCCCCGACATCGTGTAGAAGACTATTTCTCCACCGAGCTCCAGCCACCTTCTTCACCATGACCATGTCGGAATCTTCCCTCTCTCTTATTTTTCTTGTTTCCATCATGAGGAGTGAGTAGTCCTTTTATCTAGGATGTGGGGACTAGCCCAGCTGCCCATGCTTACATGTTCATCTCAAAACATTTCATGGCTTGTATATAACATTTCATCTTGTGTTAATTGTTTGATGTGTGCTTGTGGATTGACAACCTGTCTTGCATAATCTATTATAAAACTTTGTTGCGAGAACTTCAATACTTAGGTTTATTAATATCATTTAACATGGTTTATGCCTTAATAAGAACTTATGAAAGATATCTTTGGAGTGGTAAGTGTGTGATCTGCAAGTGACGAGACATCTGATACCTATAGGTGTTGCTTACACAAACCTAACTTCCATACAGAGGGTTTGCATCTCCATTTAGATGGTTTTATCTTGTCTGGATGTGTTTTGGACATGTTTGCATGTGTAGTGGTGGTAAAACCTGGTTCCACCCCAGTGATTCCCATCATTAATCTAGACTCTATTTTAATTCTCGCACTTTACTTTCCTTGCATTTAGTTTAACTAAACCCAATCAACTCTTTGTTCTAAATATTAGTCTTACTTGGACTAGATCCCACTGGAAAAGATTCTTAAAAATGTTGTCCCTTAGGATTCGATCCTTAACTATATTGTGATAAGACCCGTCCGCTTGCGGGCAGTATTATTGCATGAGGTTTTGGTAAAAACTCAGAGATTTCAGCCCTAGATGAATTTGTTAGTGAAGTAAAAACCACATCACATGACACTAAATTATAGTAGTGATAAGATAGATAATCACTGTGGTGGCTCTGGTAGTGCTCCTCCCTATGGTGGAGGATGCTGGTAGTAGTTTCCCCAGTAGTCTGCCTATGGAGGCGGGTAGGAATCCTAATATGCAGACAACACACCCCAGCAATATTCCCCTCACTAGGGGTTCCTATGGGCCTGGGCATGCTGAAACCGATACATGTGGTTGATCTGATAGTGCATTTGTTGATGATCTAATCATAATGCATCTTGTGTGCGTTGAAAGCATTCATGTATCCTCAGAATGCTCTCATGGGTACTTTGTATACCCTTCATCCGTGCATGAATGGTAGACATGTCGTATGCATTCACTAAAGGTTGTTGTGGCTGCTGTGATGCCTCCACCTCCCATCTCCTAATTCAACGTGTCTCTCTAGCCTCTGCCTCTCTCCTCTACTCATCTACATGTGAATCTCCAAGTCCCTTGGGCAGATCTCTTGGTTTCTTCTACCATTTGTTCCTAGGATGCTCCTCTTACCACCTCCTCAAGATATCCAAAAAGTCCAGAGATGGACCACACCCCTCTAGGAGAGGTGTAGCATGGTAGGGGAGCTCAAGTGAAACTCCTACATAAGGAGGGTTGATCTGGTATAAGATCTTTTGGTCAATCACTGAAATCATCGATGAGCGAATCAAGTAGTGTAGGTCCATGAGCTTCCTTCCTTTTCCCATGGTGTAACTAGATACATCATGATCCAGGGCCAAAGAAATTAAAGTCACAATCCCTCCCATAATAAAAGGGTTCTTTCTCTTGAATGGGACTATCTGATGTGATCAATGATGAGTGATCCCAAATTCACATGCTTGCCCTACACCATCCATCCAAACCCAAAGAGGTCTTTCTTTGTATAGCTACCTTGATTCTGATACCGGGCGAATATGGTGTTCTTCAACTCAGTTCATTTCATTTAACCACGAATAGAATGGCCATCCTATGTGTCAGGTTAGTCGTGCAACCACCCCATCTCCCTCTCCAACCTTTTCTTCTCCACCAAACCACCTTCAATCCACCCCGAATTAGTTCACTAACATTTTCCCTACCACCATCCATCATTTCCACCCATTTTCCAACTTCTATTCCTCCCAATTTCCCCAATCCGCCCAACAATCTAGTTCTTTGGAGAAAACCTAAAATCTGAATTCTCTCCACCAAAATCCACTCCAAATGAAGAAGATCACTAAGCAAGTGGTATCCAAGACCAAGGAGGTCATTTACTACATACGCTGGCCCAAGAATGTGTCATCTTCAGCCCTGTCGGCATCCCTTGCCCCTCCACCACCATTGTCCACCTCTGGCTCTAGCAAAAGATGTTTGTTAGTGGAGTTAAATGTGTTGGTAAATCCAATTGTGGAGGAGGCTTCCCGCAAACACAACGAGCAACGTCATTTTCATCTAGAGCAGCACCAACACCACCCTCTATTATCAACCCTCTGATTCCTTAGCTCGACTGTCAATTTCAATGGCACATCCTTCGACATCCACGGCACTGTAGCCACAGCCAGAAAGCTTAGTGCATCCCGCCAGATGTGCACATGCTAATCGATTAAATTTGACTACATGTGGCCCACGATATCATAACACACTTGGGATATCTTTCAAAATTTATAACGGACGAACACGATCACACTCGCACACACTAAAACACTACATTAGCAATCGCACAGGGTCATCTTGTAGTATAGGAGGGCGGCAAGTATAGGTTCGATCCACATGGAGATAAGGGGGCACTAGAGCTAGGTTAGTTTTAGGCTAGGTTCCTACTTCAGGGTCTAGGGTTGACGGGTTTGAAGGTGATTGTTGTTTCCACTAAAAGTTGTGCAAACAAGCAATTAAAGGAAACAAACGAGATCAAAACCGAAGTTACCCTAGATAGTTAATTCTATTGATCAAGAAAAGACAAGGTAAACAAGGAAAAGAGCAAACTATACTAAGGCAAGAAAGAAGAGACATACACTACACTAAGCTATAGAACTAAGCACAAAAGCAATTAAAGATCTAAACTAGTAAGAACAAAGCAAGAACAAGACAAGAATCTAACTAAGCAAGTAAAGAGCTAACTATGATAATACTAGCTAAGCATGAAGGCGATTAGGGTTTTGATGCAATGAAGGGTAATGTAGGTTGTTTGTGGAATGTTCTTATCAATTAGGTTGGGGATGATGACATGTGAACATTATGATTTCATTTTGATTATCAAACCAAACAACAAGTTCGAGTCTAATGAATTGCCCTAAACTACTAACTAGCCATGGGTAAGATGGGTGTGTATAGGGGAACTAGTCCCTATCACCTCCTACCACCCTTACAAGACTCAATTGGGTTAGGGTTTAGGTGTTATTCAATTATAGTCTAAATAAGCTTAGGTTTCTAGGTTAGAGGATCTTAGGGTGATTAGAGCTTGAGGGTAGTAATGGGAGTGGAAGTGAGATTTTAGCCCTCACATCACCCACATTCTAGCCTTGAGAAAGATCTAATCCAATCACACTATATTCATCTAAACTAGCTACATAGATCGCTCAAATAGGGTTAGGAGAATTGATTAGCATTTTGGAAGATTGGTGGCTAGCTAGGAATCCATGAATTGGGTCTGGGAGCAAATCCCAAAATTCACACATATAAACCATTTCCCTAAATTCATAGGTGATTTCAAGCACAACCCAACAAGCAATCCATGGAGAATGAGATACAAATAGAACATAATCATTAATAAATGGAATCATAATTCTTGCATATCATTTTCCCCAACATGATATCAAAATAACATTTTTGGCCCCGAACAGTCCACCTAAGGGGCCTTGCTACTCATGGAAATGAAAAATATAAAAAGAAAGGAGAAAGGGGTAGAAGTAGCCATGGAGCTAGGTGTAGATAGAGTGACCCTCCTCTCCATATGCTTCAAGGACGTCCTTCTCATTCCTCTAAGGTGAAAGGCCATGGTATGAAGGTGGAAAGTGGCAAAAACACCAAGAAACTAGGGTTTTGGTGGTGGAAATGGGGAAATGGAGTGGAATGGAGATCGAGATGAAGTGATAAGGGGAAAAAATGGGGAGTTAAGGGGTTGGGGGTAGAAGGTAGCTAACCTTGTTCCCTAGCTGCCACCTAGGTATATATTGGTAGTTCGAAAGCACTAGGTCAAGCAAGGGAGTAAAATAGGAAATGCAGTGGAAGAATTGTATGTAGCACGACCGTGCTAGGTAGCATGGCCCTGGTGGGTTGGGATGAGAATGGTCATGGTGGAGTGGAATGACTGTGGTGAGAAATGATGAAAAATTACAGTAACTTTGGTGTTTCTGAACTGAAGGTGGCACGGTCGTGGTGGCTTGGGGAAGAGTTGATCGTTCTTGAAACCACAGTCATTCTTCCCTGACTGTTACACGGTCATGCTACATGGCACGGCCGTTCTGGGGTCTTGTACCATGGTCGTGTTGCTGAGTGTAGTCCTCATAGCTTCTCACTATTGATTTTGAGTGAGCTAGCATAGTTGTTTTGTGGCACCACGGTCATGTTGCTCTTTATATTAGTACTTTGAGCTTGTACTTGGTTCATTCTTGGACATCTTTTCTTCAATTAGTCTTTGGCCACTAGGGTTAGTTTGAAGGGGCTTTGGACTTCACTTTGGGCCTCTCTAAGGGTAGAGAAACCCTAGGATCACTCCTTCTCTCTCTTCCATTCAAGTGTGACCCAAATACTACAAAAACATGCAAATAATGTCCATAAGTGCATTTTACACAAATATGCATATTATGGGAAATAACGTGTAATCTAATAGGTATAGATGTTATAATGCAATATGACATAAGATGGAGCCCTAAAATAGGGTTGCATCAGAAACCCATAATGATCTGAAGGTCCATGATCGAGGAGCATATAAAAACTTAACTAATCCCTTAATTTTTTTCATGATCTTGACTTAATCAATATTCATCTTGACCATAAATAGATCTACCTTTTAGTTCCATAATGGTATTTTTGATCTTGAATCATAATATTGTCCCTCTTAATGTCTTAACGGGGGTTTTCCCTCATGATGTCCTAATGGTATTTCTTCCTCATAATGTCTGAATGGGATTTCTCCCTTCTTGGACATTATACATTAATCATAAATCATTATCATGGTAGTGGTTTTACAATACACCATAAACAATGAGTCACATATTTATGTTTATACACTATGTCATCCTAGAAAGCATTCATAATTCCATGAAACATAAATGTGCTTAACAATAAAATATTCATTCAATAAACCAAAATTTACTTGTACCAAATATGCATGACCCATTTACCTTTAATAAACCACCTTAGGTCAAGTCCTTTGACTTGATTGAGTCTTTAATCACATGTAATTTTATTTGTAACATGACATGTACATTAGTCCATAATGATTAAACCATAACCTTGGTCTTTAAATTATTGAAGAGGTTGAATTATAAAATAGTGTTTTAAAATAGATTAGATCAATAGAGGATCAAAAGATCTTTTTAACACATATTTTCCCATCATTTTTTGAGGTCATATGAAAAAGTTATGAATTTTGCATTGTGGACCAATCATAATTTAGGAGAACCTTAGCGTGACAATCATTTAAATCAAAAATTAAAGTGATGTAAATAAATTATGGAAAGATGACAAAACCCGAGTCATGCATGATACACAAGGAAAATATGTAGGGGTACGTTGGTCATTCTGTCATGAACATATTGTATGGATGATAGGTCAAAATACACGATGTAAAAGACTCAAACACCCATGAAAAACATATCATCCAATTAAAGTTGTGGAGGTAACAAGGTCACTTTGTCACCTAGTTTCTTCTCTATTTTTCGTGGTGTGAGGCTCTTCTGGAGGTGTAAGCAGCAATCAAAATTTCAACGAAATCCTTTAATCGAAGAAGGTGGAGTCGTAGATGCAATCTCCAAACCATTATCCACTCATAGAGTCTGAGATCAAGTATTTGGGAGCACGGAGCCCCAGATCCAAGCCATGGCTATGACTGGCTACTGTTGGAAGTACAAGGGTATCAGTGAAGCCAATCAGAATAATCAGAGATATCGGGAAGTCCTCATCATGTGCTTGAGAAGCCAAAGAAGCCAAAGATGAGGAATGAGGATCCTTGTGCCCAGGTTTTGTTAGAGAAATAGTAGAAATATGGGAAGGATGGTTGAAAACTAATATTAGGACCAAAAGTTAGTAGTAGTCCTACTAATGATCAAAAAGCAAACAAGAGGTTCAGATGAAGCTCGAGGTCGATTTCCCCAGAATAATTAGGGAGATCTCAGGTGTAGTCATGGTATACGTAGAACAAAACCGAGTAGGTTGTGGAGTTTAGGGTGTTCTGAGCATTAATTAGAGGTGGAGGAGGGAAGAGTAGATGTCGAAGGTGCTTTTCACACACACACACACAAATATATATATATATATATATATATATATATATATATATATTTATATATATATAGGCAAAGTGGGGTCCTAGGGTGGCCTCTGCAACTTGATATGGAGAAGAGAGGAAACCCTAGATTAGGAATTTCACCAACAAAGAGAGAGAGAAGACAAACTATGGCTCATTCAGTTTGAGAAGGCATTGTGAATTCATTGGTGAAAAAATCTTTTGAATAGGTGACAAGATGAGGGAGAGAGGAATTGATGGAGAACCACATTGAACTGGTTTCATACTTGAGAAAAAGTCAGGATGGAGATGACCAGCCAGCGAATAGATCATGGATGACTTAAATTATGGTCGTTGGATAACGCGATAAAAGGAAAGGAGGGAAAGAGTTGCATGATAGATGCATAAAATCCAAAACAATGGTTTTAATTGTTACATAAAATGTAGTTTTGAATAAATTCCTTTTAAAATATACTCAAATCTTTCCTAATTGATTTAGAGGGTTAAACATGGTCAAAGGGATACCAAAATTTGACCACATACTAAATTGGAAATCTAGATCTTTCCTACTCAATTAAATTCAAAGTATACATATCTTTTATTCATTGGTTATCTAACTTTATTAGCACGTATTAAAGAATGAATAAGTGGAAAATACTTTTCCTTTGTGTTCCATTGAGTCACATTTCGGGATCAATACTTATTACACACTCAATATTAATGTCACATATCTTTTATGCAATCTTGAAAACTTTCTTGGAGGAAAGAGAAAGGGGATAATAATACTTTCTTTTTATGTTAAAACTATAAAAGGGAAAACTTCATGCACAAATTAACATATTCCATATTTTTGAATTCTACTCTTTTTATCTTCCTTTTTGTTTCTTTTAAACACTCTCATTGATAAGAGAGAAAAGAAAAGGGAAAATAATATCCATCAATTTGAGCTAATCATAACAATAATGCATATATAAAAGTTTATTGAGCCTCATATTATTTTTCTCACTTTATTATCTTATAATAAAATTCCATTTCATGGTATTTTTACATTAATTCTCTCAACTTTCTTTATTTAAGAAAACAATATCATAAGGCTTATATTAGATGTGAAAATTGGGGTGTGACAGTGAATCTAGATTGGTAACCTATATATGGAAAACATTAGGAAGCTTTATTAATTAGCTTAGATTATTGTCAAGATGAACATATGCTCTTTATTCGATAATCTTCCCATCAAATGTGTGAACAATTTCCCTAAAATGAGATATTTATGGTGTACTTGGTACTAACACTAACACTTTGGTATATTAATAATATAGTTAGTATTATGGTAATAGATCACAAAGTCTGGTTATAATATTCAATTGGTATCATTATCCTACACACCTAGATGTTGATCCAAGTTCAGATTACACTTCTATTAGATATCTATGAAATGAGTAATCTAATTTCTAAAATAAGTTTGTCGCTAATATTTTAATTTGTGATAACATCTATCATATAGATGAGTTCTTAGATGAAATGCACCAGATGTTACTGACCTATAGATTCTTGAGATCATTCTTTGTTTTTACTATAACATATTACTTTGGAGGTGCTTGGAAGATGTTGATTTCATGCTATTAGACCTCATAGTCTCTTTTAGAAACCAAGGAGCCTTTATTCCTATTGTCTTCTTCCTTGGAAAATGTAGGAGATGGTCATGTTGATGTGGTGTTCGAGGAGGACTTTATCAACCTTTTTGTATCTACTAGAAGTCCATCACATGAGGGACAATACTTTTTTTAGAGAGATGAAGAGCACAAGTCATGTTGGGTTTGTTGATAAAGCTCTAAGATTCTTATATAATTTGATTCTAGGACCTCTAGAGATTGATCCACTGATTCAAACAATAGTGAGTGGTGATTAGGAAGTTGGTGTGGATGTTGGGGACTTTGTATAATGGTTTCAGATTGTAGAGGAGGTCACATACATTATACTAGGATGTCACCATGTCGGGTGATGATTTCATTTGTCCTTTATTTGTAAAGTTCACTTAAAACGGGGGTTTCCACCTAAATGGATTAGATGGATTGAGACTATCTTTATGACTACCTCTTATCAAATTCTTGTAAATGGTGAACCCACACAGCCGATTTTTCCTACGAATGGGGTTAGACAGCGTGATCCCAATGCTCCTTATCGTTTTGTTATTTCCATGCAAGGTTTATCTGAGATGTTCAAAGATAGTGTGAGGAACAAAGATAGTATCCCTATTTCTGGTTCAAAAGATTGCCATTGCTCACATATCATCTTTGCAGATGACTTAATGATCTTTGCTAAAGCTACTGTTCCTAATGCCATCAACATAAGAAAGCTACTGGATAAATTTGGAAAGATGTCTGGTCTCATTATAAATGAAGAGAAAAGTCTTGCCTTTACTGGCCCTGGTATGGATGGCATCAAGATTACTAATGCTATTGGTATTCCTTTGGGTGTGTTGGAGGATACTAAATATTTTGGTCTTCCTCTTTTTTCTGGTAAAATAATAAAGGCTCAACGTAAAAGATTATTTGATAGAATTAAAAGGAAGCTTGAATGTTGGAAGTCAAATTTACTGTCTCTAGCCGGTAGAGTGGAACTTGTTAAATCTACTTTATCATCTATGCACCTTTATTGGGTCATGGCATTTCCTATTCCTTGTTCTGTTCTAGAGGAGATTGATAGAATCTGTAGAGACTTTATCTGGTGTCATTCTGAGAACAAGAAGAACATGCACCTTATTAAGTGGGATATAGTGTCTCTGCCTAAAGATGAAGGAGGTCTTGGAATTAGAAGAAGTAAAGATATTTCTGAAGCTTGCTTAATTCAAAATACTTGGGACATTGCTAGGAAAAAAGACACCCTTTGGGTTAGATGGATTAATGACAAATATCTGAAGAAGGAAACTCTTTGGTCTAATGAGCCATCTGTAAACCATTCTTGGATGTTTAACTCTGTTCTTAGGGGTAAGAAAACCTTCCTACAGTTCATAGATGTCAAGATTGGTGCTGGTAAAATCATTAAAGTTTGGAAAGATCCCTGGTATTCCGGTAAGTTCCTCCATGATGTGCTTGATAGGAATATGGTTATTAGAGCTGGTTTACCAGCTAATGCCCTATTGAGTAGTATTATTAAGAATGGTTCTTGGTCTATTAGCAATTCTCACTGTTCCCAGTATGTTTTGGACTTGCTCAAGAATATTTCCATTAACAAAAGCACTGATGATGATATATGGTTGTTCAATACTGATGACAATGTGAAGTTCAAGAAGATATGGGAGAATATCAGGCATAAAGGCATCAGTTTGCATAATTTTCAATGGTTATGGAAGAGTAAGAGTCATCAGAATAGCAAGTTTCATGCATGGAAGGCCATGCACAACAAGTTACCTACTTATGACTACTTGAGAAGAAGAGGGATCCCTGTTGTCTCTATTTTTTTCTTGTGTATGTCAGAGTATGAAGACATGAATCACATCTGTTTCAATTGCAATTTTACTAAGAAGCTCTGGACTAAGGTTGTGAATTGCAATCTCATTAACAAATCTCCTCTAAATTGGGATTAGACTTGTATGATGTATTAGGATAACTCAAGAATTATTAGTCTTCTCATTCTCTATCATGTATGGCTTGAAAGGAATAGAAGGGTTCATGATAATTCCAATAAAAGTGCAACGGTTGTTTGGAATATTATTGAAGATGAGTTTAATATTCTCAAAGTTTAGTGCTTTCTTTTGGCTCAAGTGATCTATTTTCTTTGGCCTGGAGCTGGCAGATGTCTGTGTTTCTTGGTTGTAGTTCTGATCAGAGATGGTAGAGCTTTTCTTCCCTTGGATCTGCTTTGATTGATGCTGCTCGTTTCAGCTGGGTTGTGTACTGCTCCTTGGATGGGTTTGCCCATTTATCTTTTTTGTTGCTTGGGATAGTCTTTGGCAGATTTGTTTCATATCTTTTGCTTGGTTTTGCTCCCCGCTCACTGCTCAATGATGGTTGAGCTCTACTCCCCTCTCATTTCAGTGATGGTTGAGTTTTGTTCTCCTCTGGTTGGTGCCTGGCTTTGCTCTTCACCTCTGTAGGTGTATGGTTATGGTTGTTTGCTTTGGGTCGAGCTGCCTTGGGTTATCAGCTCTGTGATCTTCTATCATACTTTGGGTTATCAGCTCTGTGTTCTTCTACTTGATTCATCTCTTTTGGTGTTGTTGCTGCTCAGTGTTGATCGACCCTTTCTCCCCTCTCATTGTCAGTGATGGTTGAGTTTGTTATGGATATGCTCTTCATCTTTGCAGGTGCGTTGGTCATGGCTTTAGATGTTGAGTTGTTCTTGAACAGCTAGTTTGGTGGAGCATTGTTGGGTTCTCAGACTCATGGCATCTGTTTTGCTGCTCCTTTCTTGTTGTTGTTGCTGCTTGGGTTGCTCCCCTCTCACAGATCAGTGATGGTTGAGTTTTTTCTCCCCTCTCGCTGTTCAATGATGGTCGAGTCTTGTTGTCCATTTGTGTGGCCTGCTATTTTGTCTTTGCTTCAGCTGGTTGGTTCTGTTCTTTGGAAGGTTTCTGATGGATCTCTGCTCCCCTCTCACTTATGTGATGGTTGATTCTTCTTCTGGTTGTTGTGCTTTCGATGCTTACTTTGGTTTGGATGGCAGAATGTACTCTGAAGATCTACTTGGTCTTATAGTTTTAAAGCTTTGTACATAGCCTGTATAGTTCTTTTTTCTTTCTTTCCATATTCCTTGAAGATAGGATGCATTGTACAGATACTAAAAAGGGAAATACAAAAATAGCAACACGAGTTTTTTACCGACCAAAAAAAAAGTTCACTTAAAAGGCTCAATGGGGTTAATTCCATTGTGTCTCCATGTTTAGGTGTAGTTGAACCCCAAAGAAGATGAAGGACATTAGATTGTGATTATGGACTTGAGGAAGAACTAGGGGCGTCATGTAGGTCTGCAATACTAGCTAGACTGTCGTGGTTGGTGATCATTGTTCTTGATACTACTGTAGCAACTTTTTGATCAAGGAGTGCATGTTGTTGCAGGAAGAAAATGAGGTTCAGTTGTGAGAAGGGAACTGGAGGAAGATCTCGATGGCTAGGAGGAGTTGTATACGACTGTTTAGTTGTGGCATGTCTGGTGGTGGTCCTAGTGGTGGTGATTCAGATGTATTGAAGGTCAGTTGCTTGTTATTGTCGGTATGTTATTGAACTACAAATGAATTGGTGTAACCCTTCGGCTGGTCTTGGTCTTCTATAGCCTGGTAGTGGTCGTCTGCAGCATCCTGAGTACTAGGGGTGATGGAGCGAAGATCCTAGTGGTGGTGGCAGTCAAGATGGTTGAGGTAGAAGGAGCATAAGAGTAATTTGGAGTTGATCTATGGATTATAGTTGGAGGGAGCTGTTTGATCCTTGGTGAGCATGGGAAAAGGAAAAGTGAACATGGAGACTGTGGTGGTGGTGGTTCCATAATTAATGACGAACCTGGGCGCATTGCCAATGTTGGTGATTATGGTTGGTGTTGGTGACTTTTCTCTTTCGTAGACAGGGTGCTAAGGGGACTAAGGTGATAGAAAGGTTTCGATAAAGAAGTGATAATGCAAAGTAAGAAGAAATAGGAGGGAGAGGAGGAGAGAAGAGAGAAAGAGGAGGCGAAATAACTTCCACCCATTACGTCGGGTGTGGTTTTGCACAAGGAGGTAAAGGTTTATGTGAGGAAGAAGCTTTATGTGGATAAAAATTATGAAAGGACTGACTATACTCAATTAACAAAATTAAATATTGAAGTAATTAAAACTAAGTTAATTGTTTCCTTTCTCTCGTGTATTAAGTTGAGGGGAAAATAATGTTTGATTGGCATGAAATTTGGTATATATGCTAATTAAAGTGTGGGGAATTCAATTATAGCATCAGTTTATCCTTTTGAAAAGACTTTTCTTTTTCTTTTGTTATTTATATTAATATTCATTTTATATTTGTAATTTAAATTCTCAATTAATGTATTTAATGTCTTTCTT
Organism: Alisma plantago-aquatica; assembly: GCA_963693085.1. Classification (NCBI taxonomy): domain Eukaryota; kingdom Viridiplantae; phylum Streptophyta; class Magnoliopsida; order Alismatales; family Alismataceae; genus Alisma; species Alisma plantago-aquatica. Next base: position 1,032,198,015 of record OY856412.1, read on the forward strand.
AATCACATTAAATACAATATATCATACTCTTGTTTTCTTTTCATCAAGTAGACATTAATTATTTGAAGTGCCAAATTTAGGTCGAAATAAATAATTTATATAATTAACACCTATTAGTGACTTAATTGATAAACTAATCATCATTAAATTTATATGAAAGTTTATTTGTTATAATATTATATATATTATTGTAGTTACTCTTAGCTATCCTTATTCAAGGAAAAATGATTTGGTTATATCAAAACTAGAAAGGGGCCTAGGGTATTTTTCTATATTCAATTATATTACAACAATCCACCCTTAAATAGGATTTCGTCCCCAAAATTCACACAATCCTAGCCTGGTCAACCAATATGTCTGATATCAATTGAACTACACACATTTTTTCTTCTTCTAATTTATTAATTATTATAAAATTTATCAAATTGGTTATGTGCTTGATTTTTTTAGTTACTTACTTATCTAAATGTTCACTTTATATTATGGTCCAATTGGGATCATTAAGCCTAGGATCTTATCTTACTATGATGAGTACATTTTTTTTGTTTATTCATTTTAGGTTATCTAAGTAATATCCATGGTATCAATCTTACCAAGGCTTTACTATCCTAACAAAGGGGTAATTAATTTTATATGACATTTTATTGAGAACTTACCCAAGGGTAACCTAGTGCATTCATTATTAAGTTCATACAATACTAAAGTCGAGTCACTTACCTAAGCCACTAAGGTACAAAACTCCACTACTTGTAGGGTTTGTAGTCAAGCTAACCACTTACAGATGTAGGTAAGAGTAGATCATCTAAGTCATATATATCCAAAACTTCTCCTAACTCATTGATCCATGCATAGGTCTAGAGTTTCAAGGTTGACTTAATTAGTCAATGGTACTTCACTGAGGGGTTTCACACTACTCTAAGGTTCATTTAGTGATGACTTGATTTTTGAAACAATTGATAAAATCCATTTTTAGTGTACATATAGCATAAATAATTTTGATATAGAAACATGTTACGGTATGAATCTGAAAATTTGGCGCCAAAATCCATGCAAGGAAAAAGTCATCACTTTCCACCATAACTCCTATCAAAAAAGTTTGAACCTCCATGTGTCTATAATGGTATACACGAAACATATTTAACTCATATCATAAGTGATAGGGATTACATGAAAATGTTGTCAACTTCTACTAGATCTATATCAGTTATTTCACATGTGATTTACCAGTTTGCCTTAAATATATTGGATCCTATTATGTAATGCATGACTTCAACATGGGACATCAGAAAGTCCTCAGGTCACATGATTACTCTAGGAATAGATCAAGGTATTGTAGTGTTGGGAAATCAGGCACAAATATAGGCAGCGGAAACAAAATTTTATTTGCCCATTTCTCAAAAAACAGTAGAATCTCATCAACAACAATGTATCCAGGAAGGAAGGTTTGCAAGGTTATACCTGATCCTGGAGCAAGTCCAGGGACATCACCCTATAATTACAATTTTGGACAGTGTATAAGCAGCTCATGGTCTTCACCATAGACAACAGGCTTGAACAGCTCCTATAGCACCTCATGTGGACTTTCCATGAACTTCAAGCTGACGTCGTCCACCTAGCAGCAGCCAAAGGACTCATGCCTCTAGAGTAGTCCATGCGGACCACCAAAAAATCATTTTGCACTGCTAGAATCAACGGGAAGGGGTTGTCCCCTTCTGTCAGCGTACTAGTCATCGACATGCTCACCCACAACAACTGATCTCAGTTGCTCCTCCCTTTTTATCCCTTCCTAGTCGGGTAAGACTTTCTTGGGCTCCATGATTACCTCAACCAGAAAGTACAACAATTGTCAGGGCCACTGATCCCAATTGTGTGTGTTGGCAAGCCCCCAGTACCCCTATATTTATAGTAGAGTGTAAGGTCAGGGTTCCCAGTTGATATGGGAGTAGAAGGGTATAGAAACATGAATGTTATGGAATCTACGGACCATGATACTGTCATCTCAGACTGTGAAATGGTCATCTCGTACTTCTGTAGTTTCTTATTTGCACACAAAATTGGCAATTCACTTCTAATCAATGTTAAACATCGATTTTTTATTGCACAACAAGTTTAGTGCAATCCAAACAAATTTGGGAAAGTATTTAGAACCAACCCTGACCTAATCGAGCAATCTCGCAGTCTCGCTCACCCAGATGGTTGTCTTGTGAGCCGACTTGAGCCAAGTTGGTCAGTTCATCAGTATGAATCGGTCGTTCACCTTAGTTTGGGCAGCCAACTTCATTCCAACCAGCATGACAAACCAGACACCTGTCTCAACACTTCAGATGGCCATTTGGCACCCCAAACGGCCATCTCAACACTAGAGACGGGCGGCTGGCAGTGTAGCAGTTGTTGTTGTGTGAATTGAATACCTAAACACTTTAGTAATCAATTCCAATCAACCTGACTTTCCAATTAGTCAATCCAACACTTGAACTTGATGATTCTGAGTCCACTTAGCTGATCTATTGTTTAATTGAATACCTAAACACCTTTAGCATTCAATCTAAATATCATTCATGAATATACTCCTTTTATATAAGTGTATCCTATGTGTGTGGCCGTATAGGTCCAGAATTACATTGGCAGTGAATGTCCATAACAACTTCTGACATCTCAAGCAAAGAGTGGTGCCTATTTGCACATCATTGCTACCCAAATAATTTGGAAAGTTGAAGAACAACTTCAACCTATAATCTATGAATAGTGTTACTGTGATCGTATAGTTCCTTTGTCTCTGATATTCGTATTGAACTCGAGGCGTGGAATTGTCATCCTCTCAACATTCAATCTATTTTCCTTGAACTAGATCATACTGTCTAAGATGCATGTGAGTTCACGTATCATATATTGAATCACATGGGTACGGTCGTACACTCTCAGTCTCGCTTATAAAGGGGCCCTGGATATCAATCTCCAGTAAGAGGGATAAATGTCATCTCTATCACTCACAGTCAATCCCCATGTGTCAAAGTCACCCAATCATCATCGTTATAATAACCCATGTTTCAGGAATGCATTTGATGATGTCAAAGTGTAACCAATGACATGTGATGAGTGTAGTGATTATAGGTCAAAGAACCAAAATCACCACCATCACTATGAGAGACGATTCTGACTACCATTCTATGGTTTCCATGTGTCACTCTCACGGTGGGTCTGTATGATATGCTATTCACTAACATGTATATGTGTGCTTGACTTGATATCATATATCATGACTAATGAGACTATGTCATTAGTCAACACACACTCTAGTCTTATGTATTATTGTTGTCTATTTTGCTTCCACAGTAATAATTGACTACGGACATAACAAAAATGTATGAACTCTTATCTTTCATACGATCTCATCCTCCAAGTCACATACTTGAAGACATATGACATCGACTATCATCATTCAGTAGACATCTACTTATGTTTGTGTCATCATCTCAAGACTGAGACAAACACAATATATGGAATCACCTTTATGATTTATCAAATCAAGTATCTAATGTCTCACTCCAATCATCATATGATTGGCTCTCTGGGCATACATACCAACATGTAGATCCAGGGAACTAATGGGCATACAACACTTGGTATGTCGAGTAATTATATATATCCAAATTCCCTAAAGGACTATATAGGGATACCACCTTCATAGAGAGGGGAAGGGATGATTAGGGTTTCTATGGATTGAGTTGAATGCATTGATATGGTGTGTGGAGTGGTAATGGCCAATTTATATAGGTATTGAAACCCTAGTTAGTGCTTCACGACTCAAGAAAGGTTCATTAACATCCTACATAGGATCACCTAACCTCCTAATTGAGGCATATGTATAGGAACAATAGAGGCTAACTAAAAATAGTCAAATTCACCGACTACAATGGCTGTGATATCATACTATAAAGAGTAGAACCTGATAGGGTTCCACTCAAATGGAAAGATACATAAGCCATGAAATGATCAAGTAGCGGAAGAACATTATTATTTCATTATCAAAAATATCCCAATGCATTTATTCTCGCCTTAAGAGGTGGTACTACAACATACAAAATTTCAACAATTTACATATAAGACCAACTGCATAGGGAAATCTATCTATTCCAAACTATCCTCATGTTGGCATCCTAAAGGTGATCTTATAGAGTCATTGTCATCTAACACTCCTAGACCTGGGTGAATTTGGGAACGACATCCAGTAAAAGGGCACAAAATGGTATTTGTCAGAATTACTGTTGAGTATGTGCATAATAAATAACATTTAGGCATTTTAGTACAAAAGGGGGTTCCCTTTCAAGAGAGATATAACAAGTAGATGAGTTAAAGAAGACATAAATGATATAAGGAGACAAATAAATAATAATCAAACATCATAAAGTGTCTTTCCATGAATTAGTTCATACATAGATAAATGCATGTAAATTATATAGACTAAAAATAACTAAAGCAGGGCCAAGATACCAAGGATCATTGGCCTAAAATAGGGATGGTGGAATAGTATGCCTTGGAGGAATAGCATGCCCATGTATATATTGAGGGTGGAATAGCACACCCTGGAAGGAAAAGCAAACCCTTTTAAAAGTACGCTTATGCAAAAGCATCTAACTTTAGTTACGTTAGTCTAAAACCACATGCAGAATATGGATACAAGACATATGTTATTAATCACAACAAAAGGATTCATTTACATGGAAGTATGGGTTCCAACCCTAATATAACTAGTATAAACATATTTTCAGGACATCTGTAGGGATTGCTACTTGAAAGCAATAGATTAACAAATAAGAATAGTAATGTCAAGAGGTGCCTCATATGGGAAAGATTATGTCAAAGTTGTATAAATGCCTAAATTAAAAAAGATATTGCAAATACCTAGTCTTCATGACTAATAGTCATCTCAAAACATATACTTGTTCTTCAAGGTCGGTATTCATCCTAGAAACACGTTATGTGTGTTAGTCAAACTGAAGTGAACATGTGTGTACATTCCTAAAACATATTTTCATATTGTTCTTATCCTAATCCAGATCAAGGGTTTTAATCCTATTAAGTGAACATATGATCTATCAGATATCTATTTTATTTCCAAGATTTATCTTAATCTCATAAGTCAAAGTATGTTTTTTTTACATTCTTGCGATTTAGGATTGTGAACTCATTCTCGCTTTTATATCATATATTTTTATTTGGTCACTTTGTCAAGGATGTGTGTTCCATGAGATACCATTGGACCAGAGTACCCTTATTAGGAGTATTTAGGGTTTAACATGACATCCCTTTATATAAATTTGTTAGTCATATACTCCTACTAATATCTTGAATACAAGTACATTCGATATGGTTATATGAGATAAATAGACTCATATGTAGTCCAACTCAAATGCCATCCAACGTCACTTTTGCCAATATATGGAGTCACTCGTATATATGTGTGTATGTTATTTCTACATCATGCCTTTTATTTCAAATAAGCATAGTACCATTAATTGCATATGTAAATCTATGTTGTTAACCCATATATTCAAAACATTGGGATGATTTATAAATAAGGAAAGAGTATCATCAAGATGAACATGTTATATTAATTGTATAACCTTCTTATCATATGTGTGAACTATTTCCTTGAAATTAGATACTTATGGGGTAGTATGTACTAATACTAACACATAAGCATATTAGTAATATAGTAAGTACAATGGTAATTTTTCATGAGGTTGGGTGATTACTAAATTGATGTTCCTATCATACACACATAGATGCTTATCCAAGTCCATTTTACAATACTATTAGATATATATATGAAACTACTAATCTAATTTATGAACAAGTTTGATTGTTAATATTTTAATCTATGATTTCCTTCTATCGTATAAATGAGTTCTTAGTAGCTAAAATGCGTCAGAGGTTATTGGCTTATAGTGTCTTAGGATGATTCTTTGGTTTTGTCATAATAGATTACTTTATCTCATGCTATCAGACTTCTTAGTCTCTTCTAGAATCCAGGAAGGCTCTATTCCCATTGTCGACTTACTTGGGCAATGTAGGATATAATCATGTTGACATGGTGTTCAAGGAGGATTGTATCAACCTTGTTGCATCTACATAAGTTCATCACATATGGGCTAGGACTCTATTTAGAAAGATGGAGAGCACAAGTCATGTTGGGTTTGTTGATAGTTCTTGAAGCTTCTTGGATACTTTGCTTCTAGGACCTTTGGAGATTTATCCACTCATTCAAACAATAGTTGGCGGTGACTAGAAAGTTGGTGTGGATCTTGGGGACTCTATATAATGGTTTCATATTGTAGTGGAGATTGCATAACTATATCGGGATGTCACCTTTTAGGCTGAAGATTTCATCAAGTCCTTTAGTTGTAGAGTTTATTTATGAGGCTCAATTGGGTTAGTTCAATTGCATCCCCGTGTTTAGGTTTATTTGAACCCTAAATAAGGTTAAGGACATGAGGTTGCAATGATGGACTTGAGGAAGAACTAGGGGTGCCATGCAGGTCTGCAATATTGGTTAGACTGTTGTGGTTGGCGATCATTGTTCTTGACATTACTGGTGAAACTCTTTGACCAAGAACTGTAGTTTGTTGCATGTAGTAGATGAGTTTCAGTTGTGAAAATGGAGCTAGAGGAAGATCTTGATGGCTAGGAGTAGAGCTGGCAAAATAAGACCCGACCCAAACCTAAACATTTTAAGCGGGTTAGGATCTATGCAGTGGCGGGCCCAGAATTTTGAGTTGGGTAAGGCCATAATTTAATAACTAGTTTCCATCCACGATATAGTATAAAAAAGAAAAATAGTGCAAGATCATTATTAAAGTTGCACTTAAAAAAATCAAATTTATCTTAGTAAAAAAAGAAAATTACATGAAAACAGTCAAATTCATCTTAGAAAATAAAGAAAATTACATGCCTAACAAGTTATAATTTTTTAAATAAAAGAAGACAAAGAGAATCTTGATGAGACCTCATATTGACCCCTACCGCTTCTTGATAGAATTTGAATATTTTGTATGTGATACAAAGTAGTTGTAGAAAAAGAGAATGTAATTCAATATGTATATATAGAGAAATAAAGATGGAATCCACTTTTATAAAATATTGTTAATCCTATTTCTATATGTGGTCTCTCTGTGTTCCCAAAAGATTACCACTTCACATCAAACCAATAATATATTGTCAAATATTAGAGTTTTCATTAAAAAATATGCCCTTGCTTCTATAATGACAGTAAAAAATGCATACAATTACACAAATTTTAATAAAATAATTAACTCTTTGTTATTATAACTCTATAATTCTTGGCACAAAGAGTTAATAGAGGTTTAATAATCCTAAAATATTCTATTAGGAAATGAAAACAAACTAACAATTCCCTCTATTACAGAATAGGTAGTGGAATTTTATTGAAAAGGAGAACAAATTAACAATGTCCTCTTTCAGTGAAATTTAAGACATTGAATACATTAGGACTCTTGCTTTCTTTTGTGGATCTCTCTCTTCTCCTTGTGATCTATAACTTCTCACAGTCTCTCTTTTCATGGTGTCTTCTCTTATTTCTCCATGGACTCTCTAACTCTTGGTATTCTCTACTTCACCACTCGGAAATATCTCTCCATGTTTCATTCTCTCCTAATGAAGGCATGCACTCTCCCCTTTTTAATTCTTTCCCACTACTGTTATGCTCTCTCCTAATTTTTCAGGTTTCACCTAGCCTGGTTGTGCGTCCGGGTCTATTTTGACCCGACTAAAATTAACCCAAACCTGAAAAACCTAAAATTAATTTAGGTCAGGTACTGATTTGGACTATAGATCTAAATTGACCTGATTGACCCAAAATTCACAATTATATATTCAAATAAATTACAAACACTAAAGTTTAAGATGCGCAATGATGTATTAAATTAGTAAACTGACACTAATGAAGTATACTTGAAAATTTTCACAGTTTTATATTAGTTTGTATGACATAATAAGGTTTATATGTGTTTCTCAAACACGTTGTAAATTTGGTTACGTTGAAAATTGTTGATTAAACTTGGTGATTATCAATGATTTTTAAAATTGTTCTCTTGGTATTTGGATTACTTGATAGATCCAAAAATATTTACAGGTCAGGTTAGGGTCAAGGGTTTTGACCCAAAAATTGAGTATTTCCATGCTTAGGGTCTATCCAAAAAGCACTGACCCAAAATGACCTAAAATAAAACTCAGTCAACCCGAACCTGATTGTCACCCCTATCTAGGAAGAGTTGTGTGCGACTGCTTGTTGTGGTAGGGCTGGTGGTGGCCCTGGCACTGCCGATTCAGATGTATTGTAGGTCGATTGTTTTTTGGTGCTGGTATGTTGTTGATCTGTAGATGGATGGATGTAACCCTTCGGCTGGTCATGGTCTTTTGTGGCTTGATGGTGGTCGTCTGTCTCCTGGTGGTGGTCATCTGCAGCGGCTTGAGGTATTAGGGGGTGATGTAGAGAACGTCATGTTGATGGGGCCGGCTGAGATGATGGAGGTAGCAGGAACGCAAGGCTAATGGTGGAGATGATCTAGGGATTGGAGTTGAAGGGAACCATTTGATCCTAGGAATGAAGGGGAGAAAGTGAAGTGAATAGGGACACTACGGCGGTGGTGCCACAAGTAATGACAGAATGGGAACATTGCCATTGTCGGTGATTCTGGATGGTGGTGGTGGCTTTTCTCTACATCAGACAGGGAGTTAGGGGGACGCAGGTGACGGCAAGGGTTTGTTCAAGAAATGACAAAGCAAAGCAAGATGAAATAGGATGGAAATGAGGAGATAAGAGAGGAAGAGGAGGCGAAAGAACTATCGCAGGTTACGTTGGTTGCAGTTTGTGGAAGGAGGACGCAAGGGTCCTCGGAAGCGTTATGTGGATAAAAATTAATGAAAGAACTGGCTATACTCAATTGACAAAATATAATATTGGAATAATTAAACTAAGTTAATTGTTTTCTTTCTCTCCTATATTAAGTTGAGGGGGCAAATACGTTTGATTGGCATGAAATTCAACATATATGCTAATTAAAGTGTGAGGAATCCAATTATAGCATCAATTTCTCCTTTTGAGAAAATGTTTTATTGTTATTTATTTATTTATATATACTAACATTCGTTTTATTATTTGTAATTTTAGTACTCAATTAATGTAATTAATGTCTATACTAATCAATTCGATACAATATTTCATATTCATATATTTCTTTTCAACAAGTAGGCCATTAATTGTTTAAAGTGCCAAATTTAGGTCACAAATAATTAATTTATAAATTTATATAATTAACACCCAATAATGAATTAATTGATACATTTATTATCATTAGATTTATATTAAAGTTTATTTATTAGAATATTATATATATATACTCTAGTTACTCTTAGCTAAACTTATTCAAGGAAAAATGATTTAATTATATTGTGATCAGAAAGGGGTCTAAGACAAGGTAATCTTAAAATATTTTTTTGGATACGGGTATCTTACACCTAGTCTAGCATAACCAAGCCAATCCAAAAATGACTAAACTAAGGGGGACATTTTGGATTGGATTGAATTGACTAGACTACGATTTTTTTGGTCTTTCTCCTAGAAGAAAACTAGGTTGCATTCTGACATGGGACAAATTAGAGATACCATAGTGACATGTCATGTAAAAAATACAATATGTATAAGCATTACAAATTATTATCACCAAAATAAAATCAACACCAAAATATTTACCAAACATAGGGATAGTATCCTTAACTTATTGTCATTCTTATATGGGCGTAGGATGTATGATGCAGCCAACAAAGTGGAGTTTACCTCAGAGAGTGATGGTAATAATATGCCCCATAAAAATACAAGTTTGGATTTTCTACTCCTAGTTGACAAAGGAGTAAGATACACCTTTGTTTATCTTTGTACATGTATCAATGCAATTAAAATTGATGGTTTACAATATTCTCTATACACATGTTAGAAAGAAGAAAATTCTCCCAAGAAGTACCATTTCATATATATTCTATAATTGTTGGTATTACATATATTATAATTTTAAAGTAACATATCATGCATACATTATCCAGAAAAAGAACTATCTCAACCCTTCATCATATAAGTTATTGTTTGAAAAAGAAGAATGATGAAATACTACTTATTTTAGTCATTCCCCAAATCCCTCCTCATATCCACAAATTTTTATATTGTCTCAAAATATTTTATAACCATATTATTAACTATTATAAATATTAATAACTATTTGGTATTCAATTATTGTATATTGTAATATTTTTATGTATGAAATATATATATCAAAGTAGCTCTCCCTGACATAGCCACTTTGTACCCACTCTAGCAAGAAAAACATCATAAGTGTATGTGTGGTAGCTAGTCACTCACATGCCATGCTCATTATTGTTGAGTTCCATTGCAAGATAGGTGGCGGTCGATGCACGTGCCAAGAAATATCTTCTTTAAGTTTGACCTCAAATGGTTTTCCACATGGAATTTTTTCTTTAAACCAGTCGCTTCATTTACCCATGAGTCTGCTCAGATGAAAAATAATATAAAAAATCATGATAAAAATATAAATACCCCTTATGTTTGTATATATCAAAATTCAAGTAGTCCCCACTTAGATATTTCAATATCAGCAACTATACATTATTGAATTTTCTATGGTGAATTAAAGATATAGTACTCAATAATATTAGTTTCAGTTTAGATAATGTAAAGTTCAATTTTTAGAATCCAAAACGAACATAGTTTTTGAAAGGTGCAATCCATGAAGGAGTCTTCAATCAATCTCAAGACGAATCATATTGTATGGGCATGAACTCTCAACCCAAAACCCAAAAGTGGACTAGCATTCAGTTTCGGATCTCTATAGGGAATTTAGAAGATACATATTACTATGATACCATGTTTTATTTTTTTAACATATTATGTTACTCTATATCATGTCCCCTCCAAAATATTTTTAAGATTATATAAGGTATATGCGTGTAATTATGACAAGTAGTTGTTCAACTGTGAGTAAAATGCTAAAATAAAATTATAACCCACTTAAATAAATTAACGGTATAAAACAATAGAAAATTTTATATGGAAAATGAAAATATTAAAACAATTAATTACAATTTCCGTAACATTTTTACTCCAAATGTGGAAATGCATCTTTGAAATAAAATAAACCAACCAGTTAACATTATTATACGAGTACATTATGAAAAATTGCAATGAAAGAAATAAAAAAATGAATAACATAATTATTATTGATTTGGTGAAATAGTAATCGGTGTATAGACCAATATATTAAAATTTTATAATCACACCCTTATTATATAATGGCTTTTCATTCTACTACTTATTTATATACATACATATGCCATGTTTGGTATGTGATGGTTAAAGGGAAATGGAGGAGGGAGATGAGAGTATAATTGTAAGAGGTTTATTTTTTTATTTTTCTATGATGAGAGAGAAGGATATTAGACAATAAAATAAATTATTTTTATAACAAGTGTTCTATATGTGTCTTTTTAAATTGATTGTCAGATACACATATACTTGCCTCTATAAGTCAACATGTTTCTCGCTAAAATTTTATCTAACTATATATAGTCTCTCTATATTTTAATTTATTCTTCTAAATCACTTGTACATTTATTATATACTATCTATAAGTTCTCCATATATTTAGTTAAAATTTTCTTCAAATTTTCTATTTCATTTATTTATAGATTGAAAGGTTCCACCAACCCTTTCTGATTTTATTTGTTCGAAATCCCTTTTTATATTTTTTGTTTACACTCCAAAATTTACCTCTATTTCCCCCATAAACGTTTTTCTCAATTTATAAATTCTCGCCATATTTTGCTCCCTTACTTGTCTTTACTCTTATTCGATTAGGAAAGATGTTGTAGAAAATAAATTATAATCTGTCTCACTTGTTCCTTTCTATTCCCTTTCCTAACATTTTGATAAATCAATTATAATATAGTTCTCCTCACCTCCTCTCTTACCCATCATTTTCCATTTCCATGTCAACTTTGTCACTTTCACACAATTGGGATGACATGTTAGTCAGTCGGTCTTTCATTTCTATTAGTCATTTTTCTTTTTTTTCAAATACGCCTCTTGTTTTTTTTTATAATAAATACTTATTTATGTCTTTATATCGCTTTATTTCTATCTTCACTCTAATGTCTGGGTGTCACAAAAATATTTATCAAGTCAAACTATATAACAAAATGGGTTGTGAGTTTCATTTTAATATATGATTGTTCACATTAAAAATGTCTTTGTCTAAGTATTTTAAAATGAATATCAATTAAAACATATGAACAATATATGATATATTTTACCAGTAGAAAACTATATGATAATTGAAAATCTAAGTTAGCTTTAAATCTATATGTTAGTTTTATGTTATTATTTTACTATTTATAATTAATGTTATCTTCTATATTCGAGGTAATGAAAGGTAGAAACATACTAATTTGTCTCATCATCCCTTAATATTACTTGTGAGAAAACCACATCATCTCTAAACTTAAAGACTTTAATTATACATGTGGTAGTTTTGCCCCCCCCCACCACCACAAATAACTACGTGAAGATCTGGCACTACATTCAAGTGATCGGGTTGTGCATGTTCAACGTCTCTTAATGCTAGTTATTATTTTGCGGTAATGTTAACTACCATAGAAAAGTTATAGATGCCATCAAAAGTCACTAACGGGATGGAGGAAATGATGCAATAAGACGATATGCACAATCAAACAAATGGATAATATAGCAATGTGTTGGTTTCCATCGTCTGGATATTGATATTTTTTAAAATATTTGTGTGTCCTTGTGTTGAAGGAAGAAAGGGAGTCCAGTTCCATGTTTATGACATTATTAAAGCTTCAAATTCATGACAGTCTCTGATCCATGTCTCAAAATCAAGTAAAATTTAAATTAAATGATGAAGCATGAATATTACTCGATATGAAATATATCTTAATAAATATTATATATCTTGTTGGACATGGCTAACTCAGGGATACACGGGCCAACATATTAAGTAGAAGATCCTAATTTGGAATCTATTTGAAGGTCTATCTGAACAATAGATCTTTTGATAGGTGCATTCAGCAGCACCACCCCTACTTTGACATTGCACACTATTTAGATAGGTCAAAACTAACTGGATATCACACATCTAGACCCATGGTTTATCTTACTCTATGTAATTAACAAAGATATATGTGGGAGAAACTAAAAAGGGTTCTTTACTATAAAATATATGATTTATTACTAAAGTTATTATAAGATAAATTACTCAAATAATGCATGAAATTTTTTATTATTTAATTTGAAATTATGATGTTATAAAAATATATTGTAACATATATGTTAAGACATAGTAAGCAGACAATTACAACTCTATTTGTACATAATAAGCTATAGGGGTTATAGAAATTTCTCATAACAGAAAGGGGGATACAAGAATTTATGGTAAGAATTATTACGGAATATTGGTAAATGCATGGTATACTTGGGAAATGGAACTCTAATTTCTTCATGAGGACTAAAGTTGTTATGACCTCAAACTCTAGGATTTTTGGATCAATATGATGTGAAGATCAAACTAGAGTAATGAGTAAGATAGTATGGCTTTGGTTGGTGCTTATGAGTTTTGAACTTCGATTGAGTACATAATTTAAGTAAATAAGGTAATATTGAGCTAAATTTGTAAATATACATTCATTGAAGTACTTAAGGTAACTTAAAGATATAATTGGGTGAATAAAAATATAGTGAAGCTTGTGGATGTATTAGAGGGCCTAGGTTTGAACCAAGGGCCCTAGGATCTAGTCCAAACCCAATTGAACTACTGTTGAGTATACAAATAAGTACTTGGGATGTGATTTAAGAATTAAAAGTAGTTTGTGCTCATATGTAGTACCAATTATAATCTAGTTTTATTTGTACAGTAATTATGAGACCTCAAACAAATTTCCAGAAGATTCTAAGTTACATGTGGCCTAAGTAATGAATGAAGTAATTATCTAGTTATTAAAGATAACCCACATTTTATATAACTATCAAATTAGCTTTTCCTTGGTCATTTATCTAATAATGGATAATATCTAAGAAGCAATTTTCCAAAATTTAAGATCATTTAAAGAAATGATGTGACCTAGACAAATAAATCTTTATACTAGGTTTTCATTAAAATAAATTGGTCTAGGTGCTAAAGGAGATTCCACCTAGATGCTAAATCCAGGAAAAGTCACGGGAGTGGAAGTCTCCTCCCTTGCATGGGCTTCAACTTTCTATGGAAGCCAATATGTGACTAAATCCTTAATTTTCCCTCTCCTCTACAACCCATGTTTTTGAGTAATTCTTGCACCAGTAGCTATGGAAGGTTAAGGAAAATCCAACCATCCCCTGACTCACCACTATTTCCTCAAAATAAGATAATCCCCAAACTCCACAATCATTCCAATGAGTAAGACTAATCGCTATTGCTTTTCTTGGCCACCCTATTCCTATATAAGGATCCTTAAATATTTGTCATAGGGACGGAGAAAGAACTCAACCCCCATTTATACTCAAGATCTATCATAACCTATTACCTGAACTTCATGTTTTTCACCCCAAATCAAGAGAAAGGGATGAATCATTGCTACATTTTAGGGAAATTCGTTGGGCCAAAAGCACCATGGTGAGAGTACCCCTAGATCTCCTAGACTTATAGCTTCTTATTAGTTGGATGGTTGCCACTTGGCATTCCTAACCATCACAAACTCAGGCGAGGTGTGGAAAGCCTTATGGCAGCACAAGCAACACCTAGCCTTCTATAGGACTTGACAAATGTTGATAATTCTCACCCAATCTTCATCGTTTCCCTATGAACTAGACCTAACTTTCCTCTCCTTCGGCCATCCTGCTACGAGCCAAAGAGCTCCTCAAACCCGCTCAAGACTGATGGGGGAAAGTGGGACCTTGGTTGTGGTTTCTAGACCCTAGAAGTTGAGGTCAACTCTCTAGTTGACCATCATGGCAAGATAAAGCTTCTTTGTCGAGAATAAACATTCCCTGGGGCAATTACACATATGTTCCTAAGAGTGTGCAACACATAAGGTTCACTACACAAGGTTACTTGGGTCATCTCCCTTATCTCAAAATATCAGCCCACACTAGAGTGTATTGTTGATGTGGAAATTGTATGTTGGCTCAAACCTGGCCTCAGGTCAATTACAAATAGGTTTTAATTTTTTGACATGGCGACTTGCTATTGGTCAATGTAGGTTTACTTTGTAATAATACTAGAAACTAAACTGCAACTCAAATTAAAATGAAACTAGATACCAAATTGATAAAAAAAATCATGTAGATTATGATTAAAATAGATTCAAGTCTTGATTGTGCTTCTAGTTCCATAAGGATGTTTAATACATGAATATAAGGTGATAGCTATGTATAAACCCAAATTTCAATAATTAGGATGTTGGACTTACTAAATACATTTACTCTTTGATATGATATGACCTTAATTAGTGATCAGAAAATGTTGATATATTTGTAAGATATTTTAAACCCAATTTTATACCTACCAGGGGTAGCCTATATAAATTCAATGATGGATAGAGAAATGAATATACTCGAGTTAGCCTAATAAGTATGTGTTAGAATAGTAAATTGAAATTACAAGTTCAATATGTGCATTTAACTGATTGTTATTTTATACTTAATAGACAACATGTGGGTTCAGCTAGTATGCTAAAACTTTGTGTTGGCTATAGTGTCCGTCCTGATATTTGGAGATAAAAGTCGATAGCAATAACTAGACACCGCATCATCGTAGCACAATTTTGTAATAAGACTTTAGTTCCTTGTTACACTTATGAAGATGTTTGGAACTAAAATATATATTGACTCACCTAGTCTATAGTTCGGTCAGAATCTGAGTCTGAGTTGGTTTTCAATTCTAAATTCATTAAACTAGGTTGGTTGCATGTTCTAAATCTGATAATATCGATTTTGAATAAACGGATTGAAATTCATCTCAATACCGTGTCTGACTATCACAAAATTTAATTTAAATTTATCAGCCCCAAAATCCTAATTTGGCGTTTTTACATAAGGAGCCCTCATGACTCACCTAGTGACCCGGCACAATGAACCGCACGGCAGACTTCACCACTCTCTAAATAAGTATCAAAGTCTTATACTAATTAATTTAACAACTTAAGTTCTTAGAAGTTGTAAAATAATCATGTTGTATGGATTCGAGAAAATGCTTTCTTATTAATAATGTGACGAGGAAACATCCCGTCTTATTACACAACTTCGCGCGATGATGCGGTGTCTTTAGGTGTTGCTATCAGCTTTTATCTTCAAAGCCCACGACAAGTGCTAAGACCAATAGAAGGTTTGACCATAGTAGTTGAACCGACTCGTAACTGCATATGTTGTCTGTTAAGTATACATGTTTTCTGGATAAAATCCATTAATTATAATGCTCTTACAATTCACTTTTGGATGAAAAAAAAATCAATCTAACACACTTTCATAAAGTAATCATTAAAAAATATTTTTCAATATAGCATACCTTGTATGAAACCCGTCACAAAGTAGTGTATGTACGAAGGTTCAAATAGCATCACTTGGCGTGTTTATTTTTAAATAAAAAATAAAAAAAATAAAAATATCATATTCGTGGTAATTTTTTACTTGATATTTTATTAAAATTATTAAAATGTCAAGTTAAAAACTACCACTCAATGTCGCACTTTTGATTTTTTCTTTCTCAAAAAAATTATTTTAAAAATAAACAAGCCATTGTTTGTGGTGCATTTTGACTCGGATACCTAAAACATTTTTATATCAAAGCGTGCAATTTTGGGGAACATTGTCCACGGAGTGCTAGTGTAGTAATTCTTTTTGTAAAAGTGCGATATATTTTTTTTTACTTTATTTTGTGTAAAAGCCGGCACCATCGGATGTGTTCAATGCTTAGCGTCTACTATGTTGGATTGGCAGCATGAGCAGAACTGCATTTTTTTTTCGAAAGCCAGCAGAACTGCTTATTCAATATAGCATATCTTGTATGAAACCCGACACAAAGTAGTGTATGTACGAGGGTTCAAATAGCATCGCATATATTGGCATGTTTATTTTTAAATAAAAAATTAAAGAAAAAATAAATAAAATAAAAATACAATATTAGTGGTACTTTTTAACTTGACATTTTATTGAAATGTCAAGTTAAAAACTACCACACTCAATATCGCACTTTTAATTTTTTCTTTCTCAAGAAAATTTATATTAAAAATAAGCAAGCCATTGTTTGTGGTACATTTTGACTCGGATACCTAAAACATTTTTATAGGGAACATTGTCCACCGAGTGCTAGTGTAGTAATTCTTTTTGTAAAAGTATGTTATATTTTTTTTTCACCTTATTTTGTATGGAAGCCGGCACCATAGGATGTGTTCAATGCTTTAGCGTCTACTATGTTGGATTGGCAGCATGAGCAGAACTACATTTTTTTTTTTTTGAATGCCAGTAGAACTGCTTATTCAATTGGAGTCAAGTGACAGCAAGAAAACAGACACCAAGAAAACAGATGTAGAAGATGTATGCGGGTCATCAACTATATACTCGAACACGCACTAATGAACGTGCACATATCTTCACTCTCTTGTATGTAAGGGAACACAATCGTCGAAGAAACGGCTATAGAGCCAAAGCCGCGACTTTTATCTAACCGTCTCGGCCCGTTCAGGCTGACGGGACCGCAATCTCCGCAACTGGCGTGTTGACGACGAAGCCGCTGTTAACCCAGGCGGCGTATCCGCCACCTAAGTTCTTCACGTGCTGGAAACCCTGAAACAGGGGAATGTCACATGTCAGTTTCGTTTGAGTTCAGTACTGACCTGAGAGATGGCACTTATTATATATCCTGAAGCCGAGAGTGTCAGCAAAATTAACGGAGTTAATAAGGGAGGAAGAAACAGTTGAGGTGCGCCTAGCAAGAAGGCAGACGATCATGACGAGGAAAAGCGCGCAAGATGGCACAATGGAGGATGACACTTACGGCGTTCATGAGATCTCTAGCGGCGTTGAGGGACCGATTGCCGCTGGCGCAGCCCTGTTTCACATCAAGGAGGACGGAGAGGGCTTAATTGTTAGAGCTTGAAATCTTGATGCGGATGAGCAATAAGAACAGTGACGGAAAAGGACAGGCTCTTGTTTCTCAAATATTTACCACGACTATGAGGTCGTCTTTGGAATAAGTGTCAGATATCTGCTTCAGGAAATCTGGGTTCTTCACCTTCCCTGTTAGCATAAAAGCAACATGCATGTACAAGAGATTGAAGTACACGGAGAAGATCGAGCTTAGTCGACTAGTGACTTCCAGTTGATCAAAAATAGCGGGTGAAACAAAAGGGAATAGATGAGGTATGGCAACGATAATGTGCACCTTCAGGGGTGAAGAAAAGGTAGGGGATATTGGTAGCGCCCTCAACATGGCCTTTACCGAACTCCTCCACCGTCCTGCATATCGATGAACATGCTGATTAACGGGTTGGTCTATGGTGATACGGACAATCATATCATATATGCTACCTGACGTCCAAGTAGCGGTGGTCGGAGTGGAGGAGCTCCTTGGCGGCGTGCACGTCGACAGTCGGCACTTGATCAGCTGCTACCTTCTCCGCCATGAGTCGTGCCACTTAGCTGTGTCTTTCCTGGGTAAAGACGTCAGTGGAGGTGAAAGCCGAGCGGGTATTACTCAGCAGATGTTGCAGCACGATGGTGCGGTTATTCCTGACTTGGTCGTCGCCGTGAGGTCGACTCAATCCTCTATCCCCCGCTTTTATAGACATGGTGACAAGGTTCGGCAATGTACTCACCATCCGCTAGCATGACGCCACTGATGTCGCCACACTCTTCCCCCCCACTAATGATTCCCAGATTAGGAGATTATAATGTGTGCCCTTCAGCGGTTCAAAACGACTATTCTGCATTCAAGTTGAAACCAACGAGCTTCATTTGTTTCTTCATCCATCACCATCACCCGTTAATTAAGTCCGCTCTTGATAGAAGCTATGTCATATGTCTAGTTGCTTCCCTATTGAACGCCAATATTCTTTGGATGCGTCTTCGTGTTTTGACTTTGTCACGGCTTCGATGACTTCCATCAGCTAAGCGGTGTGTCATTTTTTTATAGACAGATAATGTCATCGGATTATCCACAAGAGACAAGAGATTATGCATTATTGCGCGTAAGCAAATCGGTGGCTTGTTCGATAGTTTAGACGGCAATGTGTCACCTGCTGGAACATCGCGTAAGCGATTACGTGCTATACGATGCTGAGTCAGCCAATTTAGCTTAAACTAAGTCTTGGTGTAGGGTCGGTTCAATTGGGCATCACTGGAGTCTATAGCATGCGGCCTGTACTAACTTTTCCGGGACCAAGCTTTTCGTTGATTCTGGAATTTTGAGAATTTACCGTCAGTTTGAGTACAAAATCCAAAACCATCATCTCGTACAAAATTCAGAATTGTTGACCATTGCTAAGCTCAAACAAGCTCGCAAATTTTACATCAATCTTAGCGTTGTAGGAGTGTCATTAGTTTTGTATTAAAATGACAGTTAATGCTACGATTGTAATTGTAGTCAGAGGGCAAGAAGAGATGTGGAGATTTTCATAAATGAGGACAGAGCGCCGAGGATCCAATAGAGACTTGATACTTTGACGGACATGGATATGGTTCTAGTGATGTTATTACTTACTACGATAGGGGCAGATCCAGCCTTAGTAGGCGGACTTCATCACCAATATAGATACCACTCCGTCAGAGAGGGAAGACAACAGTATGAATCACATGTGGCAAAGCACACTCTTATTAATGATGGACAACAGATTTCTGTATAGAGAGGAGAGAAATTAAAAGTAGTTTTGGGCAGCGAGGACAACGTTGTAGGTAGAGAGCCATCGGACGCTTCTTTTCTATGATTATGTCTAAACGAGTTGTCTTGTTAAGATTTTGTATCTTATCCTAATTGGATAATAAATAATACATAACAATATTAGGAAAGTAAAAATTAATGTTAGATTTGGAGTCTAAAATATTATTTTCTTATCTTTTTGTATTGTCATTTCCTAATCCTTATAGAGTAGACGTATCCTCTCGTACTGTCTAACTAGGAGTCTCTATTTATAAATGGGAGTAGACATCGTTGGAATACGGTGCGCCGATGTATGGAGTTCTGACGTGTGGTAACTTCGGGTGTGCCAACTTAGAACAACATTGGGCGTCAAAACGGGAAGCCACAAAGGATAGCCAAGGAAGGGAGGGAACGAGAGTGAATTATAGGAATTTATTGTGTGCGCAGGATTGTGAGGGAGCGACAACCCTTTAATCTATTTGAGTTTGCTTAATAGAATTTTTCGGTCTTTTTTTGCCAGTTATGTTCTCTGATTGGTTATTTATTTGGTGGTTATTGGCTTTCTCGACGTGGGCGGTCATGACTTTATGTGCATGTTTGGATTGTATCTTGTGTGGAATTTTTTTTGAACTTGAAGCTTCCACAAATCTCTTTGGTTATCACATGTGAGATGCTTCTCTTTTATTATATATCAGTTACAATTTTAGTAGATCAAGACGTTCTGCATTCTTCTATATATCCTACTTAACAGTTTAAATCAATGAACTCAAGATTTAACATATGAATTTTATTAAAACTACCATTAGGAGAAATTACAATTTTGACGAAAATATATCTTGGTTGTATTTTAAGTTCCAATGGATACACTATAACACTTAATCGCATATCCTTACAGATAAATAATTTTCAAATTATTCTGGGTATGTATTTCCTTGATATGTATCGTGTCTAATTGAACTGCAAGAATAAAGAGGATATCTTTCATCAATATATTTTGTATGTGTTTTTACATGAGTCTTTCCCATGTACATACTGTTAAATGTTGTAGTTGATATAATGATGAGAAAAGGGTGTGAAGGCTCTCTTAGCATGTTTGATAGATGTTAAGGAAGAGAAAGGGACAGAATGTTTAGAGGATATGCCAATATTATGTGAGATTTTGATGTCTTTTTAGTTGAGTTTCTAGGTTTAACTAAGATTGAGAGGTGAGTTTTGATATGCAATTTGATATATGTGAAGGAAGAGAAAGGAACAGTCTGTTTAGAGGATGTGTCGATATTATGTGAGTTTTTGATGTCTTTTTAGTTGAGTTTCTAGGGTTATCTAAGATTGAGAGGTTGACTTTTGATATACAATTTGATGGATGTGAAGGAAGAGAAGAGGACACTATGTTTAGAGGATGTGACAATATTATGTGAGTGTTTGATGTCTTTTTAGTTGAGTTTCTAGGTTTATCTAAGATTGAGAGGATGAGTTTTGATATATAATTTGATAGATGTGAAGGAAGAGACAGGGACAGTCTGTTTAGAGGATGTGCCAATATTATGTGAGTTTTCAATGTCTTTTTAGTTGAGTTGCTAGGTTTATCTAAGATTGAGAGGTTGAGTTTTGATATACAATTTGATAGATGTGAAGGAAGAGAAAGGAACAGTCTATTTAGAGGTTGTGCCAATATTATGTGAGTTTTTGATGTCTTTTTAGTTGAGTTTCTAGATTTTTCTAAGATTGATAGGTTTAGTTTTGATATACAATTTGATAGATGTGAGGGAAGAGAAAGGGACAATCTGTTTAGAGGATGTTCCAATATTATGTGAGTTTTTGATGTCTTTTTAGTTGAGTTTCTAGGTTTATCTAAGATTTAGAGGTTCAATTTTGATATATAAATTGATAGATGTGAAGGAAGAGAAAGGGACAATGTGTTTAGAGGATGTGCCAATATTATGTGAGTTTTTGATGTCTTTTTAGTTGAATTTCTAGGTTTAACTAAAATTGAGAGGTTGAGTTTTGATATACAACTTGATGGATGTGAAAGAAGAGAAAGGGACAGTCTATTTAGAGGATGTCCCAACATTATGTGAGTTTTTTATGCCTTTTTAGTTGAGTTTCTAGGTTTGTCTATGATTGAGAGGTTGAGTTTTGATATACAATTTGATAGATGTGAAGGAAGAGGAAGGGACAATCTGTTTAGAGGATGTGCCAATATTTTGTGAGTTTTTGATGTCTTTTTAGTTGAGTTTCTAGCTTTATCTTTGATTGAGAGGTTGAGATTTGATATACAATTTGATAGATGTGAAGGAAGAGAAAGGGACAGTCTTTTTAGAGGATGTGCCAATATTATGTGAGTTTTTGATGTCTTTTTAGATGATTTTCTAGGTTTATCTGAGATTGAGAGGTTGAGTTTTGATATACAATTTAATAGATGTGAAGGAAGAGAAAGGGACAGTCTATTTGGAGAATGTGCCAATATTATGTGAGTTTTTGATGTCTTTTAGTTTAGTTTCTAGGTTTTTCTAAGATTGAGAGGTTGAGTTTTGATATACAATTTGATAGATGTGAACGAAGAGAAAGAATCAGTCTGTTTAGAGGATGTGTCAATATTATGTGAGTTTTTTATGTCTTTTTAGTTGAGTTTCTTGGTTTATCTAAGATTGAGAGGTTGAGTTTTGATATAGAATTTGATCGATGTGAAGGAAGAGAAAGGGACAGTCTGTTTAGAGGATGTCCCAATAATATGTGAGTTTTTTATGTCTTTTTAGTTGAGTTTCTAGGTCTATCTAAGATAGTGAGATTGAGTTTTGATATATAATTTGATAGATGTGAAGGAAGAGAAAGGGACAGTCTATTTAGAGGATGTGTCAATATTATGTGAGTTTTTGATGTTTTTTTAGTTGAGTTTCTAGGTTTATCTAAGATTGAGAGGTTGGGTTTTGATATACAATTTGATGGATGTGAAGGAAGAGAAAGGGACAGTTTGTTTAGAGGATGTGCCAATATTATGTGAGTTTTTTATGTCTTTTTAGTTTAGTTTCTAGGTCTATCTAAGATTGTGAGATTGAATTCTGACACACAATTTGATAGATGTTAAGGAAGAGAAAGGGGCATTCTATTTAGAGGATGTGCCAATATTATGTGAGTTTTTGGTGCCTTTTAGTTGAGTTTCTAGGTTTATCTAAGATTGAGAGGTTGAATTTTAATATACAATTTGATAGATGAGAAGGAAGAGAAAGGGACGGTATGTTTCGAGGATGTTCCAATATTATGTGAGTTTTTGATGTCTTTTTAGTTGAGTTTCTAGGTTTATCTAAGATTGAGAGATTGAGTTTTGATATAAACTTTGATATATGTGAAGGAAGAGAAAGGGACAATCAGTTAAGAGGATGTGCCAATATTATGTGAGTTTTTGAAGTCTTTTTAGTTGAGTTTCTAGGTTATCTAAGATTGATAGGTAGAGTTTTGATATAAAATTTGATGGATGTGAAGGAAGAGAAAGGGACAGTCTGTTTAAAGGATGTGCCAATATTATGTGAGTTTTTGATGTCTTTTTAGTTGAGTTTCTAGGTTTATCTAAGATTGAGAGGTTGAGTTTTTATATACAATGTGATAGATGTAAAGGAAGAGAATGGAACAATTTGTTTAGATAATGTGCCAATATTATGTGGGTTTTTGATGTCTTTTTAGTTGAGTTTCTTGGTTTATCTTAGATTGAGAGGTTGAGTTTTGATATACAATTTGATAGATGTGAGGGAATAGAAAGGGACAGTCTGTTTAGAGGATGTGCCAATATTATGTGAGTTTTTGATGTCTTTTAGTTGAGTTTCTAGGTTTATCTAATATTGAGAGGTTGAATTTTGATATACAATTTGATAGATGTGAAGGAAGAGAAAGGGATAGTCTGTTTAGAGGATGTTCCATTATTATGTGAGTTTTTGATGTTCTTTTAGTTGACTTGATAGGTTTATCTAAGATTGAGAGGTTAAGTTTTGATATGCAATTTGATAGATGTGAAGGAAGAGAAAGGGACAGTCAGTTTAGAGGATGTGCCAATATTATGTGAGTTTTTGAAGTCTTTTTAGTTGAGTTTGTAGGTTATCTAAGATTGATAGGTAGAGTTTTGATATAAAATTTGATGGATGTGAAGGAAGAGAAAGGGATAGTCTGTTTAAAGGATGTGCCAATATTATGTGAGTTTTTGATGTCTTTTTAGTTGAGTTTCTAGGTTTTTCTAAGATTGAGAGGTTGAGTTTTGATATACAATATGATAGATGTGAAGGAAGAGAAAGGGGTAGTCTATTTACATGATGTGCCAATAATATGTGAGTTTTTGTTGTCTTTTTAGTTTAGTTTCTAGGTCTCTCTAAGATTGTGAGATTGAATTTTGATATACAGTTTGATAGATGTTAAGGAAGAGAAAGGGACAGTCTGTTTAGAGGATGTGCCAATATTATGTGAGTTTTTGATGTCTTTTTAGTTGAGTTTCTAGGTTTATCTAAGATTGAGAGGTTGAGTTTTGATATACAATTGGATAGATGTGAAGGAAGAGAAAGGAACAGTCTGTTTAGAGGATGTTCCAATATTATGTGAGTTTTTTATGTCTCTTTAGTTGAGTTTCTAGGTTTATCTAAGATTGAGAGGTTGAGTTTTGATATATAATTTGATAGATGTGAAGGAAGAGAAAGAGATATTCTGTTTAGAGGATGTGCCAATATTATGTGAGTTTTTTATGTCTTTTTAGTTGAGTTTCTAGGTTTATCTGAGATTGAGAGGTTGAGTTTTGATATGCAATTTGATGGATGTGATGGAAGAGAAAGGGAAAATCTATATAGAGGATGTGCCAATATTATGTGAGTTTGATAACACCCATTTTATGGCTGCTAGAGCTTATGTTTCATTATCAAAGCATCCTCCAAACCTAACTTCCTCTTCATTTTATCTTATTTGTTCTAAAGAAATCATGCCCACTATGCCCCTGATAATATTTACCATCTTTTGTAGAGTTTTTCTTATCTTTCCCAAAAAAAGCACCAATGGGCCCACCAGGCCCATCAGTAATGAAGTCACCATCCCATCTCCAGCAGCACGCGAGGCGACACACCCTCTTACCCGTCATGGTTGCTGCCCGATACAACAACAACCCAACGCGGGCGTGTCACACGGGAGCCCTGTCCGCTATAGCTCTCTGCCCGATATGGTGCCTTACTCATCACGGTTCACCACCTAAAGAGGTCATTACATGATAGGGCTACACCTCGGTGTCGCAGCCTGACACAATCCCAACCCGCCACAGCTATGTGTGATGCACTCGCTGCCCAACATGATTGATGGCTTGACATGCGTACTGGGAGACAGACGTAACAGCCCCCTCCTGAAGTCTCGAGAACGGTGCTAGAATGAAGGATAAAATCCACGACTCCCATCAACTCGCTTCCTATAAATAGCAGCTACAAGCCTACGATGGGACGGGTTGGACCCTACGAGAGCTAACTCTTAGAGCAAAGGAGCTAGTACATTGAGTTCCAGAGCCTGTCGGGTGATACTAAGTGAGCACACCCCCAACCCGAGAGGGACGGGAGGAGTTCACTTAGAAATCATCCTGGTAGCAGCATGCAGTGCGATATGACCCTCAAGGCTACTTCAATAATGTCGGGTTCCTATCTGGGATTCAACCTGAGACGGCTCACCCACCTATACCCGACACGAGGAACCTGATAGCCTTAAAATTATATTTACCCAATATGTATCACTATCCCGACATGACCCTTACCCGTCACACGGTCATATCCCGATAGGGCCGCTACCCGATATTGGGTTAACATTATCTTAGGTGTCTGCTGCTATGTACTTCAATCTCCTAAATCAAGGAGACCAATACCTACCTTCCCTTTACAACATTTATTTTCATTTGATTACATCATTGTAACCAAGCCTTTATGTTTCTTTATGAGTATTGGAATCTGTGGAGTTTACCTGATATTGTTCTGTGTATGGCTTCATTTTGTTGGATGATTTCTTTATAGCATCTGAGTTCTAGTCTCTTCTTTCTGATTCACCCTTTTGACTAGCTATTGAATCGTGTTTCTTGTTTTGACACCTTTGAGAGAGGGATGTCCTAAACTCTAGAGCTTGGTCTGATTTGGGTGTACGAGAGTACCTGGGATCATAGCTACATCCGACCTATCTCTCCACTCTAGTCCACGCATGGTACCCTTGAGAGAGGGAACTTAATGCATGGCTAGTTGGCGTCTTCTTTGAGAAAAGAAGGTGCAGGATGAGGGTCGTCGCCGCTTGTTATGATTAGGTTTTCTTCCTTCGTGTTGTGCTCCAAAGATAGTTTTATCTCCTCAGTTTTCTATACACAAAAACTTCCATAAAAATTGCTAAACCCAAAACTTTAATCCCTCTGGTAACTCCCTTTAGAGATAGGTTTTTAGTTTAATTCTTTATAATTCGTTCTTGTTACAACAAACCCTTATCCTTTGACTTTTCGACGTGCTTAGACAAGTAAAACTTGAGTTCTGAAGCATTATTCTTCCAATCCCTGTGTTAGTTGTAGGAGTCTTAAACACTCAGGTATTATAAATTACTAAAGTCTGATGACCTAGACATGTCTCCATTTTTGGACCCACATTTAAGGCTTGTCAACTTTTTGGCGTCGTTGCCAGGGATTCGGCAACGAATATCGTTCTATAAACTCGAGTTTTGCTTGTACTTTGCTAAAAACCTTGTACATATGCATATAACATTGCAAATATTTACTACACATAGTTTATACCACACACTCACACTTTCACACTTCTTCTTTTTAGGTACTTCTTCACCTCTTCAAGCCCTCCTGTGTTTGACAAGCCATGGCTGAGTAGGCACCCGAAGCTCAGTCCCTGCGTTCTTTTATCCAAGTCAGGGCAAATGAAGAGAGGAATCCGGTGGTGGAGCAACCGCTCAACGTGGCCAACTTTGAGTTGAAGTCCGCTTTTCTTCAATTGTTGCGGCACAATCGGTTTGGAGGGAACACCATTGAAGAGAACCCATACAACCACCTTACAACATTCAAGAGGATTTGCAAGACTTTTAAAATCAACAGAGTCCCAATATCTCACATCTACACCCAGTGCTTTCCCTTCTCCCTAAGAGACAAAGCACTGGAGTGGTATACAAGTCTCCAAGATGGGAGCCTCCCTGATTGGGAACATCTAGACAATGTGTTTATCGCCAAGTTCTTCCCTATAGAGAGGACGATCAAATGCCAAAACAAGATACTCAGAGAAAGTCTCAGAGAACATGCATGAGTCCTGGGAGAGGTTCCAAGTCTATCATAGGGAGTGCCCACACCATGGTTTTTCTGAGCCCAAGCTGATCACCACTTTCTATAATGGGTTGTGTGCCTGAGAAAGGAAATCCTTGAACACGGCAGCTGGCAGTGATTTCTTGGTACTCAGCGCCTAGAGAGCCAGGGCGATCATAGACAATATGGCCATGAATCAGTAGGATAGTGAGTATGACAGAGAGTCAACAAGCCACACCACCCCTGGAGAATCGAAGGTGATGGAGGCATTGGCGGCTAAATTGGACAAGATAGTAACTAAAGTGCAAGCCTTGAAGGAGTAGGGATATAAAGGAAAAGCTCGGCAAGAAGTAGTTAGAAGTTGTGCCACATGTGGGGAGCCAGATCACCTGTCTAACTTCTGCCCACACACGGCCGTGCAGAGCGAGGCTGATGAGGACAAAATGGAGAATGTGAGCTACATCCAGTATCGGTGCCTCAATCACCCTAGATTTTTGTATGGGAATACCAACGTGGCTGAAAATACTCACCATTTGGTGGGCGGAACTTCTTCAGGAAGACCACAAAATCAGCAACGCCAAGCAGTTTCCCGTAGTAGAGAAGTTACCAGCAAGGCCAGCCACAGCGTCCGTCGTTGATGACCGAGTTGATGTCCTTTGACAAGAGGCAGAATGACCTGAATGAAAAGTTGCACAAGAGTTATGTGGATAGCACGGTGTTGCGCAAGCTGATGCAACAACAGATGTGAGGTTTTTCAGCTTAGATAGGAGAGCTCCAGCAACACAACAAATAGATAGACCAGCAATGTTGACCTAGAGGTTATACATTGTCCATGTTTTGATAATGACTTAACCAGTCCATTCATATCTATCTAATATGTGTATTAAAGATTGATTTCAGGTATTAGGTACTTGAAAAGGATCCAAAATCAAAAGCCCTAGAATAGCTCAAGTTCAAGTCAAAGAGCTACAAGTGTGTATTTATGGAAATCTATGTAAATGACCTTAGAACATTTTTATAATCACTTGTAATGATGAATTGACTTCTAACTTAGATAAGAAAAATGATTGGGACATAAAACACCAAAGTTAAATCACTTTAGATGCATTTTCAAAAGATTGACATCAGGTTGTCAATCGGTCGAGTTTTCCCCAGGACAAACTCGGCTGATCCATCTTGATCAATTTTCTAAAGATAGCATCGGTCGAGTTGTGTTTTCACAAAACACGACCGATCGAGTGCCTGACCAAAACGATCTTCATTGATCAGTTGAGTTTCCTCAGAACAAACTTGATCGACCGTTTGAATATCAGTTTTGTCTTTTACTTGATCGGTCAAGTTAACTTTATTGAAACTCGACCGATTGCACTGTATAGAATTCTGCAGAAAAAGTGATGTGACTGTTGGTGTGTGTTTTGAGTGAAAATAGAGTCATCGCTTTGAACAAAAAATGGCTATTTTCGTATCTAAGTGTCCCACAACTTAAAGGAGCACCCTCAACTATAAATAGGACCTCTTGGAATTCATTCCATGGTTGCCCATTCATTGCAAACTTGGTTCTAGCATAGTTGAGAGTGTTCTAACCCTTTGAGCCCCTTTCTCTCTCTACCTTCAAGTCAAATTCATGAGTATGAGTGAGATAGGTTCTTGTGTAAGAGAGCTACTCCCTGTATTGATGTAAAGCTCTCCTCCTCCATCTTCCTACCTCA
This sequence comes from Alisma plantago-aquatica, assembly GCA_963693085.1. Taxonomy (NCBI): domain Eukaryota; kingdom Viridiplantae; phylum Streptophyta; class Magnoliopsida; order Alismatales; family Alismataceae; genus Alisma; species Alisma plantago-aquatica. The sequence continues at coordinate 1,032,226,991 of OY856412.1, forward strand.
ATTCCCATTGAAGATAAAGTTGAAGATCTTCTCCAAGTGAAGGAGAAGGAGGTGATGTTCTTCAAGGTTGAAGAAAGCAAGGTGCTCCAGATCTCCAAGTGAAGGAGATAGGTGCTCAAGATCTCCAAGTGAAGGAGATAGTCAAGGCGATGCTCAAGGAAGATAGGTAATCCCTTGAAGGCAGAAGACTTGAAGGAAGGAGTGGGTAAGTCCATGTTGATGGCTGAAGACTCCATGGTTCAAGTGGGTAAGCTCCTTCTATAGGTTGAAGATCTTTGCTTGAGGTACTAAGCCCTTGGATGTGTGGTTGTTGTGTCTTGTAATCTTATTGTGGAATATAAGAGTACCAAGATTGCAAATCCTAGAGACTAACCCACTTTAGGTAGTGGACTGACATTGCTCCTAAGTTTAGGACATGGAACCACTCTAAATCACCTGTCCAAGTGCTTACTTTTCCTTGTCTCATCCTTTCTATGCATGTTAGATTAAGACATCAAATTGTTGCTTGTTTAACCTTTTACACTTTATATAATTTGGTGGTCTAATTTGTCTTATGAGAATTGTGAAGCTCTATTCACCCCCCCCCCCTCTCTAGAGCCCTTAGATCCAACAAGTGGTATCAGAGCAGGTCTTGTCCAAGCTACTTCAACAAGTAGGAGAAGATGGGTGATTTGCCATTGGATCCCTCAACCTAGAAGGGAACTTCTCCATGCGACCTCCAGTCTTCGACGGCACCAACTTCCTATATTTGAAGAGAAGAATGCAATTCTACCTTCAAGGTATGAGCTATGAGATGTGTAAGGTGGTGCACCTCAAGTATGAAGACCCAAAGGGGGAGATCTCCACTTAGGCTGAAGCTCAAATGAAGTAAGCTCAACTCAATGCAAGAGCAGAGAGCATCATCTACACAGCCTTGACTCCATCCGAGTTCAATCAGATATCTTCTTGGGACACCGTACATGAAATTTAGAACAAGCTATGTGTCACCTATGAAGGTACAGAGCAAGTAAAGGAAGCCAATATCTACATGCTTGGTGGGCTACTTGAGAACTTCAAGATGGGTAAGAATGAGAGAGTGGTTGATATGTACACTAGGCTCAATGTGATCATTAATGGATTGGCAACCCTTGGGAGTGTGATGGACAAAGGCACTATCAACTCCAAGATCTTGAGATCTCTTCCTAAGAGATGGGAGCCCAAGGTTACATCCATTGAAGAGGTGTACAAGCTAAGTGAGTTGTCAACTGAGGAGCTGGTTGGTAACCTTCAAGCCCATGAACCTAGGCTTGATAAGCAAGAAGAGGAAGAGAAAAGAGAAGAGAAGGAGTCCAAGAAGATAAAGGACACAGCCTTCAAAGCACAAATAGAAGAGATGATGCGGTAGCAACAACTAGCTCTAAAGTCTCCTACCCTTTCCTCAAGTGAAGATGAAGGCCCAAATGAGCATGAAGCAAACTACTCCAAGGGCAAGCACTACAAGGGGAAGCCTTATTCATCAACTCCAAGATGCTATGAGTGTGGCCAAAAAGCCATTTCAAGAGTGACTGCTCAAAGGTCAAGAAGAGTCATCACAAGAGCAGCCACAAGAAAGACAAGGAGTACAAGAGAGAAGGTAAGTACAAGAGGAAAGAAAAGAAAGAAAAAGAAGATCCAAAGATGCAGCTCATGCAGCTTGGGAGGAGTCCTCCTCAAGCTCTTCAAGCTCTGAAGATGGAGAATGCCACCTTGCACTCATGGCCTCTACAAGTGAAGATGTAGGTGAGGTAAGTGAGGTAAGTGAAGTCAATTTGCATGAGTTATCTAAGGAAACTCTTATTGATATGCTTAATGATTGTTGGTCATCTTTTTCTAAATGCAAATCTAAAAGGAAAAGATTAGGCAAGATAGTAGATGATCTTTATGCTAAAATTGAGATTCTTGATAACAATGAAAAACTGCTTCTTGATAGCATAGATTCTTTGCAAGGGAAATTTCTTGACCTTGAGCTTCAACATAATGGAGTAGAGGTTGAGAATGGGGTCTATCTTAAGACTATTGCAGATCTTAAGGAAGACAAACAAAAGTGCCAAGATGAGTTAGATGTTCTTAAAACTGAAAGTGTACAACTAACTCTCATTGACGATGCTAGGAAGCAAGAGATTCATGTTTATGAAATTTTGTTGCTTAAATCTGAAAATGCCAAGTTACTTGCTCAAGTTAATGATTTGTCTTCTAGACCTATTTTGCAAAGTAATGAAGTTGCTAGCATAGCTTTAGGACAAGATTCTTTTCATACTAAAGTCCTCTATTTAGAGGCCAACCTATTACATGCTAGAGATGATCTTCCTAGTCTTTCTACTAATATCATTAACCTTAGTGATGATAATGCCAAGTTAAGATCTTCTTTGTAAAAGTTTCTTTTGGGAAAGAAATCCCTCAATGATGTCCTAGAACACTCTACCAAAAAAATTGGTACTAGTGGTTTGGGATATGATGGGACTGCTCCCAAAGGTAAGAGGAAGAGCAAGAACAAGGGTAAGAAGAAGAGTGTGGAACCTCTTATTTTCCATGGAGAGACTTCTGGCTCTAAAAACCCTATGGTATGTGTTCATTGTAAATGTGATGATCATTACTCTACTTATTGTCCTTACAAGCCCAAGGGGACCAACCCAAAGATGATATGGGTCCCTAAGCTAACCCTGGATCCCAAAGTTTGAGTTGGGTTCCAACATCCTTCTTTCTTGCAGGTTAAAAAGGGATGGATTGTTGATAGTGGTTGCTCTAAGCACATGACTGGAGAAATCAGCCATTTCAATAAGTTTATGAAAAAGAAAGGAGGATTGGTGACCTTCAAGGACAACAAGAAGGGTAAGGTCATAGGTGAGGGTGATGTACGAAATGAGCTATGTATTAAGAATGTTTTGCTTGTTGATGGCCTACATCACAATTTGATTAGTATAAGTCAACTATGTGATAATGGATATCTTATATTGTTTACATCCTTAGAATGTTTGCTTCTAGATTCCCTCTCTTACAATGTCATATATAAGGGAACTAGAAATGGTAATCTTTATGTTATTATTCTTGATGCGCTTAAGCCCGTACTTGATAGATGCTTAGTAGTGGATAAAAATGATATTTCTCTTTGGCATTGCCATTTGGGTCATGTGAATATGCATCAAATGAAGAAGCTGAGCAAAAAGGATTTGATTCGAGGACTTCCCAAATTGGATTTTAAAAAGGATAAGGAATGTCAACCTTGTATACAAGGCAAACAAACCAAATCCTCCTTCAAATCCAAAGGAGTCATGAGTACCAAAAGAGCTCTTGAGCTTCTTCATATTGATCTATTCAGACCAATGAGAACGCAAATGCTTCATGGTTCCAAGTATTGTCTTATTATTGTTGATGACTTTTATTGATATACTTGGACCTTCTTTCTCATTTCAAAAAGTGATACTCTAAATGTTTTCTCGAGCTTTTACAAATGGGTTGAAAATGAAGCTTCTTGTCGGATTGTTTCTATCCGCAGTGACCATGGGGGAGAATTTGAAAATGATCTCTTTGAACGTTTTTGTGAAAAATCTAGTTACTCGCACAATTTCTCTTCTCCTTGTATGCCTCAAAAAAATGGGGTAGTAGAGAGGAAGAATAGGTCACTTCAAGAGATGGCGAGGACAATGCTTCTTGAATATGACATTCCTAAGAAGTTTTGGGCCGAAGCCGTTAGTACCGCTTGTTTTGTGTAGAACTGAGTTTTCACACATCCTTCTTTGAAGAAAACTCCCTATGAGCTATGGTGTGGTGGAAAGACATCCATTGATTTCTTTCATGTTTTCGGATGTCCTTGTTTTGTTTTAAACATAAAGGATTCTCTTGAAAAGTTTGATCTAAAAGCTTACAAGGCTTTCTTCCTAGGCTATAGCACTACAAGCATGGCTTATAGAGTCTTCAACATTGAATTGTCTAAAATTGAAGAATCTATTAATGTTATGCTTATTGAAACTAACCTTATTGTTGGCAAGCATGTTGTTGATAATGATGTTGCAGATGACTTAATTCCTATCTTGAAAGACCTCAACGTTGACAACAAAGGTAAGCAGGTGATAGAAGCAGAAGAAGAAGAAGAAGAAGAAGGATCCTACTCCCCACTTTGTGAAGAACCATCCCAAGGAGCTAATCATTGGCAACCCATTCGAGAGAGTGAAGACATGAGCTGCATACAACAAAGAACAAGTAGACAATGCCTTCATCTCACAACTAGAGCCAAAGAACATCAAAGAAGCCCTTGGTGGTGATGAGAGGATCATTGCCATGCAAGAAGAGCTAGAGCAATTCGAGAAGAATTGTGTGTGGACTCTAGTGCCAAGACCAAATGATAGAAAGATCATTGGCACCAAGTGGGTCTACCTCAACAAGCTAGATGAGTAAGGAAAAGTGGTAAGGAACAAAGCAAGGTTAGTAGCACAAGGTTACAACCAACATGAAGGTATTGACTTTGATGAAACTTATGCTCCTATTGCTAGACTTGAATCTATTAGAATGCTACTTGCCTTTGCTAGTTACAAAAATTTCTTGTTATATCAAATGGATGTTAAAAGTGTGTTTTTGAATGGTACAATCAAGGAGGAAGTATTTGTTTCTCAACCTCTGGGCTTTGAAAATGAAAAGCTACCCAATCATGTTTATTTGTTGCAAAAAGCTCTCTATGGACTCAAACAAGCTCCTCGAGCTTGGTATGAGAAATTAAAGAAATTTTTGTTAGATAATGGGTATGTCATGGGTAAAGTTGATTCTACCTTGTTTCTGAAGCACACTTCTAACAATTTTCTTATTATTCAAATTTATGTTGATGATATCATTTTTGGCGGAACTGATCTTGATCTTTGTAAAGAGTTTAGTTCTCTTATGCAGAGTAAGTTCAAGATGAGCATGATGGATGAGTTGACCTTCTTCCTCGGCTTTCAAATCAAGTAAACAAAAGAAGGAAACTTCATCAACCAAGGCAAGTACACACATGAACTACTCAAATGCTTTGGGATGGAGAACATGAAGCCGAGGGATACTCCCATGTCCAATACTGCCAAACTTGATAAAGATGAAGAAGGTGAGAAGGTAGATGAGAAGCTCTATAGAGGTATGATTGGAAGTTTACTTTATTTAACTGCCTCTAGACCTGATATTATGTTTAGTGTTGGCTTGTGTGCTCTCTTTCAATCTAGCCCTAGGAAATCACATCTTATTTTCGTTAAGAGGATTTTGAGGTACTTAGCCAAAACTCAAAATTTTGGACTATGGTATCCTAAGTCGAGGGACTTTACTCTTGTGGCATATATTGATGCAGATAACGCGGGTTGTTTGGTTGATAGAAAGTGCACAAGTGGCACTTGCTTCCTTCTAGGACCATGCTTGGTGTCTTGGTTTTCCAAGAAACATAGCACTGTGGCATTATCAACTACTGAGGTTGAATACATTGCAGTCGGGAGTTCTTGTGCCCAGGTCCTATGGATGAAGCAAATGCTCCAAGACTTTCACATACATTTTGATGTTTCTCCTATCTATTGTGACAATACTAGTGCAATCAATCTCTCTTATAATCCTATATTGCATAGTAGAGCTAAACATATAGAGGTTCTCCATCACTTTTTTCGTGATCACATTGCCAAGAAGAATATTTATATCATGCATGTGGACACGGAAAATCAGTTAGCGAACATTTTCACTCAACCTCTAGCTAGAGAGCAATTTAATTTTATTCGATCTAAACTGTTCATTGTTGCTCTAGATGATATTGCTATGTGATCTAGCTAGTTGTCTCTATCATATATGTGTGCACATGTCATTCCTCACCTTGTCTACCTATATATGCTTAAAATGTGCCTAGCTTGTTAACATGCTTAGTTTTTGCTGGTTTTTGGATTTTGATTGAATTTCATATTTTTTGCAAAATAGTGCCCAATGATGAGCTACATGTGCCTAAGTATGTTAACTATACATAATAGAATTGAAAAATGAATTTATTTGGCATGTATATGGCTAGAAATTAAGAATGACTATTTTAGGTCAGGTTGACCTTCGGTCGAGTTTCCCCCAGGACAAACTTGATCGATCAAGAGCCGAGAGTTGTTCTTCAGAGAACCATTCGTTCGAGTTTCACACTCTCAGAACTCGACCGATCTGCGGGCTGGGCCAACTTTAAGTTACGATCGGCCGACTATTTTCCCTCTCAACTAGAAAATAGTTGATCGATTCATCATCCTCAAGCCCTAAGCTCTCAACCCTAGCCCTAAACCTCCCGTTCCCATTCATTTCCTGACCTAGTTAGCTTAACCTAGACCTTCCCGGGCGATCATTGGTGGTTTTTGTTTAGCTTTTACGATTTGTTTAGCTTGTTTGCACATTTTCTTCCTCTATTTCGCCTCCATGGCCTCCCAAAGAAGGAAACGACCTGCTCCAAACAATGCACCTACTTCTTCATCCTCTAATCGCTTGATTCCCTTTGACGATACATTGTTTATATCGATAGAGGTTGTAAATCGGTACAAGGAACTTCTTCCTCGAAGCCCTTTTCCTTTTTTGGCCCTAATTGAGCCTTCTCCTAGATGTCAAGCAATTATTGATCAAGTAGCTAGGTTGCTAGCCATCCACCATCTATCTGCTCTAGCCATCGAACGTGATTGCTTTAACAACGCTATGTTGAGCACTAAGGCAGTTCACGAGTTCTACGTGAATTTGTGTTGGAGCTACGACTCGCTTATCCCTCCGCCGAATACTCAAGTGATCCTCACATCGATGATCACGGGTCACCTTTTCCAAATCTCCGAGGACACTTTAAATGTCTTTCTTTCCAGAGATGAGGCAAACGACACCTAGTGAAAGGATTACGGAGAGTATTTTGATCTTCTTGACCTGACAGATTTCTACAAACAACATGAATTGACCTTACTAGACATTCATCGTTATTTGAAGAAACCTGACATGCCTTACAAGAAGAAGTCCACCCTACCTTCCTCCTCCCTTGACCTTAGGAAGCGCATATTGGCTTTAGTGATCAACTGTAATGTCCATCCAAAGAAAAACCAAATGGACATTGTAGAGAACATTGTTGTCATTATGTACTGCCTATTAGAGAACATCGGTGTCAAGTGGGACAGATATATTCTACACCATATGTCCTACTTCGACACTGGTAAGAACACAAAAGGCACCCACCCTCCCTACCCGGCTTTGATTTGTGGCTATTTCAAGTTTTCCACTGACAAATCCCTCTTTTATGACTTCCACTACCCAGTCACCAGAAAGGGTGTTTGCATCAGTGAGACCACACTTCAAAAGTCAGTGCATGTGTTTTCCTCCACCCCCGGTGCTTCTCCCTCTTCCTCAGCTTCGGTATCCCCATCCTCCTCCACCTGAGCTCCACCACCGCAGCCTCTTCCTAGACCTAGTCGTACTTCGTTCCGTGTATCAAATGAAACCCTTTTGGGCTACATGATGCACCAACAAGCATATAACCAACAGGTTCAGGACCATCTACATCAGGATTTGTGTTCCATCATGTCTACCATGAACCTATCTTGTACTCACCCCTATCCCACCTACCAGCCCTACCCCGGTAGTGATTATGCTTCCTATGCATATAATCATTACTACCCCGCTCCCACGCCTTTCACTGCTTCTCCTCCACCTCCGCCACCTTTTGTTGCTGGTAGCTCCACTCCCGTCTACCTACCATTGCCTGCTGGCCCAATGGCCACTCTGCTTGCTAGCCTTGGAGACTCTGCTCCGTCCTTCCCATAGGTCAATGAGCTTCATGCTCTTGGTATGTCTTGGGCTGAGCAGAATGCTCGTTGGCCCGGTCACTCTTTTGGACCTCCTTCTGATGAGGAGATGCCAGACGAGGCTGATGATGTTGATGACGACGGTAATGACGAGGATGCTTCGGACGATGGTGATGGTGATGGTGCTGACTCCAGTGATGATGGCACTACTGCTCCACCTTCTAATGGAGACGAGGACTACACACCTGGAGATGATGATGATACGGTGGATATAGATAACTTAGATGTTTAGGTTGTTTCTTAGTTTGTAGTCTAGCATGCTTATCATATACATCTTTCTAGACTATTTTGTATAAGAAACATCTTGGCACATATATCTAAGTTGTACTATTTGATCTTTGTTTTCATCGCCTTATGCTTGTAGTTGCTCTCAAGTGGACATATCTCTAAGTTGTAATCTATCTAATGTGTACTCTGGCTTTTTACTCTAATTGATTATATGTGTTGGTGCCATATTCTGCCATATTTTGATTACAACTTAGATTGTATGTTAGCTTCTGTCTCTGTGTGATATATGCTATGTGATTGCTTATTCTTTCTGCATATGTGGTTGCTTATGTTTTGGAGAAGACATGAGTTTATACTCTTCTACCCCCTTAGTTTTTTATAATGTCAAAAGGGGGAGAGATATTTCAAGTCTTGAAACTCAATCATATTGTTATTCATTGTTATACTACTGCCTTTTTGCTTGTGAGATCCTTTTCTTGTTCATTCATTGTTCATCATGTGAACTTGCAAAGGACCACATACTACATGTATATTGTTATTGCTATGTGTAGATAGACTAACCATGTAGGTTATAGGAAGCATAGATTGAGGGGGAGCAATTCACATTTTTCATATCATGAATCCCCCTAATTCACAAGGCAAAGGTATAACTTCTACATCCTTTTTCAATATGTTTGAGGAATGGTTTGTCATTGTCAAAAAGGGGGAGAATGTTGACCTAGAGGTTATACATTGTCCATGTTTTGATAATGACTTAACCATTCCATTCATATGTATCTAATATGTGTATTAAAGATTGATTTCAGGTATTAGGTACATGAAAAGGATCCAAAATCAAAAGCCCTAGAATGGCTCAAGTTCAAGTCAAAGAGCTACAAGTGTGTATTTGTGGAAATCTATATAAATGACCGTAGAACATTTTTGTAATTACTTGTAATGATGAATTGACTTGTAACTTAGATGAGAAAAATGATTGGTACATAAAACACCAAAGTTAAATCACTTTAGATGCATTTTCAAAAGATTGACATCAGGTTGTCAATCGATCGAGTTTTCCCCAGGACAAACTCGGCCGATCCATCTTGATCAATTTTTTGAAGATAGCATCGGTCGAGTTGTGTTTTCATAGAACTCGACCGATCGAGTGCCTGACCAAAATGATATTCATTGGTCGGTCGAGTTTCCTCAGAACAAACTCGACCGACAGTTTGAATATGTGTTTTGTCTTTTACTTGATCGGTCGAGTTAACTTTATTGAAACTCGACCGATTGCACTGTACGGAAATCTGTAGAAAAAGTGATGTGACCGTTGGTGTGTGTTTTGAGCAAAAATAGAGTCGTTGCATTGAACAAAAAATGGCTATTTTCATATCTAAGTGTCCCACAACTTAAAGGAGCACCCTCAACTATAAATAGGACCTCTTGGAGTTCATTCCAAGGCTTCTCATTCATTGCAAACTTGGTTCTAGCATAGTTGAGAGTGTTCTAACCCTTTGAGCCCCTTTCTCTCTCTACCTTCAAGTCAAATTCATGAGTATGAGTGAGATAGGTTCCTGTGTAAGGGAGCTACTCCATGTATTGATGTAAAGCTCTCCTCCTCCATCTTCCTACCTCAATTCCCATTGAAGATAAAGTTTGAAGATCTTCTCCAAGTGAAGGAGAAGGAGGTGATGTTCTCCAAGGTTGAAGAAAGCAAGGTGCTCCAGATCTCCAAGTGAAGGAGATAGGTTCTCAAGATCTCCAAGTGAAGGAGATAGGTGCTAAAGATCTCCAAGTGAAGGAGATAGTCAAGGCGACGCTCAAGGAAGATAGGTAATCCCTTGAAGGCAGAAGACTTGAAGGAAGGAGTGGGTAAGTCCATGTTGATGGCTGAAGACTCCATGGTTCAAGTGGGTAAGCTCCTTCTATAGGTTGAAGATCTTTGCTTGAGGTACTAAGCCCTTGGATGTGTGGTTGTTGTGTCTTGTAATCTTATTGTGGAATATAAGAGTACCAAGATTGCAAATCCTAGAGACTAACCCACTCTAAGTAGTGGAATGACATTGCTCCTAAGTTTAGGACAAGGAACCACTCTAAATCACCTATCCAAGTGCTTGCTTTTCCTTGTCTCTCATCCTTTCTATGCATGTTAGATTAAGACATCAAATTGATGCTTGTTTAAGCTTTTACACTTTATATAATTTGGTGGTCTAATTTGTCTTGTGAGAATTGTGAAGCTCTATTCACCCCCCCCCCCTCTAGAGCCCTTTGATCCAACAAGCAACTGGCAAGCCTAGAACAGAATATCAACCATCAAGTAGGGCGATTCCCATCCAACACTGAGGTGAACCCACGAGGGAACGAAACCACAAAGATGGACGTCTTGAGGTCAGGGTCAGTGATGCAATTAGCAGTTGAGAAGAGAGCAATAGCAGCAACATCACCAGTTGAGGATGTAACCCCTGAGGAATCAGAAGAAGTACCCGCAAAGCCAAAGAAAGTAACAAAGAAAGGAGTCAATGATGCCCCTTCTGAGGAGCGTCCAGATAGGTATGCACCTCACCTACCTTTCCCATACAAGTTGGTAAAGGCCCAGTTGAAGAAGATGTATGAGAAGTTCATGGTTGCAGTAAAGAAGTTGCACCTTGGCATCTCATTCTTGGATGCTATCGAGGAGATGCCCACCTACGCAAAGTTTTTGAAAGACTTGATCTCAAGGAAGAAAAGAGGAGAAGACGTTGAAACCATGAAGCTAGCACAAATGTCCAGTTCTTTTGTCAAGGCAAGTATGCCTTCTAAGAAGAAAGACCCTGGAGCCTTTGTCATCCCCTTTCAATTTGGAGACAACATGACCCGTAAAGGTCTAGCAGACCTGGGAGCAAGTATTAGCTTGATTCCCTTGTCCTTTGCAAAGAGGTTAGGACTTACTGATATGGTAAGTACAAGTATGAGAATCTAGCTTGTAGATCACACCTTCACCAGACCTGTTGGAGTAGTGGAATATGTGCCCATTACGGTTGGGCGGTTCTTTATACCCTGTGAAATCGTTCTGATCGACACTGTGGAGGACCCTAGTTGCCCATTATTTTCAGGTGACCCTTCCTTGCAACTGGCAGAGCGCTCATTGACGAGGAGGTGAGTATGATAACAATTAGAGTTAGAAGAGAACACATCGACTTCAGCATCTGCAATTGTATGAAAGCCCCCTCATTCTTTGAGTCCTCTTATTTCGTCAAAAGCTATCAACAACTCTGCGATGAGGTAAGGGAGGAAAAAGCTATGGTGGACCCGCTGATGCGTGCTTTAGCTGGCGAAGCATAGGTGGTCGAGGACCCAGACGTGAAAGAGCTCCTGGCATTTTTGGATGTCATACGTCTGTCTAAAGCAGAAGACCCAGTGGAAATAGTGATGTATGCTGCCCTATGAAGCGATCCCGCCAAAGAACGAGAAGAAAAGACCCTACTTGAATTGAAGGTTTTGTCGAAGGGTTTGGAGTACTGATTCCTAGACGAAGAAAGGATGAATCCATTCATCATCAACTCAGACCTAACTAACAGTTAGATGGAATAGTTGCTGGTGGAGCTGAAGTTATGAAGAAAAGCCCTAGGTTACTCGATTGGAGACCTAAGGGGGATCATCCCTTTTGTGTATATGCACAGAATCCACCTTGAAGAAAATTCCTAGCCCTATGCCCAGCCGCAATGAAAGCTGAATAAGAAGTTGTGAGAGGTGGTCAACAAGGAAGTTGTGAAGCTCTATGATGCAGGAATAATATATGTCATTAGCGAAAGTACGTGGGTAAGTCCCATTTAGGTAGTTCCAAAGAAGGGAGGCATAACGCTAATCAAGGGAGATAACAGAATTGAAGTTGCAACCAAGACCGTCATTGGTTGGCTGATGTGCATAGATTATAGGAAGTTAAACGCCACCACCCGCAAAGATCACTTCCCTCTCCCATTTATCAACCAAATGCTTGAGCGCTTGGCCCACCACTCATGCTTTTATTGGTTGGATGGATATTCGGGGTTCTATCAAATCCCCATTCATCTAAATGACCAGGAGAAGACTACCTTCACATGCATCTATGGAACTTTCGCTTTTAGAAGAATGCCCTTTGGGCTCTGCAATGTACCTGCTACCTTTCAGCGGTGCATGAATGCCAAATTCATAGATTTTTTTGGAAGATAAAATGGAAGTCATAATGGATGAACTCAGTGTCTATGGTATCTCTTTTGATGATTGTCTGTGTGGCAACACATCTCGTTATTACACAGACAACGAGGTGTTACGCAAAAACGTGCGGAAATCACCATAACCCCATATTATCAAAAACATGGGTTAATTAAAACTGATTGTGGAAAGCGGGTAAATTGAGAAACTATTACATTCCGGTCCTCATCCTACAAGAAAACATGTGATGTAAACATTTACAAGCCTTGATACATGTCCACAGCTTAGGGAATCAGCTATCAAGCCACCACAAGAGTTCATCACCTGTTATATGTACATAAAGGCCCACCTCCGGCCAGCAGCAGGATATACAAAACAACAATAGCTATACATCGTGAAACAACGTAAAACACCTCCAAGGACCTGAGAGTATAGGGATGACTCTAAGACTCTACTTCAAAATGACCAAAACAGCAGCATGTCCGTCTCTTGCCTTCTACTGCTCGTCTTGCTGCTCGGCTACAACTCCGCGACCACCACCGCGTCTAGCTCGACCACCTAAAAAGGGTGTAAACCAGTGGGGTGAGACACACAGTCCCAGCGAGAAACATAACTCCCCGCCGAAACTATAAAACCAAGAGGATGAAGCAAAAGCAGAAGATAAACAGTAAAACGTAGAATATTAACAGTCTATACAGCAAGGCTATTTGTACCATCATGCTTACCAGGCGTATGGAAGGCATATCCTCAAGTATTTCTTTATGGAACATGATTAACAAGATAAGATTTATGAGGTATTACCACATAACATGAGGAACATATAAGTAATTGCAAGTTATAATAAAATTAACTACACAAACAAGGCCTCAACCAACGTTCCGTATTTTGCCTTAAGCAGTAAATACTATACGGCTGGATTACGTATTATTATGCCCTGAGGAAGTGAGCCGTACCGCTCAAATCCAGCCTTCGGTTGTGAAACCCAAGCCAGTGCCATACAAGGTCAATGGAAGAGCCGGACTCCACGAACTTTCCCCTCGTGGTCAGTGTACGAGAACCAAAGCAGGACCGCAGTCTTGTGCTTAAGTGGCCTCAGCCATAGGGTTAGCTCCATAGGCTACCCTTCCTCTAGCCTGCCTCGGTACAGGTCACGATGCTAGTATATCTGAGCCACGGGCCTGTTCACCGTGCTCTGAGCCATGAACGCATTCATGCTCCATCACACTGAGCCATGGGCCTGTTCACCATGCTATATATATATATATATATATATATATATATATATATATATATATATATATATCCGAGTCTGCAACCGTAGCTGCACTCGATTCCCTCTCTATTTTAGGCTAGGAGAAACCTCGCATATTCAACAATATGCACTCCGGGTAATCCCGCAAGAAAACCTGTTTCACCATCACCAGCTCCTGACGATGATGGATCTATGGCCAGGGCAAACTACATGATATGTTCCACTGTTGTTAATTAGTGTATTTTATGTGGATTTCAAGATTCAACCAAGTTGTATAACATGCAAACTATAACAGTAAATAAACAACATAAACTCAATGTTATGCTTTTATTGTAATCACATCATCCTGATCCATCACAAGGATTCAACATTACATGTTATCACTTGGCCTCTTGCCAATCATCCAGATCCATCTCAAGGATCATCACATACCATGGGATCTCAATCCCTCATCATATACTGCCACTGCCTCTCAAGGCTTACATCATCCTCACGGGATAGCTATCCAACACATCATACATGTTATCTCATCATCAAGAGTAACTATCAAAACAATGGTACTCATCATATATACCTCATAGCCTTTTTCTTGGCTATGCATCACCTGCATGGTTAGTATACACAATAATCATAGGCTTAACAGAAAGACCATGTTATCAATATAAGGTGACATTAATGATTGTATACATTATCAATCATGCTTCAACTTATGATCATGAGCATAGGTTACATCATTAAGCAAGGCATTCTACATGCTTACCATTATCTCAGCTTTATACAAATAATCAAGATGATTACATACATGGGTAGAGACATGTATGTTACATAAGCAAGCTTTATCATAACAATTACCATTAAGAATATCAAGGGTCACCAACGTGTTAACCAGAACATTATCCACCATATCGGTTTTTCATAAGAAGCAAGACCCTTACTAAAAATGTCCACTGCCCTCACAAAAAGTGTGACGGGTAGGGCACCCTCACTATAGGTTGTATCACGTAGGGTGCTCACCCTATCTCCCAACCCATAACGGTCAGCACATCCGTGTTTATCAGCCAACACAAGGGTGTGACGTGCAACGCTGTGTTAGCACCAAGGGCAACAGCAACCAGGCGTGTAGCTAAGCAACGACATAAAGTGAAATGACGTGTTAGGTGTCGTGCACCCCTGTCTATCGTGCAACAGCCCGTCTCGTGCACTAAGGGATAAGGTGCAATGCTCATCATAGAACTTAACCAGCAACGTCCCCTCAAAGCACGACGGCCCCAAACTACATCTAAGACAGGTGTGTATCGGGCAAGGTACTCCACAAGAGGTAACGTTCAAGGGTGTAGGTCACACAGCCGACAAGGGACCTATCATTCATCCAACCAACCCATGGCCTATCGACCATCACAAGACAGGGTGGTGGTGTGATGCCCGTCACAGGGTATTGTCCATCACCATCACAACATGTGTCGTCCAAGGTTCTAGGTCAAGAGGTATCGGGCAGCACCTCCCCAAGCTCATCATCAACCTCAAGCACAAGGGCACCAAACCCTAAAGGATTAAGAAGATGGCTCACCTCTCGACTTAAACGAGAGAGGGGTCTTGCACATTTCTTATCACCAATCGGGCAACACAAGGATCAACCCTAGCAAGGTTCACTATCACCACAAAGCTCAGCCTTCCAGTCCATGGTGAGAGGAGGGTGTTGCTCAAGCAACTAGAACACAAGCTCACCTCTCAACTTAAATGAGAGAGGGGTATTGCCCATGCTACTAGAAGCTCAAACTCACTCCTCTAGACCAAGGAGAGAAAGGAGTATTGCTCATCAAGAAACCCTAGATCATAGGTTCGGCCAACATAGTGCAACTAAGCAAGGAAACCAAACTAACTACAACATATCCGATCATAGACATCCAGAACATAGAAGATGGTAATGTAGTTAGGGTTAGGAGTTATGTAACCCACCATAAGCAAGCTCCAAGCTCCTAGCACCAAGATTCAAGCACCACCAAGGAAGGAGGAGACTCCAAGGAGGATCGGCCACCAAGCTTGCAAGAGAAGAGAGTGTGTCATGCACCAAGGGAGAGGAAGACTAAGGAACTAAAGGGATCCTTAGCAAGAGAAAGGAACCACATATATAGAAGGGAAAGGAGGAGAAACTAAGGTAGAGCCAAGCAAGGTTTTTCCCACCTAGGGACACTTGTCCGTCTACAAAAACCCCCACTCTAGCATGCCCTACACACATGTCCAAGGCCATTGCTACATGAAAGCATCAAGCACCAAGTGTCCACTAGTGGTGACACAAATGAGGTCAAAGCTTAGTCAAAGGTCATGGCCTACACACTTGGGCGACACACCTCCAACATGGGCGACACAGCCCTCTTGCCTGACACAAGGTCCAACCAAACAAAGGCAAGGCACCACAAGGCCCAACGAGCTCAACCAGGCCCAAAGGAACTCAAGCAACGAGCCCAAAACCTTCCTATCTATTCTAGAGGAAGCAAGGAGAGAGAGGAACACCTCACAAGGTGACAAACTTGTCCACAAACCCTAGACTTGGGTTATTTGCAAGTAGCACCTCCAACTCTCAACAAAGCACAAACAAACCCTAATCACCACTAGAGGTGATTAGAAAGCAACAAGGCATCAGGGTTAAGCAAAGCAAATAGGGTAAAACCTAAATGGAGGTCAGGGTCCTTACAGTCTGAATAACCTGTCATTGGTGATGAGAAGATGTGAAGAATAGAGTCTCACTCTTAACTGGGAAAAGTGCCATTTTATGGTACAGGAAGGCATTGACCTAGGACATAGAGTGTCCAATAAAGGCATTGAAGTTGACTAGTCTAAGGTGGAGGCAATAGCAAGGCTCCCTCCACCCACATCTGTGATAGGAGTCAGAAGCTTTTTAGGACATGTCGGCTACTACTGAAGGTTTATCAGGGACTTCTCAAAGATTGCAAAGCCATTGTCAAATTTGTTGATGAAGGATGTGAAGTTTGATTTTAAAAAAGAATGCCTGACATCGTTCTCCACTTTGAAGGATGTTTTAGTCTCCATGCCCATTCTCCAGTCCCCTGACTGGAATCTTCCCTTCAAGCTTATGTGTGATGCTAGTGATTTTGCCATAGGTACAGTCCTTGGACAAAAGAACGATAAAAAGCATCATGTGATCTTCTATGCCAGTAAGACGTTAGACGAAGCATAGATGAACTACACCACCATCGAGAAAGAAATGCTAGCCATTGTCTATGCATTTGATAAGTTTTGATCTTACCTTGTGGGTTCTAAAGTGATTGTTCACACAGACCATGGGGCCATCAAGTATTTGATGCAAAAGAAAGACCTTAAGCCTAGGTTGTTGCGCTGGGCATTGCTGCTATAGGAGTTTGATCATGAGATAATAGACAAGAAAGGTTCTGATAATGTGGTTTCCGACCACCTATCGATGATTAGGGTGGAGGACGACCACCCACCGCTGATCAATGAAAGCTATGTTGATGATGCAATCTATGTTGCTCAGATTGCCAATCCTAAAGGGACATGGTATGTCGATATCTATAACTACCTCGCCTGCAAACAACTACCACCAGAAATATCTTACAATCAGAAGAAGAAATTCTTCTCTGATCTAAAGGACTATTACTGGGATGACCCTCTGTTGTTTAGGCGTTGCACTGATAGCCTTTACACGAGGTGTATTCCTGAAGATGAAGCCCCAAAAATCTTGTTTGAGTGTCACTCCTCTCCTTATGGAGGACACTTGGGAGCTGAAAGAACCACGACTAAGGTTCTCCAGTCCATCTTTTATTGGCCCACCCTTTTCAAGGATGCTCATGCCTTTGTCAAACCCTGCAACGAGTGTCAAAGGAGCGGGAATATCTCCCGCAGAAATGAGATGCCCATGTCTGAATGGATTGAAGTGGAGATCTTCGATGTATGAGGAATAGACTACATGGGGCCTTTCCCTTCATCATACGGTTTCAAATACATTCTTGTTGTGGTGGATTACATCTCCAAGTGGGTGGAAGCCATACCCACTACCACTTGTGATGCTAAGTTAGTTATAAAGCTTTTTATGAAGATAATATTCCCTAGGTTTAGAGTCTCTAGGATCGTTATCAGTGACGGTGGGTCGCACTTTGCTGAAAGGCAATTTGAATCACTCCTTCACAGATATGGGGTTCGACACAAAGTTGCCACACCATACCATCCACAGACATCTAGTCAAATTTAAGTTTCCAACCGGTAAATTAAACATATTCTGGAGAAAACAGTCGGAAAATCTCGAAAAGACTGGTCAATCAAGCTAGATTATGCCCTCTGGGCATACAGGATAACGTATAAGATGCCACTCAGCACCACACCTTATCATCTAATATATGGGAAAGCATGTCATCTACCTTTTGAGTTAGATCACAAGGCGTTCTGGGCCATTAAATGTCTCAATATGGACCCCTCCCTAGCCGGCAAGAAGCGGTTCCTACAACTCCAAGAACATGAATAACTTAGGCTTCGTGCCTATGAGAATGCAAGAATTTACAAGTAGAGGACAAAAGTCTGGCACGATTCCCACTTGTGGAAGAAAGACGTCAAGGAATGTGACAAAGTTTAGCTTTTTAAATCTTTTATTCGACTTTTTCTAGGGAAACTGTAGACTCGGTGGTTAGGACTGTTCGTGGTAGCAAAGATGTACTCATCGAGAATGATGGAGCTATACAACAAATATGTTCCTACGAAGGTCTTCCCAGTCAACAGACATCGAGTGAAAAGGTTCTACGAAGTTAAAGCTTTCATAAGGAGGTCTAAGTTGCCACTGGATGATGCCGAAGCCGCACCTGCCAAAGAAGCCTAGCAAAGGCAGAGGATGTCGAGCTAACGACAGAAACCATAGAGCTCCTTGGGAGGCAGCCCAAGCTTTTAATTTCCTAGGATAGGATGTTATTTCCTTTTCCTACAAAGAACATTATGAACACTTTCATTGTAATAAGGCCCGAGTCTATGCATGTGCCACGCGCATTGACTCTCGCATTTTCTGGGCCACTGACTTAGTTTCATCACCTTGATGTGTAATACTAGCTAAGGCTGAGGTTTACACCTAGGCCAGTGATGTTTTACATATCAAGCACCTCTTAATATGGTTTTCATCCTTAAAGTTCTTATAGTTATTTGATCTCAAAACATGTCGGGCATGCATGATGTCCTAACATATCGCTCATGATCAACATACTGGGTTACCATGTCGCCCAACCCATATCGGGCATGTATCACGTGTCCGCATTGTCTGCTCCTGTGTTTCAAGTTTAGCCGATTTCACAAGGACGTTTTGGGCAGGTATCACACCCAGCGCGTCATTTGGATCTCAGTATTGCTTTGTCAGGAAGAATCACGCGAACCCATGGCGAGTAATGCATATCGAGCAACATGCATGCCGCCCAACACGCGTGTCGGGAGACGCACCACCTCCTCTAAAGCCTCACAACACAACGTGATTAGACGGGATTTACCTTGCTTTGGAAGGCGATTCACGTGCATGCACGATGCGTGTCCCCGTTCTCACTGTTTAACCTTGCTCGTGGATGGCGTTTATCGTGTTGGGTTACTGAGGTTTACCTAACTTCTGCTCCTGTATGGTGCAATCTCTCATATCACCCAAAGACATCTGAGCTCCCATGCTGGGTTTCTCACCTACCGCCAATCTGTGTCGTGTTCATCCTCTCATTGCCCATCAAAGGTAATAACCCATGACGTGTAACCCGTATCGGGCACTACTAACACTTAGACAGTATCGCGCATCACGTATTGTGTTCCTGCCTGTGTCGGGCAAGGCTTTAAAATGTGTATCGGTTTTCCTATCACTTTGATTGTATCGGGTTTCCACACGTACCGCACGACATGAGTATCGCATGACACATATATTGTGCATCCCTTATCGAGCTGAGTAAGTTTGGGGGAGCTTGTAGATGCTCTCCAGAGATCCACGCGATGCACGTATCGCGTAGCCGTATTGTAGCATCCAACTCACAAAAACATGATTAACTAATGTGGAAGTGTTCACTAAGCAGTGGATTACCAAAAATCACTAAAAATTAAAACCTTTTTACCAAGAGGTCCATCAAAGGAAAACTTTCTCACATAGAACCAAATTAACACATTTACATTCTGGTTTAAATGTACATGTCCTGTATCATCTCTTTCTGAAAATTACAAGCATCAACTGCTCTGATAAACTAAACACAGGCAGTATAAAATCTCGAGGCACTGAGCCAAAATCTCAAAAGCACTAACTACTACTCTAAGGACCTGAGAGTACACAGACGACACATAGGACTCTATATACATCTAAACAAGGCATAACAGCCAGTGTCTCCACCTGAGACTTCACTATTGTCCCTGTTGTTGTTGTTGTTGTCCTTCACCTACGGAAGGATTCCCATCTCCTCGTCCGCGTCCACATAAAAATGTGATTCCCACAGGGGTGAGTGATGTGATGATTTTGAGTCACATTTATAGACTTGTTTTACTTGCGTTTTATGCATTCATTGGTCATTTTGGTGATTAATATTGCATAATTCACTTATTTTAGTCTATGACCCTTCTCAGTGTCAAATCTCCCTTATTTTATTATTTTGAACATAAATGATTACAATGATAGGTTTTATCTCGGCTTATGTGGTTTTGTTTTGCAATTTTAGGATAAACGCATATCTGTAGTTGTCGATACCACCGACGCCTGTCGATATCATCGACACAGCTACAGGCAGTCAGTCATAAGGAGCAGCACAGAGTCGATACCATCGACAGGGAAGTCGATGGTATCGAGTTACCATCAGGTTGCTGGCGAGCAGACAGTCGATACTATCGACATGTGCAGTTTCAACGACGGAAAAGGGATAAAACCGATGCCTAAGGGTGTCAATACCATCGACCCGCATCAATGGTATCGAGTCAGCATCAGGTGCAATGATGAAAAGAAAAGAAGACTTGCCGATATCGTGCAAAGTTGATACCATCGACCCGCGTCGATGGTATCGACACCGTCAGATCAGAGTTTGTTTCAGATCGGCTCTAATCCAACAGTTGTGATATTTTTGCAACCTAACTCGGTGATTATACCTAATGACAATGGCCAAGAGTAGGGGATCACGTCATTAGCCACTACACACGTCCCGAGGAGGTGTGAAGAGAAGAACGGAGCCCAGAAGCATGCCCTAGCCGTTCCAGAAGCCGAAGAAGACATTTTTCACCGCCGAAAGGTTGTAGATAGTGCATTCTACGCCGAGGAACACTTGGATCTTCTCCATTCAGGGGTTTCATCACTTATTCATGCTTTTCTCCATGTTTCCCCTTTCTTCACCCACGTTTTGCTCTGAGATGAACATGCGGGGCTAATCCCCTTTATCTTTAGGACCGGGAGTAGCCCGGGGAAGCATTGTATGACATTTTTATCGTAGTAATTCATAATTTATCTCTTAAATCTGTGGTATGATTTCATTTTCTCAATTATATTATTATGCTTGATCACCATAATGATAATATAATGCCTTTAATTACTTTGAAAGAAGAATTAATGGTTGAAAAGAGACAAAATTCACATTAATTAACAAATCCCTTGAACAAGGTGATGTAAGTTTAATGGTGGAAACCCAGAGGTCGATTCTAATGCACCTAGTTTAGGGTATAGGTTACTACGATGGTGGAACCGACCTAGACATAGGTAGTGAATTGTACCATGACAGTGGACAATTCTGACTACAGACCACTACCTGGATTGAGAGATGAACTTGAGTACTTATATGGAAATTCATACAATGAAAACTCGTGGTGAAACCGCAATCCTAAAGATCTTCATCTAAATTGATTAAACTAAACATTTAATCGATTGCTTTGTTTTATTTTATTTTCTTTTATTTTTAAAACAACTCTCATAACCTTTTTATTGGTCTAACTGATTGCGAGTAGTTAGTAGTAGTCTACTGATAATTCAGTGTCCCTGAGTTTGACTCGGGCCTATACTACATTGACGCGTGCACTTGCGTTATTCGCACGGTAAAATCGTGTCAAGTTTTTGGCGCCATTGTCGGGGACACGTCAGTTGTCGGCACTACGAGTGCTGCAAGCAGCCATTCTAGGCCACTTTTTATTTTTTTTATTAAATATTTTGTAAGCATTTTTGAAATTCATAGTTTATTTTTCATATTTTATAATCGTCTAGCACGGTATTGAATGGAAATTATCATTTTTGCAGGTACTGGTGCATGGTGAGGACGCGTAGCACTGACTACATGCAGCAATCACCAGAGGTTCCATTGTTGGGATCATACGACGAGGAGAACAACATTCAAGACCAACCTGAAGATTTAGACTCTGATTCAGAACAAGAAGCCATGGCAGAAGAGCAGACGATATGGGAGAAGATAATGGCTTCTTCCTCATCCGCTTCAAAGGGGCCAATAAAGAAGCAGGCGATCAACATTCCGACTTATAAGATTGATCCTGCATTAATCAACTTGGTCAAGTCAAATGCATTTCATGGGCTTAAAAATGAAGATCTGGTGACGCACATAAGTCAATTCGTGGAGAACTGTGATATGATCAAACTGGACAGGTTCCCACAGGAGACACTTTACCTGAAGCTATTTCCGAGCTCTCTGGCGGGAAATGCATGAGAATGGTTACACAATCTTGACGATGAGTATGTGGAATCATGGAACCACATGGTGGAAGTGTTCTTTGAAAGATTATGTCCACCCGAGAAGACAAATGATATGATCAGAAAAATTCATAATTTCAGCCAGAAGGCAGGGGAGACGTACTCCGAGACCTGGGAAAAATTTCAGATCATGCTAAGGAGGTGCCCGCATCATGGGCTGGACAAAGAGAAGCAGGTGAAAATCTTATATTTTGCTCTTTCCGAGCATGATAGAAGTAACTTAGACTCCGCAAGTTCAGGTTTCTTCTTAAACAACACAGGAACAAGGTGTTGGAAAATTTTGAAGAACATGGCCAAGAAGCAATCCTGGGGCGACTGATACGTCGTAGAGCATGTTCGGGCTGCGGGAGAGTCAAAGGCCATCAAAGAACTAAATGAGAATATGGACCTTCTAGCAAAGAAACTACTTGCAAAAGAAGACGCAGAATCAGATGATGAGGCTCAAGTAAAGTTCATGCGCCAGCAGCAGGGGTACAGAAACAATGATTGTTCTTGGAGGAAAGACAAGAAATTTTCCTGGAAGGATCCAAATAATTTCTTGCAGGACCCCGACGCAAAACCCCAAACGATGGCGGAGGATAAGAGCACTGAGTTTCTCAACCAAGTGATCAAGCAAAACCAAGAACTCATGAGAACGTTTGGTCAGCAGATCAAGCAACAAGGGGAATTCATGAACCAATTTGGGCAGACCCTACAAAGCCATGGGGCTCAGATGAGGATGATAGAGACATCCTTGGCGCAGATGGCAGCTGAGATAGCAAATCTGAAGATGCCAGTGCAACAAGGCTTTCTGGGTAATACAAACATTCCAGGGGGAAATCAGCAGGCTAAGGCAATCTTTCTACGGAGTGGCAAGAAGATTTTAAACCCCAGGGCCGATGAACCAATCAAACCCCAGTCAGAAACCATAGGTGAGGCTGCAGAGGAGGTCCCAATTCCAACCACAGCACTGATTGAGGATATGGTAGAGGATGTTGCAACATAACCCATTATTGCTGAGGAGGAAACACAGAAGAGGACGCCATATGTGCTGCCACACCAAAGGGCATAGAATGTCCCAGTCCCATATCCCAATAGTGTGAAGGCCAAGAAAGTGGATGCCCAATTCAAAAAGTTTCTGGATAGCTTTAGAAAGCTTTCTGTCAACATCCCACTTTTAGAAGCAATAGAGCAAATTCCCTCTTACGGCAAGTTTCTGAAAGACATCATCACAAAGAAGAGGAAGATCCCTGATACTGAGGTTGTGGTTCTCAAGGAGCAGGTGAGTGCCTTCATCATGGGCACATTACCACCTAAAAGGAAAGATCTGGGCTGCTTCAACATTTCATGCTACATTGGTAAAGTGAAGTTTGGCAAAGCACTATGTGATTCAGGGGCAAGTATAAACCTGATGCCTCTCTCTACGTTTAAGAAATTGGGATTGAAAGAATCAAGGCCGAGCAATATGACAATACAGTTGGTGGATAATTCTGTGGTTAAGCCATACGGCATATGTGAGGACGTGTTGGTGAAAGTTGATCGGTTTGTATTTCCAGCAGACTTTGTTGTAATAGAAATGCAAGATGAACAGGGTAATGAGCTACTCCTTGGACGACCCTTCCAAGCCATTGCTGACATGATACTTGATATGGGGAGAGGTCGTTTGACCTTGGGTATCACTGATGATCGGTTCGAAATGGTCATGCCCTCAAGCACTATGCAATCTAAAGTAAAGGAGCAATGCCGCATGATGAAGCACTTTGATCAGAATATTTCTATTTGTCTGGGGAAGCCATTTCTAGATATGGCTCATGTAATGACTAAAGTAGAAAAAGGGACACTGGCTGTAGACATCATGGAGCATACCAAGGTTGTGTCTCTTAGTAAGGCAGAGGGTTTTCCCAATGATGAAGAGGAGGACATCCCTCCTTCTACTGAAGATGAGGCCATAGCAAGTTCTATTTTTAATGCATATCCAGAACTACCTCTTGAAGCCTACCTAGTTCATATAACACATGATTGGATGAGAAGCAAGTCACTACAAGAATGCGCCAAGATGCTTCAGGTGCTGCCGTGTTTCTACGCTAGGTACTATGAAGACCTTGGAGAACTCCCACCACCGCTTCAGTCATCCTTGATCAGCCCGCCATATTTAGAATTGAAGCCATTGCCACCGCACTTGAAATATGTATTTCTAGCTGAGGGTGAGAAGCTGCCAGTGATTATTTCGGCATATCTGAGTGCCGAGGAGGAGGATCAACTGCTGACATCGAGGTGCATTCGGGTGGTCGGTAGCGGACATCAACGGGATATCCCCTACATTGTTCCAGCACAAGATCTGGCTCGAGGAGGGAGCCAAACCTGTAATTCAGCCACAATGCCGATTGAATCCTAGCATGATGGAGGTCGTCAAGAAGGAGGTGATCAAGCTCCTTTCTACAGGTATCATCTATGTCAAATCTGACTCGACGTGGGTGAGTCATACACAGGTAGTCCCTAAAAAGGGGGGAATTACGTTACACATAATTTGTTGAATGAGCCAGTCACGACCTGTCTGGTAACCGGGTGGCATGTATGTATAGACTACCGTAGATTGAATGCTGCTACACTTCAGGATCATTTTCCTCTCCCATTCATTGATCAGATTTTAGAGCGATTGGCAGGTCAATCTCATTTGTGTTTTCTTGATGGTTATTCGGGCGACAATCAGATTTCCATTGATCCTAAGGACCAAGAGAAGTCCACCTTCACTTGTCCTTACGGAACATTTGCATACTGCCGTATGCCATTTGGTTTGTGTAATGCACCAGCAACCTTTCAGTGTTGAATGCTCGCCATTTTCTCTGATATGGTTGAACGCTGATTGGAAATCTTCATGGATGATTTCTCTGTCTATGGTGTGTCTTTCGATGAATGTTTATACAATTTGGACAAAGTTTTGCAACGATGTGAGGACACGCATTTGGTTCTCAATTGGGAAAAATGTCATATGATGGTTAGCGAAGGGATCGTTCTTGGACATAAAGTGTCTAGCAAGGGGTTGGAGGTAGATCCGGTGAAGATTGAAGTTATTTCCAAATTGCCCCCACCGAATTCGGTAAAAGGGGTAAGGAGTTTTCTAGGTCACGTCGGGTTTTATCGCTGATTTATAAAAGATTTCTCAAAAATTGCCAAACCATTATCTGAGTTGTTGGAGAAGGATGTTGTGTTTGATTTTAACGAAAAATGTTTACATGCTTTTAATGTGCTTAAACAAAAATTGATTTCCGCACCGGTTTTGCAAACACCGGATTGGACAAAGTCATTCGAACTGATGTGTGATGCATCAGATTTCGCAGTAGGGGCTGTTTTGGGACAACGTGTGGACAATAAACCCGTTGTGATTTTCTATGCGTCTAAAACTTTAAATGAAGCACAATTGAATTACACGACAACTGAAAAAGAGCTTCTTGCCATCGTTTTTGCTTTTGAAAAATTTTGGCAATATCTTGTTGGATCTAAAGTCGTGGTATGGACGAACCACGCCACCATAAAGTACTTGATGGAGAAGAAAGATGCCAAACCTAGACTGATTATGTAGCATCCCTGACCTGGGTTATACTCTAACCCTAGGTGTTTTGATTAAGAAAGGTGATTAAATGTTTAATCTCATCTTGTGAAAAGTAATTAGGCCTCAAGAGGAACCTATGTTGCAATTCTAGTCCTTTTTGAACATTGTGAAATCAATGTTTTGTTTGTTTTGGACTAAAGTGCAAATTACCCAAGTTAAGGGGTTTAAGTGCAAATTGTGCATGATAATATCTTCCTCATGTTTTTAAGCATCATGATAATGAAGATGATGCAAACATATGGCTTATGGTAGCCTGAGTACCAAGAAAGAGCTGATAAAGCAAGGTTTGTGCATTAAAACCTAGTTTTGGTGTAAAGTGTAATTTACCCAAAACCTAAGGTTCAATATGTAAATTACCACTTCAATAAGGTCCCTAATGTTTCTTGGCATCCTGTAGAGCAAAGAAAATGAGAGGGGTGCCTCATTTGAATTAAGTTGGACGAGAGAGAATCTTGATATTAAAATAATCAAGATTTAATCATAATTGAAACCCTAATTCGATTTAGGGCAAAAATAAATGTATTAATTAAAGGGCCTTCAACCAAAATTAAAATGGTTGGATTCAGATGTATTTGTGACATCCTTGAGCTTTGCAAGGACCACGAAAATATCCAAGGGAGTGGATAACTCACACACAATTTTATAAGAAAAAGAAATATCCACTCACATATGGATATTAATATAATATGATTTAAGGTGCTTGATTTGCTTTTCTTTAAATCATGGATAATTGAGAGGGATAAAAGGCAAACAAGATAGCCTCGTCCCTAAGGAAGATAAGGGGGAAGAGGCGGCCACATTTTTAGGATTAAATGAATTTTTATAAGGCACTTTCTCTCTCCTTGAATTTCTTATAAAAAGACCCTTTACAAGCCAAATGGAAGGCTTTTTCGACCCCACTTCTTCTCCTTTCTTGGGAAATAACCAAGGGAGCTTGGGAGGATCAGGAGGACGACCCCCAACCTGTTGGTAAGGTTCTTGATCCATTTCACCTTGATTCCATGGTGGAAATCGAAAATAAATTATAGATTTCTTCCTATTTTGATCTCCTCTTTAATTCTAACCATTCCTTTTCACTCAAACCTTGAGGATGAGCCTTGTAATGGTGAAAGGAGTTGCATCCACCATTTTTTCCATGGACATGGAGCTTTGGAGCTCAATTGGAGGTGGTTTTTATAACTTGAACCCTTTTTCATTGTTATTCAACCATTAATCTTGCAATTTCAATGATTCCTTCATTATCTTGTTTAATTGCTGGTTGAAAATGGTTATTTCATGAAATCAGAAGTCGTTAGAACTTCAGGGATGAAGGTAGATGATGATGGCATCATCTTGGATACTTTTTCCAACGAAATCATGGTTCATACGATTTTGAGTTAATTGCTCATGCAGTTTCACCAAACCGTTTGAGTGAGTTGACCAAGGGTTGACCGTTTGAGATTCCTGTTCCTAATGATGTTGGTTAATAACTCACCAAATTTTATGGATTAGTTCCAAAGGAATCATGAGTTGAAGGCTAATCAATTGGGCAAACCCTAATTGAAATTAGTGCTGAAATTCCAATGAGTTGATTTGAGATTTTGGGTTGATTAGCCCAAACGGTTTCAAAACCGTTTGTGAATCACCCAAACTGTTTCAAGACCATTTGGGGATCACCCAAGACCGTTTGGAGGTCTGGGGTTAAGTATAGTTAACCAATTGAAGGTCTAAAGGTACCAAATCACTTTGCAATTAAGTGCTGATTTGATGATCAACCCAACAGCTCAAACCCTAATGCTTTTTCACTAGAATCCAAGGGTTGGATGAGCCAAACGGTCTCAAGACCATTTGGAGCTCATCCAAACGGTCTCAAGACCGTTTGGAGGTCTAGGGGTGAGTATGGTTAAGCAATTGATGATCCAATGATACTAAGTTAGTGTAATCAATTGCTGATTTGGTGATCAATCCAATGATCAAACCCTAATTGGTTGACTTGGATTTTGATGATGTGATGGGAAAATGGTCCCAAGACCGTTTGGTTGTCATACAAACAACCTCAAGACCGTTTGGGGTCAGGTCATGTTCAATTTGGATGATGGTTCAATGGTTTCAAAGTAACTAATCTTGCATTGATTAGTGTTGAAGGATCATCGATTCCAAACCCTAATTCAATTGATTCAAACCCTAATTGAGGACTAATTGAGGGTCAATTGAGGGTCAAATCAATTGAAGGTTGACCTATTTAACTTAATTGAAGTATGAGGATAGGTCCAATTGATGATTGGTTCCATGAATTCAATGATTGAAGGAATCAATATTGAGAACCCCAAACCGATTGGTGTTGTTGAGACCATCTTTGGTCCATGCGGTTTTGAGGAGTTTTGGATGAAACGGTCTTAAGACCATTTGAGTCCAAATGGTCTCAAAACCGTTTCGGATGAAACGGTCTCAAGACCCTTTGGGACCAAACGATCCCAAACCGTTTGTGCCCATGCGGTTTCAAAAGTCAAACTTGGGCAAACGGTCTTCACATACTTGCTTGGGCAAACGGTCTCAAGCACCACCTTTACCAAATGGTTTCAAACCATTTGAACCTTGAAGGACCAAGACTGTTTGGGGCTCAAGTAGTAAAAGTTGAGGGAGGACTCAATTGGTTAATCCACTTTGACACTTGTTGTAATTGAGGACTCAATTGATCAATTCAATTGGATACCTTATGTAATGGAGGTCCAAGGTGATTGAATCTCTTAAGAATAGAGATGATGAATGATTAATTTATCCAATGATGATTAGTAATGATGATCATTGAAGGTACAAAGGTTGAAATCCTAATAGTACCTAAGTGATTAGTGCCAATTAAGGGATGAACCCTAATTACCTATAGGATCAATGACTTGGTACACTATGTCATTCATAGTTGTATGTACTTGATTGAAGGGATGATATGACCTTATCAAGTTGAGATGATGTTAGCATGAATTCATAACATGAATATAATTCATGTGGTGATTAAGGGTATGATCCGTAAGTAGAGAGATCATGAAACCCTAATCATGAATATATACCCTAATTGACAGGGTTATTGAATTCTAACCCTAATTGAGAGCAATTCTAAATGTAACCCTAATCCAGGGTAGTGATGTGTGAAACTCCAATTTAGGGAAAAGAGATGTAAAACCCTAATTGGGATGAATAGTGAATCTCTAATTATGAATAATTGAATGAAATCCTAATGGAGATGGATTGTAGACCCAAATTGTGGGTGACTATAGTGGAAGATAAGTTGGTTAACTCAAGAGAATCTGATATAATGAGTAAGTGATATATCAAGATATGATAGTTATCACATTCAGCGCTTCAGGGTTTATATACTTTGATGTACTCCAAATCCAATATAATTGGGTAAGAAACATATGAAGTGTGCTATGCAACTATTATAATGTAATGTAATGAGTTCTTACACTTGATGAGTGTTAACTAATGTACCTTGAGAATGGGGTTAAGCCCAAATGATGTGATGATATGAATAGTAAACCCTATTTTTGGGTTATGCTTTTAAGCATGTAACCCTATGAGTGATGTATGAAATGAGGAATTACTATTCCTAATTAAGCTAAGGGTTGAATAACCCTAATTGGATTGAATAAGAATCCTAACCCTAAAAACCAACTGTGGTGATGCAACACGGTCGTGGTAATTTGTCAATAGCACGACCGTGCAAGGTAGCACGACTGTGGTAGCTTCCCCTTGCACGACCGTGCAAGATAGAACAGTCGTGGTGTTTTATATTTAATTTGAAAAGAACTTGTATTGTGCTGATATGGATACAATGTGCATGTTATTAATTGTGTTAACCATGCATGTTTTTGTAAAGAGGAGAACATAGCTAGGTAAGGGTTATGATGCCATATATATTGAAAGCACTTTATAAGATTTGAGAGTAATGATATGCTATGTTGCCTGGTAAGTGGTAACATATGAAATTGATAGGTTGTATGAGCCAGGAGAAATATCTACATTGTTACAATTAAGGTCATGTTGTGAAATGACTTGAAAATAATATGTTACTTGGTAACAAGTATCATGAATGCCTTGGTCAGATGACCTGAAGGTGATAGTTACCTGAAAAAGGTGTAATAATGCTCAATGATGAGTTAAGGGTTTGAATACCCAGAACCATATGATTATGGTGATGAGAATGTGATAGGATGAGAATTCCCAGTTTTGAAATGAGGGACTAAGTTCCCAAGGTCTTTGAAAGACTGATAAATATCTCATGAAATTAGTACATGTCTCTTTATAGCATTGTTGTAATAAGTTATGTTTGAGAACTTGACTGATGCTAAAAGAATATGCTAATGTACTTAATTTATTCAAGTGAAATCATATCATGTAGAGCCCTAACCATAGATCCATCATTGTCAGTAGTTAAATGATGGTGAAACAGGTTTTCCTAAGGGAACTCCTGGAGAGCATACTTTTGAGTATGTGGGGGTTATGGACGTGAATATCCTTACGTCCTAATGTAGGAATTGATGTGAGATGTACTTTAATCTCTCATTCCTTCATTATATGTACCGGGATGGATGTATCACGAATCTCTCGATGATTGGGTTAGATGTCGTACACATCTCCCAATAATGTTAATGTCGGATCAGTGGAGATACACACAAAATCTCACGATCGTGAAGAGAGTGCAGCACGCCACTGTAGCTCTGATAGCAAAGTTGCCAGTATACTCTGGAAAGCTATATTTAGCAGAGACACAAGATGTCCTGCATGTGATCTCGCACTGACCGAGATGTGTGAGGTCATGGGAATCCGACTCTTCCATTGACATTGTATGGTACTGATTTCGACTTTGCAGTGGTCGGTTGGAGCATGAGCGGTATATCTCATCTCCTCAGGGCATAAGTGTGTTTGTAAAATGAAATCAGCTGTATAGCACGTTTGCTTAAGGATTGAATATGGAAATTCATTGGCTGATGTTACATTTCTGTTATATATCTATAGTTCATTGATGTTGTTCATATCTCTTGTATTCATTACAAGTATATGGATGAATTATGAGTCTACCATGAGTAGATGCAACGTTATCCTTGAAAAAGGAAATTACTTCACTTTGTTCATACATGTGATTTACCTGTTGTTAATTATATATATATAAATCCTTCTGCTTAGTTTATTTTAATAAACTACTGTAACAATGTTTTGGTGGAGAGTTATATCTCCCGCTGGGGCAATTTACAATTGTCTCACCCCCGTGGGATCCAACCTTTTAGGTGGACGCGGACAAAGAAGCAGAATCTCATTACAGGGAATAGACAACAGCAGTGACAGCAGTAATATCTCAGGTGGAGATATTGCCTGTCAAGTTATGTAGTTAGAAAGTCCTATGTGTCGTCTCTGTACTCTCAGGTCCTCGGAGTTTTTAGTCAGTGTTTTATGAATCAATCTGAGGTTTTGGCTTGATGCATCGATATTCGTATACTGCATGTATATAATGTTTATAAGACAGTTGATGATGTAATCTCTAAAAAGAGATGGTACATGCTATGTATGTTTGAACCAGAATGTTAATGTTATGCAATGGTTCTTGTTGGAAAAGATTTCCTATGTGAGGATCTCTTTGCAAAAAGTTTTAATTTTCAATGATTTTCAGTAATCCGCTACAAATAATTCGCTTCCGCCCTAGTTAATCCAATTTTCGCGAGATGGTCTCTACAATTAGTATTATCAGAGCTCTAGGTTCGTTGAGTCTACAGAGACATAGGACTAAGGTAGTAGAGTATGTTCTGGTGTCATCCAGTGTATCTGATAGTGTCTTTTGCTCGTATAAGAGAAGAAGAACTTAAAGATGACTGGGTCACATGAGGAGATTGTTGTTGAGAGCAGCAATGTTGCACCAAGAAGAGGTGCATGGGAATAGGCAAGAGAGAGACAATTGCCTGAGAATCCCCTAGCTGATCCAACTATAATAAGAAAATCCTTCTTTAAGTATTACTGTTGGAGAACTTAGGGAAACAGTAATGTATATAGTGGATCAAGTTTTGGTAGTGTAACCTAGATTACCAATCCCAATGATGATGTTATAGATATCAACATGATTTGTAACTAGCATCAGCAGGTTGAAGCAAAAGGAAATGATGAATTTCTGGACTTAAATTGAGTCTGTGCTCAACCATAGCCTGTTGAATCAACCTTTAAGGTAGAGTTAGCCTGAAGCAGTGAATAATTCATGAATTATGACAAGTGAGACAAGATAATGTCATGCAAATATGTTAATTTATGAATTCCTGGATTAACTGAGAAAGGAAATGATCGAACTTTCCTTGATTAGTCCTATGAGGACTTATGTTTTGCATAGTAAAACATTACAAATGTTTTATGTTGTTATTACCTCCTTGAGAAATAATGAGGTACAGAAGAGGTGCCTGAATGAAATTCAGGGATGATAAGTCTTATGCTTGTGATAATATGAAAAGGAGGAATATGATAGTATACAAAGTGCATACCACTTAATCTCAGTATTCATATACCCTGGCCAGGTATACAACTATTGATGATAAAGTGGGTATAGAAACTCTTAGATTGTTGTCTTTTTTATTGCTCTGATCAAGCAGTCATTCTGAGACAATCTAATGAGTATCATGAAATCATAAATATGGAATGAATAAATGTGTCATATCCTATGAATAAGAAAGATAAGTCTGAGATAATCTCAGATGAGCATGTTGTATGAGGGACTAAAAGTGTACTCCTCATAAGATAAGAATAAGAATGAGGGAGATGAACCATGTTCAATAATCTTGCCCGCATAATAAAGATCTTTCCCATAATGAGGAAATGGGAAATGTGATGAGATCCTGAGATGATCATAAACATGCTAGATAATAATAAAGAAAGGGATAATGACATGCAATCATCCTTACAAATTCCAATGCTAAAGGCAAGGAACCTAGGATGAGATAAAGAGTAAATGGTTCAAGAATAGTTGAAAATATATGAATTAATAAGAGGAATATGAATCCTTGTTTTCTTTCCTTTCTGGGACATGGCAATAAAGTGGGACTTAGGACACCTGATGTGCATAAGATAAAGGAGTTCATGTAATGGATACTTAGAAAAGTATCAGTTATCTTGGACTTTGGTCCCAAGATGAGGACTTATAAAACAATTAATGTTCCAAGATGAAAGGAAGAGATATATATGATGTGTTTCCAACACATGTGATAGATACCAAGGTGAAAGATTCTGGTATCTGAGAGTTATCAGATGGGTTAGGTTGGCTACCTAGGGTGGTCAATTGTGAAATTAGTCTAGATATGTAAAACAATATGAACATCATATGTTAGGGGTTTATGCTCTGCATAAACATGATATTAATAAAGAATGTATGATGTTACTCTGAAAAAGAAAAGTGTTGTTTGACACAAAGTTAACTCTATAGTCAATGATGAGGAACATTGGAGCATGTGCCTCGTGTGTTGATTCTATGAGAATCTTGTACGAAAACAATTTGTACTGATCAAATTTGTATGGTGTCTCCATAATAAGGAGATGTTATGTGAAGACTAGACAGTATGATGAATAAAATACATCTGTCTTCCTTTATCTGGATTTCGAGGACGAAATCCTTGTTAGGGGTTTATAATTTGTAACATCCCTGACCTGGGTTATACTCTAACCCTAGGTGTTTTGATTAAGAAAGGTGATTAAATGGTTAATCTCATCTTGTGAAAAGTAATTAGGCCTCAAGAGGAACCTATCTTGCAATTCTAGTCCTTTTTGAACATTGTGAAATCAATGTTTTGTTTGTTTTGGACTAAAGTGCAAACTACCCAAGTTAAGGGGTTTAAGTGCAAATTGTGCATGATAATATATTCCTCATGTGTTGAAGCATAATGAGAATGAAGATGATGCAAATGTATGGCTTATGGTAGCCTGAGTACCAAGAAAGAGCTGATAAAGCAAGGTTTGTGCATTAAAACCTAGTTTTGGTGTAAAGTGTAATTTACCCAAAACCTAGGGTTCAATATGTAAATTACCACTTCAATAAGGTCTCTAATGTTTCTTGGCATCATGTAGAGCAAAGAAAATGAGAGGGGCGCCTCATTTGAATTAAGTTGGAGGAGAGAGAATCTTGATATTAAAATAATCAAGATTTAATCCTAATTGAAACCCTAATTCGATTTAGGGAAAAAATAAATGTATTAATTAAAGGGCCTTCAACCAAAATTAAAATGGTTGGATTCAGATGTATGTGTGACATCCTTGAGCTTTGAAAGGACCAAGAAAATATCCAAGGGAGTGGATAACTCACACACAATTTTATAAGAAAAAGAAATATCCACTCACATATGGATATTAATATAATATGATTTAAGGTGCTTGATTTGCTTTTCTTTAAATCATGGATAATTGAGAGGGACAAAAGGCAAAAAAGATAGCCTCATACCTAAGCAAGATAAGGGGGAAGAGGCGGCCACATTTTTGGGATTAAATGAATTTTTATAAGGCACTTTCTCTCTCCTTGAATTTCTTATAAAAAGACCCTTTACAAACCAAATGGAAGGCTTTTTCGACCCCACTTCTTCTCCTTGCTTGGGAAACGACCAAGGGAGCTTGGGAGGATCAGGCGGATGACCCCCAACCTGTTGGTAAGGTTCTTGATCCATTTCACCTTGATTCCATGGTGGAAATCGAAAATAAATTATGGATTTCTTCCTATTTTGATCTCCTCTTCAATTCTAACCATTCCTTTTCACTCAAACCTTGAGGACGAGCCTTGGAATGGTGAAAGGAGTTGCATACACCATTGTTTCTGTGGACATGGAGCTTTGGAGCTCAATTGGAGGCGAGTTTTATAACTTGAACCCTTTTTCATTGTTATTCAACCATTAATCTTGCAATTTCAATGATTCCTTCATTATCTTATTTAATTGCTGGTTGAAAATGGTTATTTCATGAAATCAGAAATTGTTAGAACTTCAGGGACGAAGGTAGATGATGATGAAATCATCTTGGATACTTTTTCCAAAGAAATCATGGTTCATACGGTTTTGAGTTAATTTCTCATGCGGTTTCACCAAACCGTTTTAGAGCAAACGGTTTGAAACCGTTTGAGAGCAAACGGTTTAAAAACCATTTGAGTGAGTTGACCAAGGGTTGACTGTTTGATATTCCTGTTCCTAATGATGTTTGTTAATAACTCACCAAATTTTATGGATTAGTTCCAAAGGAATCATGATTTGAAGGCTAATCAATTGGGAAAACCCTAATTGAAATTAGTGCTGAAATTCCAATGAGTTGATTTGAGATTTTGGGTTGATTAGCCCAAACGGTTTCAAAACCATTTGGGAATCACCCAAACGGTTTCAAGACCGTTTGGGAATCACCAAAGACCGTTTGTAGGTCTGGGGTTAAGTATAGTTGACCAATTGAAGGTCTAAAGGTACCAAATCACTTTGCAATTAAGTGTTGATATGATGATCAACCCAACAGCTCAAACCCTAATGATTGTTTACTAGAATCCAAGGCTTGGATGAGCCAAACGGTCTCAAGACCGTTTGGAGCTCATCCAAACGGTCTCAAGACCATTTGGAGGTCACCAAGACCATTTGGAGGTCTAGGGGTGAGTATGGTTAAGCAATTGATGATCCAATGATACTAAGTTAAAATGTAATCAATTGTTGATTTGGTGATCAATCCAATGATCCAAACCCTAACTGGTTGACTTGGATTTTGATGATGTGATGGTAAAACGGTCCCAAGACCGTTTGGTGGTCATCCAAACGACCTCAAGACCGTTTGGGGTCAGGTCATGTTCAATTTGTATGATGGTTCAATGGTTTCAAAGTAACTAATCTTGCATTGATTAATGTTGAAGGATCATCGACTCCAAACCCTAATTCAATTGATTCAAACCCTAATTGAGGACAATTGATGGTCAATTGAGGGTCAAATCAATTGAAGTTTGACCTATTTAACTCAATTGAAGTATGAGGATAGGTCCAATTGATGATTGGTTCCATGAATTCAATGATTGAAGGAATCAATATTGAAAACCCCAAACCGATTGGTGTTGTTGAGACCATCTTTGGTCCATGCGGTTTTGAGGAGGTTTGGACGAAATGGTCTCAAGAACCTTTGAGTCCAAATGGTCTCAAGACCGTTTGGGACCAAACAGTCTCAAGACCGTTTGGGACCAAACAGTCTCAAGACCGTTTGGGACCAAACGATCCCAAACCGTTTGTGCCCATGCGGTTTCAAAAGTCAAACTTGGGAAAACGGTCTTCACCTACTTTCTTGGGCAAACGGTCTCAAGCACCACCTTTACCAAACGGTTTCAAACCGTTTGAACCTTGAAGGACCAAGACCGTTTGGGGCTCAAGTAGTCAAAGTTGAGGGAGGAATCAATTGGTTAATCCACTTTGACACTTGTTGTAATTGAGGACTCAATTGATCAATTCAATTGGATACCTTATGTAATGGAGGTCCAAGGTGATTGAATCTCTTGAGAATAGAGATGATGAATGATTAATTGATCCAATGATGATTAGTAATGATGATCATTGAAGGTACAAAGGTTGAAATCCTAATAGTACCTAAGTGATTAGTACCAATTAAGGGATGAACCCTAATTACCTATAGGATCAATGACTTGGTACACTATGTTATTCATAGTTGTATGTACTTGATTGAAGGGATGATATGACCTTATTAAGTTGAGATGATGTTAGCATGAATTCATAACATGAATATAATTCATGTGGTGATTAAGGTTATGATCCTTAAGTAGAGAGATCATGAAACCCTAATCATGAATATATACCCTAATTGACAGGGTTATTGAATTCTAACCCTAATTGAGAGCAATTCTAAATGTAACCCTAATCCAGGGTAGTGATGTGTGAAACTCCAATTTAGGGAAAAGAGATGTAAAACCCTAATTGGGATGAATAGTGAATCTCTAATTATGAATAATTGAATGAAATCCTAATGGAGATGGATTGTAGACCCAAATTGTGGGTGACTATAGTGGAAATATTAATTGAGGGTGATTCCATGTGAAACCCTAGTTGAGGGTGATTCTATGAGAAACCCTGATTAAGAACTAACATCACATAATGTTCTGATGTTATGTTCTGATGAGAGGCCCTAAGAAGGGTGAAGGAATATGAGACTCTAATGTAAGTCATTATACATAAAGCCCTAATCATGGGCAATATGACAATGGATCATAATTCTAATTTTAAATAAGGATGCAAGGAAATACTAATGATGAGATAAAAGAAATGACCTTATAAAGGTGAAACAGTTCATGTGGTTGATTATATGTATATTAATTGTAAACAATGTCTTTAGCATTATACAATTCCATATCATTAAAAATAGATGGACAATTCTAATGTATGGCTTATGCATTATATGCTAAAGGTGAGAGTTTATTGATGGAATGTATTAAGAGGGAAATACCTTAATACAAGATAAGTTGGTTAACTCAAGAGAATCTGATATAATGAGTAAGTGATATATAAAGATATGATATTTATCACATTCAGCACTTCAGGGTTTATATACTTTGATGTACTCCAAATCCAATATAATTGGGTAAGAAACATATGAAGTGTGCTATGCAACTATTACAATGTAATGTAATGAGTTGTTGCACTTGATGAGTGTTAATTAATGTACCTTGAGAATGGGGTTAAGCCCAAATGATGTGATGATATGAACAGTAAACCCTATTTCTGGGTTATGCTTTTAAGCATGTAACCCTATGAGTGATGTATGAAATGAGGAATTACTATTCCTAATTAAGCTAAGGGTTGAATAACCCTAATTGGATTGAATAAGAATCCTAACCCTAGAAACCAACTGTGGTGATGTAACACGATCGTGGTAATTTGTCAATAGTACGACCGTGCTAGGTAGCACGGCCGTGGTAGCTTCCCCTTGCACGACCGTGCAAGATAGCACGGCCGTGGTGTTTTATATTTAATTTGAAAAGAACTTGTATTGTGCTGATATGGATACAATGTGCATGTTATCAATTGTGTTAACCATGTAGGTTTTTGTAAAGAGGATAACATAGCCAGGTAAGGGTTATGATGCCATATATATTGAAAGCACTTTATAAGCTTTGAGAGTAATGATATGCTATGTTTCCTGGTAAGTGGTAACATATGAAATTGATAGATTGTATGAGCTAGGAGAAATATCTGCATTGTTACAATTAAGGTCATGATGTTAAATGACTTGAAAATAATATGTTACTTGGTAACAAGTATCATGAATGCCTTGGTCAGATGACCTGAAGGTGATAGTTACCTGAAAAAGGTGTAATAATGCTCAATGATTAGTTAAGGGTTTGAATACCCAGAACCATATGATTATGGTGATGAGAATGTGATAGGATGAGATTTCCCAGTTTTGAAATGAGGGACTGAGTTCCCAAGGTCTTTGAAAGACTGATAAATATCTGATGAAAGTAGTACATGTCTCTTTATAGCATTGTTGTAATAAGTTATTTTTGAGAACTTGACTGATGCTAAAAGAATATGCTAATGTACTTAATTTATTCAAGTGAAATCATATCATGTAGAGCCCTGACCATAGATCCATCATTTTCATTAGTTAAATGATGGTGAAATAGGTTTTCCTAAGGGAACTCCTGGAGAGCATACTTGTGAGTATGTGGGGGTTATGGACGCGAATATCCTTATGTCTTAATGTAGGAATTGATGTGAGATGTACTTTAATATCTCATTCCTTCATTATATGTATCGGGATGGATGTATCATGAATCTCCCAATGATTGGGTTAGATGTCGTACACATCTCCCAATAATGTTAATGTCGGATCGGTGGAGATAAACACGAAATCTCACGATCGTGAAGAGAGTGCAGCATGCCACTGTAACTCTGATAGCGAAGTTGCCAGTATACTCTGGAAAGCTATATTTAGCAGAGACACAAGTTTTCCTGCATGTGATCTCGTGCTGACCGAGATGTGGGAGGTCATGGGAATCTGGATCTTCCATTGACCTTGTATGGTACCGATTTTGACTTTACAGTGGTCACTTGGAGCATGAGAGGTATATCTCATCTCCTCAGGGCATAAGTGTGTTTGTAAAATGAAATCAGCCATATAGCACGTTTTCTTAAGGATTGAATACGGAAATTCATTGGCTGATGTTACATTTCTATTATATATCTGTAGTTCATTGATGTTGTTCATATCTGTTGTATTCATTACAAGTATATGGATGAATTATGAAT
This sequence comes from Alisma plantago-aquatica, assembly GCA_963693085.1. Classification (NCBI taxonomy): domain Eukaryota; kingdom Viridiplantae; phylum Streptophyta; class Magnoliopsida; order Alismatales; family Alismataceae; genus Alisma; species Alisma plantago-aquatica. The sequence continues at coordinate 1,032,265,989 of OY856412.1, forward strand.
CTACCATGAGTAGATGCAACGTTATCCTTGAAAAAGGAGATTACTTCACTTTGTTCATACAAGTGATTTACCTGTTGTTAATTATATATATAAATCCTTCTACTTAGTTTATTTTAATAAACTGCTATAACAATGTTTTGGCGGAGAGTTATATCTCCCTCTAGGGCAATTTACAATTGTCTCACCCCCCGTGGGATCCAACTTTTTAGGTGGACGTGGACAAAGAAGCAGAATCTCATTACAGGGAATAGACAACAGTAGCGATAGCAAGGACAGTAGTAATATCTCAGGTGGAGATACTTCCTGTCAAGTTATGTAGTTAGAAAGTCCTATGTGTCATCTCTGTACTCTCAGGTCCTTAGAGTTTTTAGTCAGTGTTTTATGAATCAATCTGAGGTTTTGGCTTGATGCCTCGAGATTCGTATACTGCCTATATATAATGTTTATAAGACAGTTGATGATGTAATCTCTGAAAAGAGATGGTACATGTTATGTACGTTTGAACCAGAATGTAAATGTTATGCAATGGTTCTTGTTGGAAAAGATTTCCTATGTGAGGATCTCTTTGCAAAAAGTTTTAATTTTCAGTGATTTTCAGTAATCCGCTACAAATAATTCGCTTCCACCCTAGTTAATCCTGTTTTTGTGAGATGGTTGCTACAGATTAGGTGGATCTTACTGTTGCAAGAATTTGATATTGAAATCAAAGATAAAGCGGGAATAGAAAATGTGGTTGCAGACCATTTGTCTAGGTTGGAAAGGGTAGATGAGAAGGACGTGCATATACCCATTACCGAGACGTTTCCTGATGAACAACTTCTATCTTTGAAATCTAAAGATCCTTGGTTTTCTTATATTGTTAATTATCTTGCCTGCAAAATTATCCCAGATGATTGGACATACCAAGAGAAAAAGAAATTTTTCCATTCTTTGCGATATTATTTCTGGGATGACCCCATTCTTTTGAAGCAATGTAGGGATGGTGTGTTGCGCAGGTGTGTACCAGAGGTGGAATATGAAAGTGTCCTTCATCATTGCCATACTTTACCGACTGGTGGCCACCATGCTAGTTCCAGAACGGCGGCCAAAGTACTTGAGAGCGGCCTTTACTGGCCTACTTTGTTCCGGGATGCATATGACTATGTGCGGCAATGCGATTCCTGCCAATGGGCAGGTAACATCTCAAAAAGACAGGAGATACCCCTCAATGTATTTTAGGAGGTTGAGGTGTTCGATCTGTGGGGTATTGATTTTATGGGACCCTTTGTGTCCTCCAATTCTAACTTGTACATTCTATTAGTTGTTGACTATGTATCGAAGTAGGTAGAGGCAATACCCACTAGGACTAATGATGTCGATGTAGTGTGTAGGTTTGTCAAAGAATACATTTTCTGTAGGTTTGGTGTACCGAGAATGATTATTAATGATGGGGGTGCACATTTCCAAAATCAGAAGTTCACGGAATTGTTGAGAAAGTACGGGGTAAAGCACAACATTGGTACCCCGTACCACCCGCAGACACAGGGGCAAGTGGAAGTCCTCAATAGAGATATCAAGAAGATCTTAGAGCGCATTGTGGCTTCGACGAGAAAAAACTGGAGTACTTTGCTACCGGACGCTTTGTGGGCGTACAGGACGGCATTTAAGACACCTATAGGTACTACGCCTTTTAGGTTGGCTTACGGTCGGGCCTGCCATTTGCCGGTGGAATTGGAGCATAAGGCGCATTGGGCGCTGAGGAAGCTGAATTTGACCTATGATGAGGTAGGAAAGAAATGTATGCTAGAGCTAAATGAACTTGACGAGCTGAGGATGAATGCATATGCAAGCTCGCGGATCTACAAGGAGCGAACAAAGCTGATTCACGATCGACATATTCAGATGCGTGTTTTCAAGAAGGGAGATCATGTACTCTTGTTCAACTCCAGGTTGAAGATGCATCCCGGGAAATTGAAATCCCGATGGAGTGGACCGTTCACCATAGAGGAGGTCAGACCACATGGAGCAATCATGGTGCGTGATGGAGAGACAACATTCTTGGTTAATGGACAGTGATTGAAGTTGTATTTCGGTGAGGACTACGTGAGGAAAGCGCATGAGGTCAAACTCATTGCGCTTCCGGATGCATGAGGAGCTTTATTTTGTCTAGCCTAAGACGTTAAATAAGGGCGCTTGTTGGGAGGCAACTCAGCCATTGGTAGTTTCATTTAGTTTCTTTCACATTTGTAAGTTAGTTTGATTTGATTATGTTTTTAGTGTAAAAATGATACCTTGACCGTTTGTTCAATGTGCAGGACTGAGGCAGGGTCGATACCATCGACCCTTGTGTCGATGGTATCGAGATAGGCACAGTTAGGCGGCTGCACAAATTTCTCTGAGTCAATACTATCGACGGCCTCATCGATGGTATCGACACACCATCAGGTTGATCGCAAAAATGAGGTTGATAGTATCGACATAGGTGTCGATACTCGTGAGATCTCTGGAGATATTCAGATGACTTTGTCTCAGTAAAGTTGATACCATCGATGGGCCTGTCGATGGTATCGACCCAGTTATAGGCAGAAAGTGGCGGTTGGGCCTCGCGAGGGTGTTTTCCCTAAGCAGAGTCGATACTATCGACTCACGGCGATAATATCGATGTGACACGTCACCGATCCACGAGAGGAAATCAATAGTGATCGCTGCATCAAGAGAGTCGATCTGTGGGATGGGTTGATACTATCGACTTGCTTCGATAGTATCGACGTGTAATCGATCTGGGCCCCCACATCAGGCTATCGACAACCGTCGATACTAGCGGAAGACCGAATTGTGTTATAGGCGTCGATGGTATCGATGGGTGCACAGCAGTGACGGCCACAGTTATAAAAGGGAGGGATGGTTGTCATATGACGTCACACCTTCAGAGCCTTTTCCCTCCACTTGTGCCGTGCGTATTGCTGTGCGACCGGAGCCCGGCTACGAGCATCCAAGAAGGGCGATCTTCCTCGAGCCTTCACTGAGCGGAGATTGTCTTCTCCGATCTTCACCAAGCTCCGTCTTCTATTCCTTCTTTCTCGAAGATGGTGCGTACAGCCGGTGCATCCTCTTCACAGGCGAATCATATGGAGATCCCCGAGTTCATTCCTCCACCCACTACATCTATTCCGCACCCGCGGATTGTCCATCCTTCTGCGGAGGTTCGGAAGGTCTATGAGGAACTTATGAAGAGAAAGATCGAGCCCACCCGCTATGTTGATCGGACAATGGTCCGTGATCTGGGGTTCGAGGCCAATCTTGCCTATGTTCTCAAGGGGCAGGCAAGGCATACGGGCAGGAGGCCCGATGAGATGGAATTCCACACTGACGGTCAGCCATTCTTCGGTGAATGGCCGACATACAAGGAGCTAGTGGCGGAGTTCATGGCGTCACTGGACATATGTGTCGTGCCAAACGACGTCATCGCCACTGATCGGGAATGGATCAAGGGCCACGTTTCTTTTCGGCTGTACAACAACGATTATACTCTCACCCTCCGGTAGTTCAATTCCATCTACAACTGGAATCATGGGAGAGACCAGTACCAGAGGCCATACAACTGGACGGACTATGATGTTATTTTCGCCGAGCTAGTGACTGCGCCTCCCGGAAAATCCGTGAGCTACCATAATGCGGCAGTTGCGGATTTTGAGCATCCGTTTGTGCAGATTCTGCACTGAATGCTCTGCACCATGCTGTTCGCTTGTGGTGATCTGTCTCTCAGTAAATTTCAGGAGTCAGATTTATTTTTTCTGCACAAATTGCTGAAGCGCGAGGAGTGCAATTGGGGCGCGTTTTTCTTGACGCGCGTGTTGGCTGTAAAGAGGAGTACGCGGAAGGCTCCAATCCACTTTGGAGGGCTCATCACACCACTAGACTTCTATCTTGGGTTAAATTTCTCACAGCTTACTCCCCTTTCCAATAGGAGCAAGGTCAACCTGCATCATCTGCACCGCTCCAACCTCATCCTGCTTCGTGATGGCTTGGCATATGCACATTGTCATGTCAATCAAGCATATCAAGAGTGTTCACTTCCAGACCCCGTCTTCAACATTGAGGGCGCTCAGCATTTCCGATGGCCTGTCATTGCCATTGACGACTCTGATGAAGATGGTGGTGATGATGACAACAATGTTGAAGGTGACGAGCATGAAGAGGAAGAGGAGTCTTTCACCCCTCTTCAGGCACGAGTAGCACCACGGAAGCGTCCTCGCATGCATCCGGGTGTATCTTCATCTTCACAACCTCCACCACCTCTGCCCTCTCATCAAGGAGAGGATGCTTATTCCATGCAGGGGATGTATGCAATGCTGCAAGAGATCCAGCACCCCCAACTGTAGCATACAACTTCATATGCCGGTATTCAAGATACAATGAACCGGCTGATAGATAATTAGAGGGCTATTTTCGAGAATGAGTGCCTCCTCCTCGACAACCAACAACACATCCACGACAGGTTTTTCATAGGATGGAGATGCAGCAGCAGCCCTTCTATGATCATTACTGGAGCCAAAATTATTTTGGGGGTATCTATAACCTCCACCAATGCCCCAGTACGATCCAAGCTTTCAGGGGCAGTGCCCATCTTGGGATCCCACGGCCCCGCAGTACCCGCCTCCTCCGTAAGAATGATCGGTATCACTGTTCCACCTTTTAAGGTTGTTTTTGACTATGAGTCCATAGTCGAATTCAAGCTTGGGGGGGGAGTTGGAACATCTCTATCCTTTAGTTTTCTCAGTTTTTAGTTTTTATTGTTTTGTCGTTTGTCATTTGTTTTTCTTAGTTCTTTGTTTGTAGGATCCACACTCTATCTAGTGTAATTTTGGATGTCTTAAGTCATGTGTCATCTCATTGATTGTACATGGGAATCAAGGGAAAAATTTTAAAAAAATTAGTGTTTTGCAAGTTTGTGTTGTTCAACTTTGAGCACATAGCTTAAGGAAATAATTGGGTTTGTCAACTCTAACACAGGAAATCACAACTGTACATTCCTAGGATTCATGCAAAGTGGACGGAACTTTGAAGCTGTGGAGGAGCAGGAGGACGACCCCAACCTGTTGGTAAGGTCCTTGACCTTCGTTCTCCTTGATTCCATGGTGGAAATCAAAAATAAATCATTGATTTCTTCTTATTTTGATCTCCTCTTCAACCCTAGCCAACTTTTTCATCCAAAAGCATGGGGACAAGCCTAGGGGGAGTTGCAAAAACTTCATCCACCATTTTTGGCATGAGCTTGGAGCTTTGAAGCTCAATTGGAGGCGGGTTTTATAACTTGAACCCTTAATATTGTTATTGCATTCAATTCCTTATCAAATGTTGATGCTTTCTTCATTTCCGAAATTTATTTTGGTTGATTGATGAAACCACCATGGAAATCACAGAAAATTTCGTGGGTTTGTAGCTTGAAGATGATGACGTCATCACAAGCACACACCTCAATTAATATCTTAGGAAAACAATTTCAAAATTTGGGACCAATCAGTTTCAATGAAATTGGTTAAACGATTTCAACAAATTGATTGAAACCAAACAGTTTCAAACTGTTTGGAGTGGTTAACCATTTGCAATGGTTGACCATTTGAGGAAATATGCTGATGTAATTGGATATTGATCCAATGGGTTCAATTGGTTTGATCTTAATGGTTTCAATTGTGAATGATCCCTAAAATGCAAACCCTAATTGTTTATACTATGTCAAACATAGTTGTTTGTATTTGATCGGATGGTTGATGTAACCAAATAAAGTGGAGAGAATGATAGAAATGAATTCATACATGAGTATGATTCATATGGTGATTTAGGGTATGATCCTTAGTAAAGAGATCAAGAAACCCTAATTGAGAAGGTTAATGAACCCTAACCCTGATTTAGGGAAATTCTGAGTAAAACCCTAATCTAGGGTAATAGTGTAACCCTAATTAAGTGTAATAGTGTAACCCTAATTAAGGGTAATAGTGTAACCCTAATTAAGGGTAATGACTTGGGTAACTCTAATTCAAGGTAATTAAATGCCAAATCCTAATGGGATGAATAATGAATCCCTAATTTATGGGTAATTGAATGAAACCCTAATTGGGATGATTAGTGAAACCCTAATTGTAAAGACCCATAGTCTCTACTATTAAACATGATAAACAAATCACCAAAAAGTGTGGCAGCGGAAGAATTAAATCTTGACTTGATTCAAAATGTATAAAGAGTACATTACAAATTTTTCCATAAAGGAAGTACATCTTTATACAAGAACAAGGATCTAGGTAGAGGAAAACTAGACTAATACAACATTGTCTCCAAACAAAAACAACTCATACATAAAAGCAACTATGATCAAGAAAACTATGTGTTCCATTTCTTGTTGTCCTATCCATAGCCTTAGGTTCACCAAGCTTCCATGCGCACTCTGATCCTAGCCTGGATGGTTGGGGTCATCCAGCAAGAGAAAGATAAAACAAGGTATGTGTTAATCAAAAGGAATAGGACAAATAATAATATAAAGCTTTGCAATATAAAGGATTCTCTACAATAAGAGATTTCAAAAGAAATGAGGAAAATATATGAATACGAGAGAGAGAAACTGCCACATTTAAATATCAACAATTATCACATTTGCATGAATATAAATTATGACTCAACGTCCTCTCAATGTAGGGTGAGGCACCTACCGGACCTCACCAATGGCAGGGGGACTAAAACCCCAGTGCCTAAAAGGTGGCAGGGGGAATAAAACCCCAGTGCCTATTATATAAAATGGCAGGGGGACTAAAACCCCAGTGCCCTGTGGGTGGTTTGTACTCATGTACACTACATTGTCAATTGGCCAATAACTATATCATGCATAAACATTCACTTGGCAGCATAGTGAAAAGTAGAACAAAATAACATCATAGCATTGGGAATAAAACCCAAGAATAAACAAATAGGCCATCATAGGCCACAACCATATCCAAGAGTTCCAAGAATTAAAAGAGTCAACAACCATCAACATTATACAATGTTCCAAATATTTCAAAGGGATAATCCAACATAGGCAATAACAAGATTACAACATTTCCATGTAAAGGAGGCAACATATGTAGTAGCATGATTCACATGTTCTAAAGAATGAGCCACAATGGCATTAGAAGCATAAAATAAGTAAAGAGCCAAATATGCATTTAGGAGAATAAAAAGGCTAGCACAATAATGATTGTGGGGTTGGAAAAGACCCAACTGAGAGATTAGGATTTTTTGCACAATAATCATTCACAACATAGGGGTCACATACATAGGAATCACATACACAATAGGGTGCACATACTTGTATTTATTATTTACCAAAACATTCATCAAGTTGATTGCAATCCATCCATATATCCTAGTTACATAATTACACATGTATTAATATATATAAAGACATAAAGCATAGGAAAAACCCTAATTTTACAAAACCACAATTTAGGGTTCAAAACCAAGCCCAAAAGATTAGTCGTATTCTCCTGAATAAGAAAACATATTTTATTATATAAATTGGAGTTAAAATGAATTAATTAGGTATTTTAAAACATTTAACATACTAAAAATACCAATCAAAGCAAACTTCAGAAAACCCTTGAGAATCAGGTCTCAAAAATCATAAAATCAGATTCTACGTTAAAAATCCTTTCCATCGACTATTTATTCATATTTTTCTTATCAATGGTTGATTTACTATGAATTAAGTAAATCTGACCAATTAGAAAATAGGAAAAAGCCACATCAGCAATTCCCTTTGCGAAACACTTGCCACAGTGGCCGGACCCACGCTGACATGGGCCAATCAGCTTTGGCCATGTCAGCCGGTCCAGGCTCGCTAGGCCTCGGTCAAAGGCGGATAACAAAGAGGCAAAAGACAATTTTTCCCCTTGGTCGACGACTTGGTTTAAGCCAAGCTGTGGGGTAACAAGGTCATTTGAAACTTTCAATCGATCGCAAAAAGAGAAGATGACTCAGGGCGCAAAGACGATACTGCCCATACCCGCAAACACTGGCCTAATGGCAGGAGCTTGGGTGCCTTGGTCATTTACTGACTTGGCGTCATCCAGCCCAGCCATGGCGTGAGCAAGCTCGCAGAAGCTAGCTACCTGCCTTGAATCGCCATTGGGGCGAGATACTGAAAATGAAGAACGGGAACGAGTCCCCAAGGTCCCCCCGAACTCAGAGAACTCCTACCCACGCACTCGTGTTCTCAGGAGTAGAAGAGCAAGGCCCAACCTGGCTGGAAACAGGGGAATCGTTCGGAGATCAAAACCAAAAGGACCCTGCAGGAACCGAAAAACGGAGGTAGGTGATTTATTCGCGAGGTGAAAATGGACCTAGGTCGGGTCTTAGCACGGGCGAAGGAGCCCCAGAGCCAGGAAAAGCTAGGCGCCGCCGGAGGCCATGACCGTGGTCTATAGGACCAGGCGTTCAGGGACATCGCGAGGTAAACTGAGAGTGGAGAGGGGAAGAGCGGGTGCCGAGGATGCTCACCTAGCGTCCAATTGGCCCGAGGTGGTCGGAGGTGCCGTCCCTCAGCCGTGGTTGTCGGAAAAGGAAACTGAGTAGGTCGGTGAGCTCTAGGGCAATCCAGGAGAAATTGGTTGAGGTAATGGAAAGCTCGAGACCTAAGGGTTCTCGACGGCCCATTAAATAGGTCGGAGACAGACCCTTGGCTCTACTGTGCCTTGTTGCGGAGAAGGGGAAAAGAGTAGGTTGGGCATTTCGCATTCAGTGCGTTACAGCATGCGAGCAAGAGCTCGTCTTGATCGGAAGGAAACGGTGGATTCAAGGGCGAAAAAATCATTCGCGATTATGGGGTAATGGCCGAGAACACGATCGGGGAGTTAAATCACCCAAAACGGTTTCTAACTCGCATTATAACTGAGGAAGACGACGATGCCCAAACCGTCAGATTGAAATCCAACGGTTGGCAACTGGCACGCATCAAGAGTAACGCGTGACAGCCAGACCATAGGTTAAATGTGCGACATTAAAGGAAATCAACGATATAAATGTAATAACTATAGTTACACTATATTAAAAAGCTTATAAAATGCATCAGAGAGGTCAAATCAACTCCAAATAACGCCAAATTTGTACCATAGGTTCATAATGATGTATTTTACAATGCTATGCAATTAAATCCACGTTTAATACATAATAAGACCCTAAATAAATATATAGCTCATAAAAGAGTATAATAATATATTAAAACAAATGAATTATATGAAAAGACTATAATAATAAGAAACATGTGAGTAAATTCGAGATATTAAACACATTAAGATACAAATAATCATTTCTCAACAAAATAACATATTAATATGAAATAAAATCATATTTTGAGGAGAGAGAAACAATTAAGGTTAATATACACTTATATGAACTCAAATACATATTATTAATAATATATTTATCCAAAAAAGCTCCAAATAAATATTATCTACTATATTATCCCATTAATGACCAAATTACACCATTAGCCTTAACTTATCTCCTAATGTGGGTTATTTGTGCAAACACCCCTCCATGAGGGTAAATAGTGATTTCAACCTCAGATTGTGCTCAAAATGCACAAGAAGTCCAAAAATGATCCAAAAGGATGGGAAATTTATGGAAAAGGTCCAATTGGACTAAAAGGCAAAGAAAATCTCAAAAGTGGGTAAATTGCAGGGAAGACCCTGAGTTTCAGTATGTTACAACACACCACCCCTTAAAGAGGATTTCGTCCCCGAAATCACAACAAGAGGAAAGAGAGGGTGGGTGTGCAACATCCCAACCTTAAACACTAGGCTATAACCCTTACTCTAGGGCACAACACAAAATCTACATAAGTCAGGTGTTACTAAGGTTTCCACAAACCAAAAGCCTTTTATCAAACTCAAATTAACATCTTGTTGCATAAACTCTATCATGAAAAGGCAGTATATCTATTATACTATCACTTGTGCCACATTTTATTCAAAACAATTACATCTCAATATAATATTATGGGTATCTCCCTCATTAAGGGTTTTAAGCACAATTAGGGTTTACAAGGCCATTACAACATATATTAATGCATTAGGTTAAAAACCTAAATAACTCAATATTATTACCCAATAACTACATCATGTGGGATTATCACATATAATTTTATCCAACAAATTATTAATCTAATAACAAGACTAAATGTGTCACATTAATGGCTTATATCTAAGTTACATATTGGCACAACATCTAACATACTCATATCCATGGCATCACTAATCATTTTCTCTTATAACATTAATTACTATGAATTAACATCACATTATAGGAATCAAATTAATCATTATCATATTACTGATTTTATTCATAAACCAATTCATGATAAGATGATTACTGAGATGTATTTTAGTGAACAAGGTGATATGCCTAACATGTGTTGATAATTAGGTCACAAATATGATTAAGTGATTATAATCCATTTACATGCATTAAGGTATATCATGTGATGACACCTAATGTCACAAGAGTATCATGAAAGGCATGAAGGGTATATATATGCATATGTTGTCAAGGCTAGATGATTACATCTTAGGGTTTAGGTCAACATGACCATTACATATTAAGGCATCCTTAGGGTGTGTTTTACCATACACATTTTACCATTAGGGTGACTTAATCAAAACTATATGTATTCACATATGAATAATAAATGATTATGTGCATCAAGAGTATATTAAGGTTCAAGCATAAGGATTATGTGACTTATTCATTTGTTCATAAGAAAACAAGATGAATTACAATCATATTAGGTTTGCTCAACTCTCACTAAACCCATGTCTAAGGAGTTATGGTTTCTTGATTTCAAGGCATTGAGGGACTCCAACCCCCTAAAGAGGATTTCGTCCTCGAAATCAGCAACTCCAAAATCTATCAAGGTACTACCACTACTCTTCCACTCAAAGGGTTGACTAAGTCAAACTACTTTAAGGGTATAAGATCCAACATGAAAGTCTTCCTAAACTCTTCCTTCCAACTCAAGGTATAGCATAGGGCATAGGGTACACAAAACCCTAAACATAGAAATCTAAGACTCATATATGGTACTTAGGGATTACAAGATGATTTTTGTTTTGAGAAAAGAAATCAAATCATCATACAAGGGTTATAAAGGTTATTCAACAATAAGGTAATATGTCTAAGGGTAGACTATTTCGAGATGTCTGTTTCAGATCAGGCCAGGCCAGGTCATATGAGCTCAGGAGTCCTCGTTACCAAGCTAGTGGGGCGAAGGAAAATATTGCCAGCCCCCAAGCTCTGACCCTTTCTAGACACCATCACTTCAACTTCTTGCTCTAATAGCTACTCAATTAGACAATTCACCAAAAAGTTGACAAATTTTATTTCTAATATGAAATTATTATGATCCTAAATCAAACATTCTTCATAGGTTAACTCTAAGGTGAAAAACTAACTAAAGGGAAACTATATAAGATAAGGGTTCTATCTAGGAGACAATTTTGAACTAGTCAAGAATCTGACTACCTTGATGCTCTGATACCATGTTGTAAAGACCCATAGTCTCTACTATTAAACATGATAAACAAATCACCAAAAAGTGTGGCAGCGGAAGAATTAAATCTTGACTTGATTCAAAATGTATAAAGAGTACATTACAAATTTTTCCATAAAGGAAGTACATCTTTATACAAGAACAAGGATCAAGGTAGAGGAAGACTAGACTAATACAACATTGTCTCCAAACAAAAACAACTCATACATAAAAGCAACTATGATCAAGAAAACTATGTGTTCCATTTCTTATTGTCCTATCCATAGCCTTAGGTTCACCAAGCTTCCATGCGCACTCTGATCCTAGCCTGGATGGTTGGGGTCATCCAGCAAGAGAAAGATAAAACAAGGTATGTGTTAATCAAAAGGAATATGACAAATAATAATATAAAGCTTTGCAATATACAGGATTCTCTACAATAAGAGATTTCAAAAGAAATAAGGAAAATATATGAATACGAGAGAGAGAGAAACTGCCACATTTAAATATCAACAATTATCAAATTTTGCATGAATATAAATTATGACTCAACATCCTCTCAATGTAGGGTGAGGCACCTACCGGACCTCACCAATGGCAGGGGGACTAAAACCCCAGTGCCCGGCAGGGGGACTAAAACCCCAGTGCCCTGTGGGTGGTTTGTACTCATGTACACTACATTGTCAATTGGCCAATAACTATATCATGCATAAACATTCACTTGGCAGCATAGTGAAAATTAGAACAAAATAACATCATAGCATTGGGAATAAAACCCAAGAATAAACAAATAGGCCATCATAGGCCACAACCATATCCAAGAGTTCCAAGAATTAAAAGAGTCAACAAGCATCAACATTATACAATGTTCCAAATATTTCAAAGGGATAAGCCAACATAGGCAATAATAAGATTACAACATTTCCATGTAAAGGAGGCAACATATGTAGTAGCATGATTCACATGTTCTAAAGAATGAGCCACAATGGCATTAGAAGCATAAAATAAGTAAAGAGCCAAATATGCATTTAGGAGAATAAAAAGGATAGCACAATAATGATTGTGGTGTTGGAAAAGACCCAACTAAGAGATTAGGATTGTTTGCACAATAATCATTCACAACATAGGGGTCACATACATAGGAATCACATACACAATAGGGTGCACATACCTGTATTTATTATTTACCAAAACATTCATCAAGTTGATTGCAATCCATCCATATATCCTAGTTACATAATTACACATGTATTAATATATATAAAGACATAAAGCATAGGAAAAACCCTAATTTTACAAAACCACAATTTAGGGTTCAAAACCAAGCCCAAAAGATTAGTCATATTCTCCTGAATAAGAAAACATATTTTATTATATAAATTGGAGTTAAAATGAATTAATTAGGTATTTTAAAACATTTAACATACTAAAAATGCCAATCAAAGCAAACTTCGAAAACCCTTGAGAATCAGGTCTCAAAAATCATAAAATCAGATTCTACGTTAAAAATCCTTTCCATCGACTATTTATTCATATTTTTTTGATCAATGGTTGATTTACTATGAATTAAGTAAATCTGACCAATCAGAAAATAGGAAAAAGCCACATCAGCAATTCCCTTTGTGAAACACTTGCCACAGTGGCCGGACCCACGCTGACATGGGCCAATCAGCTTTGGCCATGTCAGCCGGTCCAGGCTCGCTAGGCCTCGGTCAAAGGTGGATAACAAAGAGGCAAAAGACCATTTTGCCCCTTGGTCGACGACTTGGTTTAAGCCAAGATGTGGGGTAACAAGGTCATTTGAAACTTTCAATCGATCGCAAAAAGAGAAGATGACTCAGGGTGCAAAGACGATACTGCCCATACCCGCAAACACTGGCCTAATGGCAGGAGCTTGGGTGCCTTGGTCATTTACTGACCTGGCGTCATCCAGCCCAGCCATGGCGCGAGCAAGCTCGCAGAAGCTGGCTACCTGCCTCGAATCGCCATCGGGGCGAGATACTGAAAACGAAGAACGGGAACGAGTCCCCAAGGTCCCCCCAAACTCAGAGAACTCCTACCCACGCACTCGCGTTCTCAGGAGTAGAAGAGCAAGGCCCAACGTGGCCGGAAACAGGGGAATCGTTCGGAGATCAAAACCAAAAGGACCCTACAGGAACCGAAAAACGGAGGTAGGTGATTTATTCGCGAGGTGAAAATGGACCTAGGTCGGGTCTTAGCACGGGCGGAGGAGCCCCAGAGCTAGGAAAAGCTAGGCGCCACCGGAGGCCATGACCGTGGTCTATAGGACCAGGCGTTCAGGGACATCGCGAGGTAAACTGAGAGTGGAGAGGGGAAGAGCGGGTGCCGAGGATGCTCACCTAGCGTCCAATTGGCCCGAGGTGGTCAGAGGTGCCGTCCCTCAGCCGTGGTTGTCGGAAAAGGAAACTGAGTAGGTCGGTGAGCTCTAGGGCAATCCAGGAGAAATTGGTTGAGGTAATGGAAAGCTCGAGACCTAAGGGTGCTCGACGGCCCATTAAATAGGTCGGAGACAGACCCTTGGCTCTACTGTGCCTTGTTGCGGAGAAGGGAAAAAGAGTAGGTTGGGCGTTTTGCATTCAGTGCGTTACAGCATGCGAGCAAGAGCTCGTTTTGATCAAAAGAAAACGGTGGATTCAAGGGTGAAGAAATCATTCGCGATTATGGGGTAATGGTCGAGAACACGATCGGGGAGTTAAATCACCCAAAACGGTTTCTGTCTCGCACCATAACTGAGGAAGACGACGATGCCCAAACCGTCAGATTGAAATCCAACGGTTGGCAACTGGCACGCATCAAGAGTAACGCGTGACAGCCAGACCATAGGTTAAATGTGCGACATTAAAGGAAATCAACGATATAAATGTAATAACTATAGTTACACTATATTAAAAGCTTATAAAATGCATTAGAGAGGTCAAATCAACTCCAAATAACGCCAAATTTGTACCATAGGTTCATAATGACGTATTTTACAATGCTATGCAATTAAATCCACGTTTAATACATAATAAGACCCTAAATAAATATATAGCTCATAAAAGAGTATAATAATATATTAAAACAAATGAATTATATGAAAAGACTATAATAATAAGAAACATGTGAGTAAATTCGAGATATTAAACACATTAAGATAAAAATAATCATTTATCAACAAAATAACATATTAATATGAAATAAAATCATATTTTGAGGAGAGAGAAATAATTAAGGTTAATATACACTTATATGAACTCAAATACATATTATTAATAATATATTTATCCAAAAAAGCTCCAAATAAATATTATCTACTATATTATCCCATTAATGACCAAATTACACCATTAGCCTTAACTTATCTCCTAATGTGGGTTATTTGTGCAAACACCCCTCCATGAGGGTAAATAGTGATTTCAACCTCAGATTGTGCTCAAAATGCACAAGAAGTCCAAAAATGATCCAAAAGGATGGGAAATTTATGGAAAAGGTCGAATTGGACTAAAAGGCAAAGAAAATCTCAAAAGTGGGTAAATTGCAGGGAAGACCCTGAGTTTCAGTATGTTACACTAATTGAGGGTGAATCCATGAGAAACCCTAATTGAGGATGATTCCATGTGAAACCCTAATTGAGGGAGATGTCATATGAAACCTTAAACCTAACACATAGTAAAGCTATGTGAAACCCTAAATTTGGGCTATAGTGCATGGAATTCTAATCATGGGCAATATGATGAAAAATCATAACCCTAATGTCTGGGTAATGATATGAGTAAACCTTAATGATGAAATAATGGGTAATACCCTATAACGATGAAATATCTCAAGTGTTTGACTATAGGCAACCTTATAATAAGCAATGCCTTAACTTGAGATGAGTCCATATCATTGAAGATAGTTGGACAATCCTTGTGTGTGATCTATGCACATCATGGTAAAGGTGATAGTTTGGTGGATGAAAGTATTAAGATGTGAGATTCCTTATTATAATAAAAGTTAATAAACTCAAGTAAGATAGAAGTGATGAGGGAAGTGATACATTGATACATGATAGATATCACATTTAGCATTTCAGGGTTGATATACCTTGATGCATCTCAAATCCAATATTTTTGGATAAGATACACAAGGAGAGTGTTATGTAAATTGTTACAATGAAATGTAATGAGTTTAACATACTTGATAAGTAAGCTAAAATGAGTATGATGTAATCATACCATGATAAGGATGAGAGATAAACTCATACCTTGTGTTGATGATCATTTAATGATAAATGATAAGAATATTAAATGCTTGGAATGTTGATGGATGCTCCTAGATGTATGGAACAATATATTAGGGTTGGATTGATAAAATGAACATGAAACCCTAATTGATGTGAATAGTAAACCCTAACCCTATGGAGGAAATAGTGGTGTTACTATTATATTACATGAGTTAATATGTCATTGTTGCCTAGTGAGAGGTGACAAGATGTTTAATGGCCTTGTGAGCCATATGGTTAGATGTTACCTAGTAAGAGGTAACAAGATGTTTCATGGGCATGATGAGCCCTGAATGAGGTGTATTCCTCTTATGTTGATAAGGGTTGATACCCTGTGATATTGTGAAAAGGATTTATATCCTGTGATAATATGATGATTGGTGTAGTCTCATGAATGGCAAGTGAATATTACCATGTGATGATGAGATGAGAAATTATGTTTCATATGTTTTTATCTTTTCAGGTTTTGATATTTATATGCTTGCTAGAAGTGAATTAGGGTTTGTATGTCCACTTGTTTGATGCAGCCTTAATTCACCCAATTGGCATAATTAATCAAGTGCAACTCTAATCATGTAGTGCCATGTGCCGTAGAACCATCTTCAGTGTCAGAACTTGCTGGATGGTGAAACGAGTATTCCTAAGGGAAACTCGAAGTGCAGATTGTTGAATATGCGGGGGTGGCAGGTTGAGGATATATAAACTTGTCATCCACAATTGCAGGTTATGGAGGATGGCTATGGTCATGCCTCAAATATTTGATGTGATTGAGGACAGCTGTGGTTGTACCTCAGATTAGAGGGTATTGTATACCCTGTTTTCTAGTGTCGTAACTTGTACCAAGTACGGACTAGTTGTTATCAGTTGACTATATGTCACTGTTGGCAGTTTGACTGGTATGTCACTGCAGTTTACTCGTACTGACCGAGGGGAAGAGATCTTAGGATACCGGCACTCCTAGATCTTATACGGAACCGAATAGCCCTTCGTAGGGGTCAGTTGGACTTTGAATGGTATGATTCAAATTCCCCAGGGCATAATAAAAGATGTAATTCAGCCGTATAGAAGATCTATTTAGGGTTATACATGACTCTTCATATTGGATGATAACCCTTGTTTGTTCTCTTTACATAAAATGATGCTTAGTATAATTAAGAGATAGTAATTATACTTATGTTGTGGATATTCATAAGACTGTAAATGTGTACATACAATAGTCATGCTTATGTTGATATTTTACTGCTACTGTTGATTATAATCATGATGCTAGATATCTCATGTTGATAGTTATGTTTCGCATGCTATCCATGCCTCTATAATTAGAAATACCTGGCAGAGGCTTAATGCCTGTAATTAGGGTTGGTTAAAGTCCAATGCCTGGCTGTGTAATCAGGATTGGTATAGTCCAATGCCTGAAACATTTATACCTGATTGATATAGTTTAATGCTTGAATAAGACATGATGATATATATGATCACATGTCTGGCATAAGTGAATACCTGTTTAGCAGATTGGCTAAGGCCAACAAATAGAAACAAGAATGAATCATGGGTGACACATCAGAATAATGAATGACATGAGCAAAGCTTGAGATGTTGAAAATGTATGATAGATAAATGTTATACAGGTTCTTTCTATTCCTTATAAAGAGAATAGTTGAATTATTGTTCAATCATAGATATGTGTAATACTTTAAAAGATGAGAATGATCTAACTTGCTTATCCTCTGCTCAGTTTTATATTAATTAAACTACAATAATGATGTTTCTGGCGGAGAGTTATATCTCTTGCTGGGGCAATTTTCAATTGTCTCACCCCCGTGGGAACCAACATTTTTAGGTGGACGAGTGTGAAAGAGTCTGAGAATATCTTGCAGAGGAAAAACATCAGCAGCAACAGGGACAGCAGTGACAACTCAGGTTGAGTGTGCTGTCTGTCGTGTTTTGTAGATAGAAGTCCTATGTGTCGTCTCTATACTCTCAGGTCCTCTGAGTTAGTACTTAGTGCTTTTAATTTATTGTTTTGAGATTTTGGCTTGACGCCTCGAGGTTATTATGTTGTATGTGTTTAGCTTTTAACAAGGCAGTTGATGTTGTAACCCTCGAGAAGAGATGGTATAAGATATATACTTATGAACCATGATGTAAATGTAATACATTGGTTCTTGTTGAAAGAGTTTTCCTATGATTGGGTCTCTTTGAAAAAGGTTTTAATTTTTAGTGATTTTCAGTAATCCACTACTTAGTGAACGCTTCCGCATTAGTTAATTATGTTTTTGTGAGTTGGATGCTACAATTTAGTGGTATCAGAGCTCTAGGTTCGCTGAGTCTACAGAGACATAGGACTAAGGTAGTAGAGTATGTTCTGGTATCATCCAGTGTATCTGATAATGTCTTCTACTCATATAAGAGAAGAAGAACTTAAAGATGACTGGGTCACATGAGGAGACTGTTGCTGAGAGAAGAAATGTTGCACTAAGAAGAGGTGCATGGGAGCAGGTAAGAGAGAGACAATTGCCTGAGAATCTCCTAGTAGATCCATCTATGATAAGAAAATCTTTCTTTAAGTATTACTGTTGGAGAATTTAGGACAACAGTAATGTATGTAGTGGATCATGCATTGGCATTGTAACCCAGATTAACAACCCCAATGATAATGTTTTAGATATCAACATGATTTGTAATCGGCATCTGCAGGTTGAAGCAAAAGGAAATGATGAATTTCTGGACTTAAATTAAGTCTGTGCTCAACCTTAGCCTGTTGAATCAATCTTTGAGGTAGAGTTAGCCTGAGACAGTGAATAATCCATGAATTATGACAAGTTAGACAAGATAATGTTATTCAAATATGTCATTTTATGAATTCCTAGATTAATTGAGAAAGGAATTGATTGAACTCTCCTTGATTAGTCCTATGAGGACCTATGTTTTTCATAGTAAAACATTACAAATGTTTTATGTTGTTCTTACCTCCTTGAGAAATGATGAGGTACAGAAGAGATGCCTGAATGAAATTCAGTGATGTTAAGTCTTATGCTTGTGATAATATGAAAAGAAGAAATATGATAGTATACAAAGTGCATACTACTTAATCTCAGTATTTATATACCCTGGCCAGGTATACAACTATTGATGATAAAGTGGGTATGGAAACTCTTAGATTGTTGTCTTTTTGATTGCTCTGATCAAGTAGTCATTCTGAGACAATCTAATGAGTATCATGAAATCAGAAATATGGAATGAATAAATGTGTCATATCCGATGCATAAGAAAGAGAAGTCTGAGATAATCTAAGATGAGTATGTTGTATGAGGAACTAAAAGTGTACTCCTCATAAGATAAGAATAAGAATGAGGGAGATGAACCCTGTTCAATAATGATGCCAGCATAATAAAGATCTTTCCCATAATAAGGAAATGGGAAATGTGATGAGATCATGAGATAATCATAAACATGCTAGATAATAATAAAGAAAGGGATAATGACATGCAGTCATCTATAAAAATTTCAATGCTAAAGGCAAGGAACCTAGGATGAGATAAAGAGTAAATGGTTCATGAATAGTTGAAAATACACAAATTAATAAGAGGAATATGAATCCTTGTTTTCTTTCCTTTCAGGGACATGGCAATCAAGTGGGTCTTAGGACACTTGATGTGCATAAGATAAATGTGTTCATGTGATGGATACTTAGAAAAGTATCAGTTATCTTGGACTTTGGTCCCAAGATGAGGACATATGAAACACATAATGTTCCAAGATGAAAGGAAGAGATATATATGATGTGTTTCCAACACATGTGATAGATACCAAGGTGAAAGATTCTGGTATCTGAGAGATATCAGATGGGTTAGGTTGGCTACCTGGATTGGCCAACTGTGAAATTAGTCTGATTATAATAATATGAACATTATATGTTAGGGTTTTATGCTCTGCATAAACATGATATTAATAAAGAATGTATGATGCTTCTCTGAATAAGAAAAGTGTTATTTGACACAAAGTTGACTCTATAGTCAATGATGAGGGACAGTGGGGCATGTGCCTTGTGTGTTGATTCTATGAGAATCTTGTATGGAAACACTTGGTGTTGATCAAAGTTTTATGGTATCTCTATAATAAGGAGATGATATGTGAAGACTAGATAGTATGATGAATAAAATACATCTGTCTTCCTTTATCCAGATTTCGAGGACGAAATCCTTGTTAGGGGTTTATAATTTGTAACATCCCTGACCTGGGTTATACTTTAACCCTAGGTGTTTTGATTAAGAAAGGTGATTAAATGTTTAATATCATCTTGTGAAATGTAATTAGGGCTCAAGAGTAACTTATGTCGCAATTCTAGTCCTTTTTTAACATTGTTGAAATCACTGTTTTGCCTATTTTGGACTAAAGTGCAAATTACCCAAGTTGAGGGGTTTAAGTGCAAATTGTGCATGATAATATGTTCCTCATGTATTGAAGCATCATGAGAGTAAATATGATGCTGAGGTATGGCTTATGGAAGCCTAAATACCAAGAAAGAGCTGATAAAGCAATGTATGTGCATGAAAACCTAGTTTTGGTGTAATGTGCAATTTACCCAAAACCCAGGGTGTAATATGTAAATTACCACTTCAATAAGGTCCCTAATGTTTCTTGGCATCAAGTAGGGTAACGAAAATGAGAGGGGCGCCTCATTTTAATTAAGTTGGAGGAGAGAGAATCTTGATATTAAAATAATCAAGATTTAATCCTAATTGAAACCCTAATTTGATTTAGGGCAAAAAAATGTATTAATTGAAGGGCCTTCAACCAAAAACGAGATGGTTGAATTTGCTCAAGTGTTAACACCTTTTTTCCTTTGCTAGGCCACGAAAATATCTCAAGCAAGTGGATAACCCACTCACCATTATTATAAAGAAAAGTAATATCCACTCAAATTGGGATATTATTATAATATGATCTAAGGTGCTTAATTTTCTTTTCTTTAAATTGAGGATAATTGAGGGGAATAAGAGGCAAATGGGATAGCCTCGCATACAAGGAATGAAAGGGGGAAGCGGCGGCACCAATTTTGGAATTAAATGCATTTTTATAAGGCATTTTCTCTCTCATGGAATTTCTTATAAAAGTACCTTTACCAAGCCAAAACAAAGGCTATTTCGGATTCTTTTCTTTCCCCTTGCTTGGAAAACGACTAAGGAGCTGTGGAGGAGCAGGAGGACGACCCCAACCTGTTGGTAAGGTCCTTGACCTTCGTTCTCCTTGATTCCATGGTGGAAATCAAAAATAAATCATTGATTTCTTCTTATTTTGATCTCCTCTTCAACCCTAGCCAACTTTTTCATCCAAAAGCTTGGGGACAAGCCTAGGGGGAGTTGCAAAAACTTCATACACCATTTTTGGCGTGAGCTTGCAGCTTTGAAGCTCAATTGGAGGCGGGTTTTATAACTTGAACCCTTAATATTGTTATTGCATTTAATTCCTTATCAAATGTTGATGCTTTCTTCATTTCCGAAATTTATTTTGGTTGATTCATGAAACCACCATGGAAATCACAGAAAATTTCGTGGGTTTGTAGCTTGAAGATGATGATGTCATCACAAGCACACACCTCAATTAATATCTTAGGCAAACAATTTCAAATTTTGGGACCAATCGGTTTCAATGAAATTGGTTAAACGATTTCAACAAATTGATTGAAACCAAACAGTTTCAAACTGTTTGGAGTGGTTAACCATTTGCAATGGTTGACCGTTTGAGGAAATATGCTGATGTAATTGGATATTGATCCAATGGGTTCAATTGGTTTTATCTTAATGGTTTCAATTGTGAATGATCCCTAAAATGCAAACCCTAATTGTTTATGGAAGCAATAACTCAATATACTATGTCAAACATAGTTGTTTGTATTTGATCGGATGGTTGATGTAACCAAATAAAGTGGAGAGAATGATAGAAATGAATTCATACATGAGTATGATTCATATGGTGATTTAGGGTATGATCCTTAGTAAAGAGATCAAGAAACCCTAATTGAGAAGGTTAATGAACCCCAACCCTGATTTAGGGAAATTCTGAGTAAAACCCTAATCTAGGGTAATAGTGTAACCCTAATTAAGTGTAATAGTGTAACCCTAATTAAGGGTAATAGTGTAACCCTAATTAAGGGTAATGACTTGGGTAACTCTAATTTAAGGTAATGAAATGCCAAATCCTAATGGGATGAATAATGAATCCCTAATTTATGGGTAATTGAATGAAACCCTAATTGGGATGATTAGTGAAACCCTAATTGAGGGTGATTCCATGAGAAACCCTAATTGAGGATGATTCCATGTGAAACCCTAATTGAGGGAGATGTCATATGAAACATTAAACCTAACACATAGTAAAGCTATGTGAAACCCTAAATTTGGGCTATAGTGCATGGAATTCTAATCATGGGTAATATGATGAAAAATCATAACCCTAATGTCTAAGTAATGATATGAGTAAACATTAATGATGAAATAATGGGTAATACCCTATAACGATGAAATATCTCAAGTGTTTGACTATAGGCAACCTTATAATAAGCAATGCCTTAACTTGAGATGAGTCCATATCATTGAAGATAGTTGGACAATCCTTGTGTGTGATCTATGCACATCATGGTAAAGGTGATAGTTTGGTGGATGAAAGTATTAAGATGTGAGATTCCTTATTATAATATAAGTTAATAAACTCAAGTAAGATAGAAGTGATGAGGGAAGTGATACATTGATACATGATAGACCCCGTTGCTCAAATTGGTAGGCCATCGTGATTTTCTCCTCACTCGTTAATACCAGGAGAGTTGCTTCCACGTAGATGGTAGTTAGGGCGAGCAACGTAGATAGGAGATCACAAGATGCACTGAGTCTGAACTGGAGAGTTTTATTATGTTAACTGCCTTATATGATATTGTTCATCAATTTTAAGGTAGATATCTTTTATGGATGATTACTGTCGCCTTTAGGGTAATTATCATTCCGTGGTTAGTGAGGGTCAGAATGTGAATGTCTGGCGAGGATCATATGGTGATGTTTGTTGTGATAATCTGTTCTTTAGTTGACCCTCGCAACTCTATTCTAAAGTTTAGTTGCTCGAGGACGAGCAATGTTCAAGCTTAGGGGAGTTTGATGCGATGATTTTGAGTCGCATTTATAGACTTGTTTTACTTGTGTTTTATGCATTCATTGGTCATTTTGGTGGTTAATATTGCATAATTCACTTATTTTAGTCTATGACCCTTCTCAATGTCAAATCTCCCTTATTTTATTGTTTTGAACATAAATGATTACAATGATAGGTTTTATCTCGGCTTATGTGGTTTTGTTTTGCAATTTTAGGAAAAATGCATATCTGCAGCTGTCGATACCATCGACGCCTATTGATACTATCGAAACAGCCACAGGCAGTCATCCACAAAGAGCAGCACAGAGTCGATACCATCAACAGGGAAGTCGATGGTATCGAGTTACCATCAGGTTGTTGGCGAGCAGACAGTCAATACTATCGACCCAAAAGTCGATACTATCGACATGTGGAGTTTCAACGATGGAAAAGGGATAAAACTGACGCCTAAGGGTGTCGATACCATCGACCCACGTCGATGGTATCGAGTCAGCATCAGGCGCAACGACGAAAAGAAAAGAAGACTTGCCAATATCACGCAGAGTCGATACCATCGACCCGCGTCGATGGTATCGACACCGTTAGATCAGAGTTTGTCTCAGATCGGCTCTAATCCAACGGCTGTGATATTTTTGCAACCTAACTCGGTGATTATACCTAATGACGGCGGCCAAGAGCAGGGGATCATGTCATTAGCCGCTGCACACATCCCGAGGAGGTGTGGAGAGAAGAACGGAGCCCAGAAGCACGCCCCAGCCATTCCGGAAGCCGAAGAAGACGTTTTCCACCGCCCAAAGGTTGTAGATCGTGCATTCTATGCCAAGGAATGCTTGGATCTTCTCCGTTCAGGGGTTTCATCACTTATTCATGCTTTTCTCCATGTTTCCCGTTTCTTCACCCACGTTTTGCTCTGAGATGAACATGCGGGGCTAATCCCCTTTATCTTTAGGACCAGGAATACCCCGGGGAAGCATTGTATGACATTTTTATCATAGTAATTCATAATTTATATCTTAAATCCGTGGTATGATTTCATTTTCTCAATTATATTGTTGTGCTTGATCACCATAATGATAATATAATGCCTTTAATTACATTGAAAGAAGAATTAACAGTTGAAAAGAGACGAAATTCACATTAATTAACTAATCCCTTGAACAAGGTGATGTAAGGTTAATGGTGGAAACCCAGAGGTCGATTCTAATGCACCTAGTTTAGGGTATAGGTTACTACGACGGTGGAACCGACCTAGACATAGGTAGTGAATTGTACCACGACAGTGGACAATTCTGACTACAGGCCACTACCCGGATTGAGAGATGAACCTGAATACTTATATGGAAATTCATACAATGAAAACCCGTGGTGAAACTGCAATCCTAAAGATCTTCATATGAATTGATTAAACTAAACATTTAATCGATTGCTTTGTTTTATTATATTTTCTTTTATTTTTAAAACAACTCTCATAACCTTTTTATTGGTCTAGCTGATTGTGAGTAGTTAGTAGTAGTCTACTGATAATTCAGTGTCCCTGAGTTCGACTTGGGCCTCACAAGGGCCTATACTACATTGACGTGTGCACTTGTGTTATCTGCATGGTAAAATCGTGTCAGTGAGACAATTATAAATTGCCCCAGTGAGAGATATAACTCTCCACCAGAATCATTATTATTGCATCTTAAGAAGATAAATCTGAACAAAGGAATGATATTTGTTTGACAGTAGTTAATTCATTATTTTTAACATATTAGAACATTATTCTTATCAAAAGCATTGCAGCTATAACTTGATAGAGCAACATGTCACTTATCCATTAAGGAATATGAAGAACATGTATAACATTTATTCACTACGGAGTTATAACCATATCATATACTCTTTTCAGGCTTAGATCACATAGTTAATGTCTGGCATTATCTTTGTGGAGTCATGGCCTGTAGCCATACTCTTTTAACAAAGTATTGGGATCTCAATCCCTCAGCTCATCAAGTACATTTTCATTTATTAGCAAGTTCATCATCATGATTATAGATTATGGTATTTGAACTCTTAACTCATCATAGAGTACTTATTACCACTTATTAGGTAACTTAATGCCTTCAGGTCATCTGACCAAGGACATTATGAATCTTACTACACAAAGCATTCCACATAGTTCACAAAGCTCATATCACCTTTTATTACCCCTTAATAGGCAGTTAGGCATATTATGGCTTACAAAGTCCATAAACAATTTCAATAATTAAAACATCATATAGCAAACAGGGCTCTTAAAGTTTTAGATTACTTCACACTGAGCAACAAAGCATATGAAGGCTTATAAGGCCTATAAAACATTTTCAATATACAGAGCATCATAGTCCATACCTGGCTATGCTCATTATCTCAATATTCCTGCATGATTAATACTCATGATAATAATCATATATCAGTACCATGCAATACAAGGGTCTTCTCATTATATTCATAACTCATCAATATGTAGTTGAACTTCACATAGGATTACTCTGTATTAAGACTTCACATAGCATCATCCTATATTAGGGATTTTACATAGCATTACCCTGTATTAGGGTTTCACATAGCATTACCCTATATTAGGGTTTCACATAAATAACCATATAGGTTCTCAAGATCATATTATTAATGATCAAGTATTATTTCATTGCTTCACACAGCAAGGAATCAATATGGATAACATAAGTATTCAATCATACTTATTTATTCTCATCATTCATCATTAAGTTAATTACCAACACACAATATGAATTTCTCTCTCATCCTTACCAGAATATGATTGCATCATAGTTTATTGAATTGGATTAACCTTTTCATAAGGCATGTTAGCCTACTTTCATCAAGGTTCATTACATCTCAATGTAACAATTGACATGACATATTTCATGTGTCACTCATCCAATTATATTGGATTTAAAACACATTAAGGTATTTCAGAATTGGGGTGTTGGATGTGATATCTATTATATCTTGATGTATCACTTTCCTCAACACCTCTATCTTACTTGATTTCATCCACTTAGCTTGTATTAGGGTATTCCCCATCCTAATACTTTATGCACCATTTCATCACATTCATCATGTAATGTATTGGTCATATGTCACCTATTTAGAATATACAACCATTGCCACTAATATGGACTCATCCTTGAGTTAGAATTATTAATGTAAGGATATCCATCATCAACCTCTCTAGGTATTATATTTGTCAATATATCAATCACTATTCCATTATTAGGAATAGGGTTTCACATATTTATAAATTGAGGTTCACATAGCATCTCACATATATATGGATTTCACCTAGTATCACTCTTCATTAAAGTTTCACATAACATCCTTCTATATCAGGGTTTCACCTAGTATTATGTGAAATTATAATTTCACAACACATCACCAGTGATAGGTCTTCACATAGAATTAATAGCACTACCCTATATTAGGGTTTCATGCACCTTTGCCCCATTTTAGGGATTAAGGTTTACCATTCACATCCAAGAAAGGTTTCTCTTACCTCATACCCAAATTAGGGTTAGGATGTACAGTTCCCATTAAATTAGGGTTTCTTACATTTTTACACTAAGTTATGGTTACATCATCACTCTAGATTATGGTTTCACTGAGCTTTGCCCTAAATTAGGGTTTCACATATCCTTGCCCTAAATTAGGGTCAAGGTACATCAATCTTTTCAATGAGGATTTCATGATCTCATTATTATGGATCAAATCCTGATTACATATTTATTCATAATGAGAGAATTAGGGATTATTATGTAATCAATCATATGTAACATTCTTTATCTCTCTCTCATCCTCTCTAGGATGTTAACTACTCCAAGATTGATCTAGGTCAGCCCTTCAATTATGTACACACAATTAGGGTTAACCTTCATAATCACCAATGATCTACATCATTAATAACCAAGTAGCTAATTGACCTTTGATCATATTAGGTGTCCAAATGATTTAACCAATTTGAACCTCAAAAGGTCTTGATCACTTAGACCTCAAACGATCTTGGTCACTTAGGCCTCAAACGGTCTTGACCAATTAAGTTCAAACGGTTTGAAACTGTTTAGCAAAGTTGGTTCTTGAAATTGTTTAGACAACACATATTGAAACCGAATGAACTTGAGTCTCCAAACAGTTTAAGATTGTTTGGTCTCAAACGGTCTTGAGACCATTTGGTCCAAACCCTCTCAAAACCGAATGGACCAACAAGGTCTTTCAACACTTATCAATTTAGGGTTTCAATCATTAAACCCCTTATCAATTGAACTACTGATTTGTTCTTCATTTGAATCATGAAATCACCCTTCAATTGGACCTTCAATTAGGGTTTTGAACCCAATTGATCTAGGGTTTATAATCAATAAACCATCACTTAGGGTTTTGAAAATGAGTATCCATCAATGGTTAACATTGTGGAACTTATTCAAATGAAATCAGTGAACCATCAGCATTACATGATATGACCTGACCTCAAACGGTCTTGAATGACCCCCAAACGGTCTTGAGGTCATTTGTATGATCTCCAAACGGTCTTGAGACCGTTTTCCCAATCCATCATTGAAATCTATGGAATTTCAATTAGGGTTTGCATCATTGAATCAACCATCACTTGAGCTATTGGTTCTAATTCAATTTAATATCTTTGGGTCATCAATTACTTAACCATACTCAACCCTAGACCTCCAAACGGTCTTGGTTGACCACAAAATGGTCTTGAGACCGTTTGGGTGATTCCCAAATGGTTTTGAAACCGTTTGGGTCAATCAACCCAAAACATCAACTTAATCATTTGCAAAATCAGCACTTAGCCGATTAGGGTTTCTATTTGAAGGATTATCCATATGTTGAATTAATCAATTGGAGCCATTGGATCATCATCCAACACATACTAGGGTTCATACCTCAAATGGTGAACCCATCCAAATGGTCAACCCCTCTAAATGGTTTGGGGTGCAAGTCTCCAAACGGTTTGGAAATTGTTTGGTCTCCAAACGGTTTGGTGAAATTGTTTGGACCAAATCATTGAAACTGTTTGCCATAGATATTTGGGGAGGTGTGTGCTTATGATTATGTCATCATCATCAAGCTCCAAACCCATGATACTTTCTGTGATTTCATGGTGATTGCATCATTCAACCAAAATAAATTTCGGAAATGAAGAAAGGATCACCAATTGATAAGGAATTGAATGCAATAATAAAGTTAAGGGTTCAAGTTATAAAACCCACCTCCAATTGAGCTCCAAAGCTTCAAGCTCATGTCAAAAATGGTGGATGCAACTCCTTTCACTATTCCAAGGCTCGTCCTCAAGTTTTGAGTGAAAAGGAAGGGTTAGAATTGAAGAGGGGATCGAGTTAAGAAGAATTCATGCATTGATTTTTTATTTTCACCATGGATTCAAGGTGAAAGGAGGTCAAGAAGCTTACCAACAGGTTGGGGGTCGTCCTCTTTATCCTCCAAGCTCCCTTTGGTCGTTTTCCAAGCAAGGGAAAGAAGTGGAAACGAAAAAAAACCTTTGGTTTGGCTTGTAAAGGGTGTTTTTATAAGAAAATCAATGAGAGAGAAAATACCTTATAAAAATTCATTTAATCCCAAAAATAGTGCCGCCTCTTCCCCCTCAACTCCTTGGACCCGAGGCTATATTGTTTGCCTCATATTCCCCTCAATTATCCATGATTTAAAGGAAAGCAAATTAAGCACCTTAAATCATTTTATAATAATATCCATATGTGGGTGGATATTTCTTTTTCTTATAATAAGGTGAGTGGGTTCTTCACCTCCTTAAGATATTTCCATTGCCTTTGCAAGAAACAAGGACTTCCACACTTGTTGATTTTCAACCAACATAATTTTGGTTGAAGGGCACTTCAATTAATATATTTATTTTTGCATTAAATTGAAGTAAAGTTCCAATTATGCTTAAATCTTGATTATTTTAATATCAGGATTCTCTCTCCTTCAAGGAGGTACAAATGAGGATCCCCTCTCATTTTCTTGCCTCAACATGATTCCAAGAAATATTAGGGACCTTATTGAAGTGGTAATTTTCATATTGAACTCTAGGTTTTGGGTAAATTGCACATTACACCAAAACTAGGTTTTAATGCACAAACATTGCTTTATCAGCTCTTTCTTGGTACTCAGGCTACCACAAGCCATACCTATGCATCATATTCATTCTCATGATGCTTCAACAAATGAGGAACATATTATAATGTACAATTTGCAATTTAACCCCTCAACTTGGGTAATTTGCACTTTAGTCCAAAACAAGCAAAACAATGTTTCCACATTATTTAAAAAGGACTAAAATTGAAACATAGGTTCCTCTTGAGCCTTAATTACTTTTCACAAGATAAGATTAAGCATATAATTATCTTTATTAATCAAAACACCTAGGGTTAAAGCATAACCCAGGTCAAGGATGTTACAAGTTATAAACCCCTAACAAGGATTTCGTCCTCAAATTCCCAAGAAGAAGGAGGGACAGATTATTCATTTATAATACCCTCAAGTCTTCACATAACTTCTTAATGTCATGGATATACCATAGATCTGTAATCCACACAAATATCCTTTCATTAGTTCAACCTTATCAATGTTTATGTTTATGCAGAGCATAAACCCCTAACATATGATGTCCATATTATTTGAAAGGAAGAAACATAAAAGAACATACTCCTATCATCACCCAAGAGTGTTTATCAAAAGAGAAACATATATATCTAATAGAGATAATCCACTCAGCAATCCTTTATTTGTTTGGGAAAGTTCACTTAGCAAACTCTATGTATTTGGGAATGTTCACTTAGCTTTTCTTATTTAATTGGGAATGTTCACTTAGCTTTTCCTTTTTAATTGGGAATGCTCACTTAGCTTTTCGTATTTAATTGGGAATGTTCACTTAGATTTTCCTTTTTAATTGGGAATGATCACTTAGCTTTTCCTATTTAATTGGGAATGTTCACTTAGCTTTTCCTTTTTAATTGGGAATGCTCACTTAGCTTTTCCTATTTAATTGGGAATGCTCACTTAGCTTTTCCTTTTTAATTGGGAATGTTCACTTAGCTCTTCCTATTTAATTGGGAATGTTCACTTAGCTTTTCCTATTAATTGGGAATGTTCACTTAGCTCTTCTTATTTAGTTGGGAATGTTCACTTAGCTCTTCCTATTTATTGGGAATGTTCACTTAGCTTTTCCTATTTAATTGGGAATGTTCACTTAGCTTTTCCTATTTAATTGGGAATGCTCACTTAGCTTTTCCTTTTTAATTGGGAATGTTCACTTAGCTTTTCCTTTTTAATTGGGAATGCTCACTTAGCTTTTCCTTTTTAATTTTGAATGTTCACTTAGCTATTCCTATTTAATTGGGAATGTTCACTTAGCTTTTCTTATTAATTGGGAATGTTCACTTAGCTCTTCCTATTTAGTTGGGAATGTTCACTTAGCTCTTCCTATTTATTGGGAATGTTCAATTAGCTTTTCCTATTTAATTGGGAATGTTCACTTAGCTTTTCCTATTTAACTGGGAATGTTCACTTAGCTTTTCCTATTAATTGGGAATATTCACTTAGCTCTTCCTATTTAGTTGGGAATGTTCACTTAGATCTTCCTATTTATTGGGAATGTTCACTTAGCTTTTCCTATTTAATTGGGAATGTTCACTTAGCTTTTCCTATTTAATTTCATTATACTCTCTAGATTGTTTCAAAGTGACTACTTGATCAGAGTAATCAAAAAGATAACAATCTAAGAGTTTCATACTTGCCTTATCTACAATAATCATATACCTGGCCAGGGTATACAAGTATTGAGATTAGGTAGTATGCACTTTATTTACTATCATGTTCCTCACTTTTCATATCATTATACACACAAGATATTTCATTTCTGAATTTTCTTCAGACATCACTTCTATATCTCATCTTTTATTACACAGATAAGAGAGATTATAAAGCATTTTAAGGAGCACTAAGTAAAATGTAAGTTCTCATCTCCATTATTTCCTTATAGGACTAATCAAGGGAAGTTCAAAAACAACTACTTTCTTATTTTTAACACATAGAATCAGGAAATGAAATATCAGAATGAATCTATTTCATTTGACCTATCTGGGACGTCTGTCCACATCCTCTATTGTTACTAGAAAACTACCTCCTTTGTGAGCCTTGCTGACTCTGTCTTTGGGGTTGAGTCATCATCGAATTCCCGTCTGGACAATCATTTACTAGATGTCCCAGTTGTCTACATTGGTAACAGATCATGGATGCAAAATACGGTCTGTGAGGTCCAGTCACCAATGTTGATGCTATGTCGGAGGCTCTACTTGGAACATTAGTATGATCCCTACCCCTACTTGACGTCCATTGCGTCTGGGTATGGAATCTCGATGATGATGCCGATGCAGAAAATCTCAGCTTCTTAAAACTTTTGGATCTTTGTCCTTGAGATGGTGTGTATATCTTCTTACCACTAGTCTGTCGTTTCTCGATTTCAGACCTCGCTATCCTCCTTACCAACTCCACAAAGGTGGAAAACCTCTCCCTGTTCTCTAAAGAAGATACAGGAGTGGTCAGTTTAGCGTTCAACCCCTTCTCAAAATGCCAAATTCTTTCCTTGTCATTAACTGTCATTTGCGGACAAAACCGCAATAGCTCCATGAACTTAGCTTCATACTCGCTAACGTTCATTTGTCCTTGTTTGATCCTCTCAAATTGAGAAATCTTCTCATCTAGATACGTCTTAGGGAAGTATCTACTAATGAATTCTCATCGGAATACCACCCATCCAATTTCTTCACCTGGTCTCTTATCTTCTTCTATCATCCACCAGTGACCAGCACTCCCTTTCAGGAGGTACACAGCATGTCTTACCTTTTCATCTTCAGGGATATCAAGGATCCTGAAAGCCTTTTCCAGCTCTGTCAGCCACAAATCAGCATCTGCTGGACCAGCATAATCTATGAATCCAACCCGGTGAAGTCTCTCAAAAGTCTTTCTGGCTCCATAACCCTCATGGTGGGCTGGTGCCCTAGGTGCAGGTGGTGGCATCCTGTCTGCCATGTCTGTCATGGTTGCCAGGAATTTATCAAATAGATCATGGAGGGTTGGGTTTTCTATCACAGTTGGGTCAATCTGGGGCTATTCAGGTACATGCCCTTCCTTATTCTGGTCTCTTGCACCTCCTCCTGGTGCAGCAGCACTGCTCTTAGCAGCATGTTCTTCATGTGGTCTAGACATCTTCAAGTTCTTCTTCTCCTATGTGAGCAGAAGATACTCTGGAAGACACTTAGAACAGACTCAACAACCTTAGTCCTATGTCTCTATAGACTCAGCGAACCTAGAGCTCTGATACCACTAAATTGTAGCATCCAACTCACAAAAACATGATTAGCTAATGCAGAAGCGTTCACTAAGCAGCGGATTACCAAAAATTGCTAAAAAATAAAACCTTTTTACCAAGAGGTCCATCAAAGGAAAACTTTCTCACATAGAACCAAAGTAACACATTTACATTCTGGTTTAAAGGTACATGTCATGTATCATCTCTTTCTGAAAATTACAAGCATCAACTGATCTGATAAACTAAACACAGGAAGTATAAAATCTCGAGGCACTGAGCCAAAATCTCGAAAGCACTAACTACTACTCCGAGGACCTGAGAGTACAGAGACGACACATAGGACTCTATATACATCTAAACAAGGCATAACAGCTAGTGTCTCCACCTGAGACTTCGCTGTTGTCCCTATTGCTGTTGTTGTTGTCCTTCACCTACTGAAGGATTCATGTCTCCTCGTCTGCCTCCACCTAAAAATGTGATTCCCACGGAGGTGAGACAATTATAAATTGCCCCAGCGAGAGATATAACTCTCCGCCAGAATCATTATTATTGCAGCTTAAGAAGATAAATCTGAACAAAGGAATGATATTTGTTTGACAGTAGTTAATTCATTGTTTTTAACAGATTAGAACATTATTCTTATCAAAAGCATTGCAGCTATAACTTGATGGAGCAACATGTCACTTATCCATTAAGGAATATGAAGAACATGTATAACATTTATTCACTATGGAGTTATAACCATAGCATATACTCTTTTCAGACTTAGATCACATAGTTAATGTCTGGCATTATCTTTGTGGAGTCATGGCTTGCAGCCATACTCTTTTAACAAAGTATTGGGATCTCAATCCCTCAGCTCATCAAGTACATTTTCATTTCTTAGCAAGTTCATCATCATGATTATAGATTATGGTATTTGAACTCTTAACTCATCATAGAGTACTTATTACCACTTATTAGGTAACTTAATGCCTTCAAGTCATCTGACCAAGGACATTATGAATCTTACTACACAAATCTTTCTACATAGTTCACAAAGCTCATATCACCTTTTATTACCCCTTAATACGCAGTAAGGCATATTATGGCTTACAAAGTCCATAAACAATTTCAATAATTAAAACATCATATAGCCCACAGGCTCTTAAATTTTCAGATTACTTCACACTGATCAACAAAGAATATGAAGTCTTATAAGGCCTATAAAACATTTTCAATATACAGAGCATCATAGTCCATACCTGGCTATCCTCATTATTTCAATATTCCTGCATGATTAATACTCATGATAATAATCATATATCAGTACCATGCAATACAAGGGTCTTCTCATTATATTCATAACTCATCAATATGTAGTTGAACTTCACATAGGATTACCCTATATTAAGACTTCACATAGCATCATCCTGTATTAGGGATTTCACATAGCATTACCCTGTATTAGGGTTTCACATAGCATTACCCTGTATTAGGGTTTCACATAAATAACTATATAGGTTCTCAAGATCATATTATTAATGATCAAGTCTTATTTCATTGCTTCACACAGCAAGGAATCAATATGTATAACATAAGTATTCAATCATACTTATTTATTCTCATCATTCATCATTAAGTGAATTACCAACACACAGTATGAATTTCTCTCTCATCCTTACCAGAATATGATTGCATCATAGTTTATTGAATTTGATTAACCTTTTCATAAGGCATGTTAGCCTACTTTCATCAAGGTGCATTACATCTCAATGTAACAATTGACATGACATATTTCATATGTCACTCATCCAACTATATTGGATTTAAAACACATTAAGGTATTTTAGAATTGGGGTGTTGGATGTGATATCTATTATATCTTGATGTATCACTTTCCTCAACACCTCTATCTTACTTGAGTTCATCCACTTAGCTTGTATTAGGGTATTCCCCATCCTAATACTTTATGCACCAGTTCATCACATTCATCATGTAATGTATTGGTCATATGTCACCTATTTAGAATATACAACCATTGCCACTAATATGGACTCATCCTTGAGTTAGAATTATTAATGTAAGGATATCCATCATCAACCTCTCTAGATATTATATTTGTCAATATATCAATCAATATTCCATTATTAGGAATAGGGTTTCCCATATTTATAAATTGAGGTTCACATAGCATCTGACATATATATGGATTTCACCTAGTATCACTCTTCATTAAAGTTTCACATAACATCCTTCTATATCAGGGTTTCACCTAGTATTATGTGAAATTAGAATTTCACAACACATCACCCAGTGATAGGTCTTCACATAGAATTAGTAGCACTACCCTATATTAGGGTTTCATGCACCTTTACCCCATTTCAGGGATTAAGGTTTGCCATTCACATCCAAGTAAGGTTTCTCTTACCTCATACCTAAATTAGGGTTAGGATGTACAGTTCCCATTAAATTTGGGTTTCTTACATTGTTACACTAAGTTAGGGTTACATCATAACCCTAGATTATGGTTTCACTGAGATTTGCCCTAAATTAGGGTTTCACATAGCCTTGCCCTAAATTAGGGTCAAGGTACATCAATCTTTTCAATGAGGATTTCATGATCTCATTATTATGGGTCAAATCCTGATTACATATTTATTCATAATGAGAGAATTAGGGCTTATTATGTAAGAAATCATCTCTCTCATTCTTTCTCTCTCTCTCATCCTCTCTAGGATGTTAACTACTCCAAGATTGATCTAGGTCAACCCTTCAATTATGTACACACAATTAGGGTTAACCTTCATAATCACCATTGATCTACATCATTAATAACCAAGTAGCTAATTGACCTTTGATCATATAAGGTGTCCAAATGGTTTAACCAATTTGAACCTCAAAAGGTCTTGATCACTTAGACCTCAAACGGTCTTGGTCACTTAGGCCTCAAACGGTCTTGACCAATTAAGTTCAAATGGTTTGAAACCGTTTAGCAAAGTTGGTTCTTGAAACCGTTTAGACAACACATCTTGAAACTGAATGAACTTGAGTCTCCAAACGGTTTAAGACCGTTTGGTCTCAAACGGTCTTGAGACCGTTTGGTCCCAAATGGTCTTGAGACCATTTGAACTCAAATGGTCTTAAGACTGTTTGGTCCAAACCCTCTCAAAACTGAATGGACCAACAAGGTCTTTCAACACTTATCAATTCAGGGTTTCGATCATTAAACCCCTTATCAATTGAACTATTGATTTGTTCTTCATTTGAATCATTAAATCACCCTTCAATTGGACCTTCAATTAAGTTTTTGAACCCAATTGATCTAGGGTTTATAATCAAGAAACCATCACTTAGGGTTTTGAAAACGAGTATCCATCAATGGTTAACATTGCGGAACTTATTCAATTGAAATCAGTGAACCATCATCATTACATGATATGACCTGACCTCAAACGGTCTTGAATGACCCCCAAATGGTCTTGAGGTTGTTTGGATGATCTCCAAACGGTCTTGAGACCGTTTTCCCAATCCATCATTGAAATCTATGGAATTTCAATTAGGGTTTGCATCATTGAATCTACCATCACTTGAGTTATTGGTTGTAATTCAATTTAA
The DNA here is from genome assembly GCA_963693085.1 of Alisma plantago-aquatica. Classification (NCBI taxonomy): domain Eukaryota; kingdom Viridiplantae; phylum Streptophyta; class Magnoliopsida; order Alismatales; family Alismataceae; genus Alisma; species Alisma plantago-aquatica. The sequence goes on from OY856412.1 coordinate 1,032,301,905, forward strand.
TATCTTTGGGTCTTCAATTACTTAACCATACTCAACCCTAGACCTCCAAACAGTCTTGGTTGATCTCCAAATGGTCTTGAGACCTTTTGGGTGATTCCCAAACAGTTTTGAAACCGTTTGGGTCAATCAACCCAAAACATCAACTTAATCATTTGCAAAATCAGCACTTAGCCGATTAGGGTTTCTATTTGAAGGATGATCCATATGTTGAATTAATCAATTGGAGCCATTGGATATTCCTCCAACACATACTAGGGTTCAGACCTCAAATGGTCAACCCATCCAAATGGTCAACCCCTCTAAATGGTTTGGGGTCCAAGTCTCCAAACGGTTTGGAAATTGTTTGGTCTCCAAACAGTTTGGTGAAACCGTTTGGACCAAATCATTGAAACCGTTTGCCATAGATATTTGGGGAGGTGTGTGCTTATGATGATGTCATCATCATCAAGATCCAAACCCATGAAACTTGCTGTGATTTCATGGTGATTGCATCATTCAACCAAAATAAATTTTAGAAATGAAGAAAGGATCACCAATTGATAAGGAATTGAATGCAATAATAAAGTTAAGGGTGCAAGTTATAAAACCTGCCTCCAATTGAGCTCCAATGCTTCAAGATCATGTCAACAATGGTGTATGCAACTCATTTCACTATTCCAAGGCTCGTCATCAAGCTTTGAGTGAAAAGGAAGGGTTAGAATTGAAGAGGGGGTTGAGTTAAGAAGAATTCATGCATTGATTTTCGATTTTCACCATGGATTCAAGGTGAAAGGAGGTCAAGAAGCTTACCAACAGGTTGGGGGTCGTCCTACTGATCCTCCAAGCTCCCTTTGGTCGTTTTCCAAGCAAGGGAAAGAAGTGGAAATGAAAAAAACCTTTGGTTTGGCTTGTAAAGGGTGTTTTTATAAGAAAATCAATGAGAGAGAAAATACCTTATAAAAATTCATTTAATCCCAAAAATAGTGTCGCCTCTTCCCCCTAAACTCCTTGGATCCGAGGCTATCTTGTTTGCCTCATATTCCCCTCAATTATCCATGATTTAAAGGAAAGCAAATTAAGCACCTTAAATCATTTTATAATAATATCCATATGTGAGTGGATATTTCTTTTTCTTATAATAAGGTGAGTGGGTTCTTCACCTCCTTAAGATATTTCCATTGCCTTTGCAAGGCACAAGGACTTCCACACTTGTTGAATTTCAACCAACATAATTTTGTTTGAAGGGCACTTCAATTAATATATTTATTTTTGCATTAAATTGAAGTAAAGTTCCAATTATGCTTAAATCTTGATTATTTTAATATCAAGATTTTCTCTCCTTCAAGGAGGTACAAATGAGGCGCCCCTCTCATTTTATTGCCTCAAAATGTTGCCAAGAAATATTAGGGACCTTATTGAAGTGGTAATTTGCATATTGAACCCTAGGGTTTGGGTAAATTGCACATTACACCAAAACTAGGTTTTAATGCACAAACATTGCTTTATCAGCTCTTTCTTGGTACTCAGGCTACCACAAGCCATACCTCTGCATCATATTCATTTTCATGATGCTTCAACACTTGAGGAACATATTATAATGTACAATTTGCAATTTAACCCCTCAACTTGGGTAATTTGCACTTTAGTCTAAAATAAGCAAAACAATGTTTCAACATTATTTGAAAAGGACTAAAATTGAAACATAGGTTCCTCTTAAGCCTTAATGACTTTTCACAAGATAATATTAAGCATATAATTATCTTTCTTAATCAAAAAACCTAGGGTTAAAGCATAACCCAGGTCAGGGATGTTACACGTATCAAGTTCCTTTGATGTCGACTTCACGAGTGCATCATTTTCCCTTTTTATCCGATATTGGTATAACAAGTATCGTTTAAGGAACGTGTTGGGTTTCTCAGTATCGTGCACTTACGTGTCGCACAACAGGATTTGTAAAGTTGTATTGCGGCCCTACGCTGAGCTTTTCTTTACAAACCAATATCGGTTTTCGTGGGTATCGCCCAAAGTGTATCGGGTGGCACCATTCTTACAAACTCTCAGTTATAATGACCCTAAGTATCGAGAAGATAGAATTTTGCCCAAATAACCTCTTTTGATTTAATTTCCTTATCTTTTCTTTTTTGAAAATGGCATGCACCAAAGAAACTGTCGTCTAGGTTGACGAGCAAGGTCAGAGAATCAACCCAGAGGCCACCGCAGGGTAGAAATGCCCTAATCTAGCAACATCTGGGCCCCCTGAGGCCGAGAAGCGGCACCGAGTCGAGGCAAGCACAGTCCCAGCTATAGCGGCAGAGCTCGAAATTCTTACTCACTCCCTAGGGCATTTCGTGTCGACGGATGTAGATCACCAGAGGTGCTACACCGAGATGGCGGTGAAGGTCTACCGTATGACCAGGTTCTGCTGTCATGCTTCCTTCTGGTAGATCAGCATCTTTGACAGGCTCGATAATGTCCTCGAAGCTTCCGGACTCTGAAAGATCTACTTCAGCTTCTCCAACTCATACACTGAGTTGACGAAGGAGTTCATCTCCTCCTTCCTCTGGGTTCCAAACACCCTAGATGAAAGCAAGAGGTACGGCGGAGCGGACAGACTGCAGGGGTGCCTCTACAACCAAGATCATGAAATAATAGAGAGGCTGCTCAACGAGATATTTTCAACCAGTGCAGCCGAGAAAGAACTACTCAACAATGGAGCTTGAATCATTGATAGCAAAGGCTTTGACACGGTCAAGCTGTGGAAGACACTGATGGGCGAGTCCTCCTTTAAGCCAGGAAGTAAAGTAGCAGTGGTCCACTCCTGCCTCTGGAGGATAGTTCACAAGATTGTGGCTAGCCTGCTCTTCAGCAAGTATGAGACAAGCAACCTATACAATAAAGAGTTGCACCTCATCTGGTACATAATGGTAGGCAAGCCGGTCAACTTGGGGCGCTTCCTGCTCAATCGTCTACATCTGATAAAGGATTCCACCAAGGAATACAACATGGGAAGAATCATCAACCTGATCGCGGTCGGGCTTGGATACCCAAAGGAGCCACACATCCTATTGTGAACTAGGGGAAACGACAAAATAGATATAAAGTTCCTCACAAGGGCAAACATTATCAAGAAGGAGGATCACCGCCTCTTCTATAGGTTCACAAGGACCAAAATCCTCCTGCCCCTCCCAAGTTGTGTCAACTATGATGCGGAGAAACTAGTCTTCACAATGGTAGAGGTCGAATCACTAATCGTCGACACTGCCTATGCCACCATAACAGCCATCCAAGAAAGGATGGCCGCCACAGGGAGACATGTACCAACAGAAGCTCGGTGGGACAAGTCATCAGTGTTCGTCCTCAAATACTCAATGGTCGTCGTCGCCACCGAACTAGTAGCCACTACTCCAGTGGATGCTACCGCCACCACCGAGCCAGCTGCGACCACCACAATAACACACGTTGTGGCTACAGAAGAAGATTCGACCATCGTTGAGGTCGTCGACACAACCGAGGCCACGAAAATGGTTGTAGCCTCAGAAGTAGTTGTTGAGGCGTTGCAATCTTCAACCCTACTGGTAATGGCAGCAGTCGTAGCCACCCCCTTGGTGCAGGTGTACACCTCTCACAACAGCGATGAGGTGTTCATCAAGCTCTTAGATGTTGAGCTTAGGTCTGTTCAGCAGACCCCAACACCGCCAACCACGATGCCAGTGGTCATCATGGAAGATGAGGCAGAGAGTCAGGTGGTCAATCAGCACCTGCTCACTCTGCCATCTTCTCCATGACGCCACACTAAGGAGGCAGAAGCAGTCATAAAGGTGCCAACACCACGCTCGGAGGCCACGCCCTCACGTACCATCCTGGTGGACTAAGTCGTAACAGACGATGCACACTCTATAGGCTATGCCACCAACACAAGGAGCCACACAAGGAGCTGAAGCCAATCGGTGATCCCCTCCTCTTTAGGACATGCCTTTGGCTTTGAGTTTGATAACTTGCGGGAGGTAATACGCAACCATAGTGCTACTTTCTCTTCCCTGACCAGCAAGTTTCAGGTCTTCCAGCAACACCTAGGCAAACAAGAGTGCCATCTACTGAGCCTAGTTGGCCTCCCTGGCCAACTAGAAGCAATGAACCAAATGATGAAGGCGGCGCTCCAATGCCTAGACGTAATCGAGTAGAGACTCGACGAGAGAGACACATGTCGCCACTCAAGGAGATCCCAAAGGTCGCCATCACCGTCAGCGTCCCCGTCTTCACCATCCTCATCATCACCCTATTCCTCCAACTCATCATCCTCCTCTGATGCCATCGGGCCAATCAACCCTTCAATGACGCCTAAGGAGGAGGCAACCAAGAAACCCACCGATGGGGCCCCTACAGAAGAGGGGAGCACTCGCAGCATCGACGCATCTGCTCCTACACAACTGCTAGAGACAAATGAAGAAATAGAAGAAATGTCTGAAGGCCTAGAGGATGACTCCTCTAAGGGGGAAGGGGGTGACTTGTACTGCTCCCTTGAAGAGAAACCCCCAAGAGTGAAGACCTTAGTGGATGATAAGTTCCGTGCACCGTCTGAGATTCCAGACTTTGCGATGGCCGACTTCGATAGATGGGCCATCAGATATCTGACGGTCCGTGACCAACAGCTATTAAGCATGGTCCTAAGGCCATATATGGAGGAAGAAGATATCCTCTGGAGCAATGGATACTTATCTGTATGACGTTGAGCACTCAAACGAATGTTCTACTCAGAAGAAATCATAGGGAAGATCATGTTCAGAGTCCTAGAAAGTGCCATGATCAAGAATATAGCGCTCAGGACAAGCCGGCAGCCAATCTACAACGCCACTATGGCCTTAGCCTGGCGACTGCTAGCAGGGGCGGATAACACACGGTCGGCGGTTGATATGCTGAAGCATGTAGAAGAGCACAACCCTGACCTTGTGCTGGCCCCCCATAAGCATAGGGGGCATTGATTCCTCTGTGTGGCCGACCTATGCTCCCACGATGTCACCTTACTCAACTATTGCACCGCGGAGGTCCCCTACATGGAGCAAGTCTTCATCCACCCCGAAGACAGTGACCTCAGGCTTCTGCCTCTATGCCTTCACCGAGTCATCAAATAAGGCATCCAACGCCACAACAATGTCTAGAACTACTACGCGATAAAGGACTTCCCATTCCAAGAAGACCCAAGAAGCAGAAATAGTGCCTTCATCGTCTTACGCACCATGGAGCTTCTGAATATCTTCAGATACATACTGCAGCTCCAAGATACAAATTTCTATCACCTCAGGAGCATCTACGCACTGTTGTTGATAAAGGATAAGCGCTATTTCTAAGATCCGAAGCTTCCTGAGGATCTGCTAGAGACGGACTCTGATTCTGATTCTGATTCCTACTCTTCTCCACCCAGCAGACCTCAAAGAACAAAGGTTGAGGGTTCTTCTGATGTCTTTAGGACAGGAAAGTAGATAAAGCACTTGCAAGCCCTACTTGCCGCTGAAGGCATTTCTATCTCACCTGTCATCTCTGACTCTGTCATCAACAACTTTGATTGTTCCTCCTACAGCTCTCTATCTCGAGAACAGGTCATCATATACTTCTACAACTTGTTGATTCTAACACTGCAGATGTCATCTTTGAGAAGAATAATGAAGTGGTCCCCCTCGACAACCTACGGGACCTAGTCAAGGCTGGAAAATGTCTATCTATGATGGTGGCATCAGCTTACATCCTTATATTAGAAGAGAAGATTGGACAGCTCTACATAGCACATCTGATGCTGTTCAATGATCTATGCCTAGCCGATGAATCTGGGGTGCGCGAGCTATTCCAACTTCAAATAAAAAAGCATCTGTTGTGCATAATGTTCTTTGCTATGCTACATTACAACCACTAGATGCTTATCATGATATACACCCATGCCTGCATCGATATCTTCTACAACAGCTCAGATGCCAACACTGACTGGCTGATGGAGTTTGCTACAGTGCCAGAAACACCCCTCAAACAATTAGCAAAGAAATACTACACCGAGGTGGTGGCCATGATAAAGCCACATCTTGAATATCCGAAGGCAACCTGGCACGACTTTCGTTTCTGCCACCACAGTCTACAGCAAGCTCCTCTATCAAATGACTGTGGAATATACGTGCTTCATTGGATATCATGTGCAGCAACAATGAAGAAAGAACCAGAGAAGCTTCGTGACATTGACTACCACAGCCAACGAGGAGAATACATCATGGAGCTCCTAACTGCTGAAGGTGCATGCATCCGCTAAACCCTCATTGATCTATGACCACTCTCTCCTATTCATCTCACTACTCTGGGATAGAGTGTGGAATAAGTTTGGGGGAGGACTTCATAGCATCAGTGAGGGAGGTACTCTAAACTTTTTCCTTCTATCCCCTTCCTTCCCTCCCTTCATCATACTATGTGTATACATGTATATAAATGTTTGATAGTAAGCAATACATACACCATATATACATATTATTTGTTCCTCAATAATTGCAAAAATTACTCTATCATAAATACTTGGTACAACTTCTTCCAGTTTGTTCTCTCTGTGCCTAAGGCAGTGTGTATTTCTACTATGCTCTCTTGAAAATGTGGTCTTAAACGACAAAGGCTATAACGTTTCTATGCCAACTTTGAAAAATAATCTCAGTCCATCTAAGAGATGTGCATGAGAAGGAAAAAGCTGCCCAAAGAGCAAAACTCCCCTTCCCTACCCACCAAAATCCCAAAAAGAGAGGAAAGCCTTATGAGAGTGAATAAAAACATGAGAGTTGTGCCCGAAAGAAAAAAAACACTTGTCTTTCCAAAAGTAACCATCTTTAGGCATGGTAGATCCGGGACAGTGGTACGTAGGATGTGAAATCACTACTCTAAAGCCAACTGGCTTGGACTGCAGGGACCACTTTCCCATTAATGGACACGTACCTGGATGGACCGATGGGAAGTAAGAAAAACCCAAAAGCCTTAAGCCACCCCGAAAACCCCACCTTCTACTACCAAGATTTAAGCAGTTTGGTGTGAAAGCTAAGTTCAAAATTATGCACCAAAGTCTCACAAAAGTTGGGGAGAAATTTTTGTTTAATAAGGCAAGAAAAATAAAGTCCATTGTTTGTTGTTAGACATAATTTTTCTTAGGACATTCCAAAATCCACTTAACCTTTGTCCGAAAACTATGCCTGGTTTTAAAGGTACAGCAAACAAAAGTTTTAAAATAAAGTACTGATTAATTGAGGACAATCAAAATGCCAAGTTTGGGGGAGTTGATAACACCCATTTTATGGCTACTAGAGTTTATCTTTTATTATCAAAACAGCCTCCAAACCTAACTTCCTCTTCATTTTATCTTATTCGTTGTAAGGAAATCATGCCCATTATGCCCCGGATAATATTTCCCATCTTTTGCAGAGTTTCTCTTATTTTTCCCACGAAAAAAGCACCAATGGGCCCATCAGGCCCATCGGCAATGAAGTCACTGTCCCAGCTCCAATAGCACGTGAGGCGACACACCCTCTTACCTGTCATGGTCGTTGCCTGGTACGACAACAACCCGACGCAGGCGTGTCATGCGGGAACCCTAGCCACTGTAGCTCTCTACTCGATATGGTGCCTTACTCGTCACGGTTTGCCACCTGACGAGGTCGTTACATGATAGGGCTACCCCTCGGTGCCACAGCTCGACACAGTCCCAACCCGCCACAGCTATACATGATGCACTCGCTACCTAGCACGATTGATGGCCCGATGTGTGTGTCGGGAAAAAGACGTATCGGCCCCCTCCCGATGCCTTGAGAACGATGCCAGAATGAAGGACACATGGTCCAATAAAAGCCACAACTCCCATCAACTCACTGCCTATAAATAGCAGCTACAAGCCTACGATGGGATGAGCTGGACCATACGAGAGCTAACTCTTAGAGCAAAGGAGCTAGTGCATCAAGTTCCAGTGTCTGCTGGGTGATACTAGGTGAGCACACCTCTAACTCGAGAGGTACGGGAGGAGTTCACTTAGAAACCATCTCGGTAGCATCATGTAGTGCAATATGACCCCCAAGGCTACTTCAGCAATGTCGAGTTCCTATCTGGGCTTCAACCCAAGATGGATTGCCCACCTATACCCGATACGAGGAACTCGAGAGCCTTAAGATAATGTTTACCTGATATGTATCCTATCCCAACATGACCCTTACCCGTCACGGTCCACGACTCGACGCGGTGGAGGACCCGACACGGTCATATCCTGATAGGGCCGCTACCCGGTACTGGGTTAACATTATCTTAGGTGTCTACTGTTGTGTACTCTGATCTCCTAAATCATGGAGACTGATACCTATCTTACCTTTACCATATTTATTTTCATTTGATTACAGCATTGTAACCAAGCCTTTATGTTTCTTTATGACTATTGGAATCTGTGGAGTTTACCTCATATTGTTCTTTGCATGGCTTCATTTGTTAGATGATTTCTTTATAGCATCTGAGTTCTACTCTCTTCTTTCTGATTCACTCTTTTGACTAGCTATCGAATCGTGTTTCTTGTTTTGACTCCTTTGAGAGAGGGATGTCGTAAACTCTAGAGCTTGGTCATATATGGATGTACAAGAGTACCTGGGATCAGACATGCATCCGGCCTATCTTTCCACTCTAGTCCATGCTTGGTACCCTTGAGAGAGGGAACTTAATGCATGGCTAGTTGGCATCTTCTTTGAGAAAATAAGGTGAAGGATGAGGGCTGCCTCTGCTTGTTACAATTAGGTTTTCTTCCTTTGTTCTGTGCTCCAAAGATAGTTTTATTTCCTCAGTTTCCTATACACAAAAACTTCCATAAAAACTGCTAAACCCAAAACTTTAATCCTTCTGGTAACTCCCTTTAGAGATAGTTTTCTAGTTTAATTCTTTATAATTCTTTCTCGTTACAACAAACCCTTATCCTTTGACTTTTTGACGTGCTTAGATAAGTAAAACTTGAGTTCCGAAGTGCTATTCTTCCAATCCCTGTGTTCGACCCCGAACTACTTCGACCCTGTGCTAGTTTCAGGAGTCTTAAACACTCGGGTATTATAAATTACTAAAGTTAGATGACCTAGACATGTCTCCATTTTTGGACCCACGTTTAAGGCTTGTCAGAGTTTTTGATGCCTTTTTAGTTGAGTTTCTAGGTTTGTCTATAATTGAGAGGTTGAGTTTTGATATACAATTTGATATATGTGAAGGAAGAGAAAGGGACAATCTATTTAGAGGATGTTCCAATATTATGTTAGTTTTTGATGTCTTTTTAGTTGAGTTTTTAGGTTTATCTAAGATTGAGGGGCTGAGTTTTGAAATATAATTTGATAGATGTGATGGAAGAGAAAGGGACAGTCTGTTTAGAGGATGTGCCAATATTATGTGAGTTTTTTATGTCTTTTTAGTTGAGTTTCTAGGTTTGTCTATAATTGAGAGGTTGATTTTTGACATATAATTTGATAGATGTGAAGGAAGAGAAAGGTACAGTCTGTTTAGAGGGTGTTCCAATATTATGTGAGTTTTTGATGTCTTTTTAGTTGAGTTTCTAGGTTTATCTAAGATTGAGGGGTTGAGTTTTGATATACAATTTGATAGATGTGAAGGAAGAGAAAGGGACGGTCCATTTAGAGGATGTGCCAATATTATGTGAGTTTTTTATGTCTTTTTAGTTTAGTTTCTAGGTTTATCTAAGATTGAGAGGTTGAGTTTTGATATACAAGTTGACAGATGTGAAGGAAGAGAAAGGGACGGTCTGTTTAGAGGATGTTCCAATATTATGTGAGTTTTTGATGTCTTTTTAGTTGAGTTTCTAGGTTTATCTAAGATTGAGAGGTTGAGTTTTTATATACCATTTGATAGATGTAAAGGAAGAGAAAGGAACAGTTTGTTTAGATAATGTGCCAATATTATGTGAGTTTTTGATGTCTTTTTAGTTGAGTTTCTTGGTTTATCTTAGATTAAGAGGTTGAGTTTTGATATACAATTTGATAGATGTGAGGGAAGAGAAAGGTACAATCTGTTTAGAGGATTTGCCAATATTATGTGAGTTTTTGATGTCTTTTAGTTGACTTTCTAGGTTTATTTAATATTGAGAGGTTGAATTTTGATATACAATTTGATAGATGTGAAGGAAGAGAAAGGGATAGTTTGTTTAGAGGATGTGCCAATATTATGTGAGTTTTGATGTCTTTTTAGTTGAGTTTCTAGGTTTATCTAAGATTGATAGGTTGAGTTTTGATATACAATTTGATAAATGTGAGGGAAGAGAAAGGGACAGTCTGTTTAGAGGATTTTCCAATATTATGTGAGTTTTTGATGTCTTTTTAGTTGAGTTTCTAGGTTTATCTAAGATTGATAGGTTGAGTTTTGATATACAATTTCTATTTGTAGGTAGTCAACCTATAGTATTATCATCCTATCAAACGGTGCCTACATGATTGAAGGAGTTGTACACTTACTTGCATGAGTTGTTAAATAAGCATTTGACCCAACCTAATATGTCATATTTGGAAGCTATGGTTCTTTAGTATAAAAAGAGGGAATGTACTAAGTGGTTGTGTGTAGATTTAGGTAGTTGAATAAGACCATTATCAAGAGTATATATTATGTTCTTAAGATTTATGATATGTTTATAATTTGCAAGGAGCAATGGTCTTGACCAATAAATATCATAGGTCAGGTTATCATTAGTTAAGGATGAAGCATCATATACAACCAAGTCACCTTTTTGAAAAAGGTATGGACAGTATGGGTTTGTAGTTGACGCAAACGAGTAAAATGGTGCAACACACAAAGAATGTAGTTGATCGAATACAAGCCAGTAATATTAGTAGAATGGTGTGAAGTTTTAAATTTATATTTAATCATACAATATTCTTAGATTGCAAGTGTATGACTTTAGTAGTACTAGAGTTAGGTTATTCACAAGATCTAAGACTTGAATTGCAAACTACTAACATATTTATATTAGCTACCTCGATATTGATATACAAGAGTTTATGGGTTTTCAAACCTAAGATAATAAAATGTAGAAGATAAATTAGGTAACAAATGCGATGATAATATAGAAGATAAATTAGGTAAGAAATGTGATGATAATCAAAGAAAATTTCCAGACCACGGTCATTCATCACTCGACCATACGACTTTATTCACCCATAACTATCACATATATTAATATCATACTAATGAGTTGATTGTCAATATTGTTATACCCAACCTTCTCTTAAACTTAGGTTGAGCATCCAATTTTAGTGGACAACACATCTCCCAAGTATAACTATTGATACTTAAGCATTATGACATGACAATTAAAAGACTCAACGTGGGACTCCTCTTACATATTCAGCACCAATCTTCTCACTACCAAGGTTCACCGATATACAGTGACCATTGTGAATAGTGTTGAGTGACATTTTATATAAAAAGACAGTTGGTAGGAGAAATTAGTTGATATATATACTATACACTAATTATAATGAACAACATTTTATATAGAAAGATAGTTGGTAGGAGAAATTAGTTGATATATATACTATATAGTAATTATCATGAGCAAGTAGTGGGATCGAGGGACATAGCCATCAAACTAGAGATATCAACTAGTAACTCATGTTTGAGTTAGCTTAATAGTACTATAGTGTGAACTTGAGTGCCATCAAGGTATATATAGTTTGGGAGATCAGAGTCAAATAAGATATAGTCATAGGGGGCTTAGATTTCTCTGGTGATGGCAATGTGGATTTGCTTCAAATCTTTGTAACACTATGGCATGACTAAAATAGTCTATTTGTTAGTTTATCTCTAATGAGATGATGTGTAAATGTGGTAGGGTAGATTGTGGTTGACTATGTGCGGTGTTTATGTAAATGGGATTCTAGGTTGAGGATGTATGATGACTATAGTAGGATGAAGTGGAGTGACCATAGAATTTTGTGATGGTTTAGACCCTGAGAATATTGATAAAGATTCTATTTGTGGGAACATGGTCTACATGATGGGTATAAGAATCTTTTCATCCTAGGTGGAACCTGGTTGAGGTGGTTGTATCTCAGATAGGTTGTCATTGTTATTCAAGTAATTTGCCTCCTCTTTTATTGAGAGACAAATTCTTTGATTCTAGATCAATTTAAACAAACTATAACCTAACCAAATAATTACTCGATATGTGCTTCTTTGGCACAATCGAGTATGTAAGTTGGTTTTTTAGTGATGGAAAACCCAATTATCAAAATAGAATTGATGGACAATTTTTGCATCTTTTTATGGTAGAACCTCGTCCACTGATGGTTGCATGCTCAGTGAATGCTTTAGAATTGATGTTGAGAAGTAGCCTATTAAGTTTGATTTTCAGCCAAATTTGCACAATAATGAGTTTTTTATCTCCTACATAAAGAATATTAAGATTCAGGTGATACACAGATATTTCTCTACATTCTAAGCTCAAATTAAATTATATATATATATCTGATAGAGCAACCAAAAATGGATTTGCCAACCTCTTCACACCTAAATTCAGCATGTCCTCAAGCTTGGAAATTAATTAAAACTAAAGAAGCTTTTTGATGAAAGGATTATATGATTCTAACATTTCATTTTCTATGATAGAGAGAAGTGAGCATATTCTTAGTGGATTCATGCATAAGGAAATCTCCATCCTCTTCCCACCAATTAAAATTTTACTAGATTTTGTGCATGTTTGATAAGTTTATCTAGCATATTTAGGCCAGATCCTTCTCAACTCAAGATTCTTAAACTTGACTTACATATAAGATGTTGACTAGACTCATATTCACTCTTTCAAGTGTTGAATCTCTCTGGTAATCATTGATAGCTTTCTCAATATGCAATTAAAGATTAGTCATTGCTTTTCTTATTCCTCAAGTATACCCTCAATTTGGAACAAGTAACTTTTTCTCTATCTCAGGGGAAAAAGGATTTTCTCCTTTGTCTAAAAGATAGTTGAGGTAATACCATTAAACATGTGCCATGATCATTATCTGGTTCAAGAATGTTTACATGTTTTAAAGGTGTGTCTAAGGTCTTGAAACTTGCTTTGGTGAAGCCAAATGTTTCAAACATTCTATTAAGGTATTTTTCACCTAGGTTCATTGTGCTCTTTTTTTCTTTTGTTGTTCTTTTGATAACCTTCAATTGATCTTTCAAGAGATTATATCTATCATTTTAGACAATAACAATATTTTTATCTATTGTGCATATGAGAAATAAATTTTTCTTAATGATAAACACAATAAGAAGAATACAATATTCTCTTCCAATGAACATCATTTCATTTGTTAGTTAAGATTATTTCACTAATTAAGAACTTATTAATTTTGGCTATACTTATTGTTGGAAAGTAGAATCAATTTGGATAGAGTTTGTATAGATTCATTGAATGATCAATCTCCAGCAATTTAAGCATTTCAATAAAGAAAGAAATTATGAAACTCAAAACAAAAAATGCAACTAAGAATCAAAAGAAAAAGTAAAGTTATAAATGTTTTTGGTGAGAGTCGACTGGGAATCTTTACTGTACACTTAAGGAATTGCTTGTCCTTGAGAAAAAGGAAGGAAAATTTGGAGCATGAGTGAGTCAAATATTGAGCTATGGTCCATCTAGATTGGCTTTTCAATAAAGAAAGTTTAGGAAAGTGGATAACCTCCCTCAGATACTCTCCCAAAAAATGATGATATTCTTTCTGAATCAACTTTAGTTCGAGCTCGTGGTACTATCCCAGTTATTTAGTAGAGGACATCCATAGTTTCTATCTTGAGCTTGATGTTGTTACATTGGATTTTCCTAGCAAGGTGGTGGAAATATGTATAAATATTAGTCTATCACCTTCACAATCAATTCAACTACAAAGTTATCTTCATTTTTTTATGCAACATGTGCATGTTTTAAATGTACTTGTAGGATTTGGAGTTGTTTTTATGATTTGAAGATATCTCATAATTTATACTAGGGGATATAGTTCTTTGTCTTATTCAATGCTTCGTGTATGTTCTTTGAATAAGGAAGGGATATTCCTAGAGCTCTTCATAGTCCTCATGTTCTTCATCTATGTGTGGAGAAGAAATAGTGATTTTATTAAAAAAGTAGGTCAAAACTCATTGAACAAAGAAAAGAAGGATTTCAAATTATAGTTTATACTTAGACAACCTTCATGCTCTTTTTTGTGTCTTGTTAAAAATGTTAAATAGATAAGAGGGAATCATATGAATCAAGCAATCCGGTCAAATGTTGATCGTTAGAATGTTTTGAAATATTTATTTAATGTATTTTCATTTTTTATATAAGGTAGAAAAATAATAATTATGGCAGTAAGTGAATCAAGGACATATGATAGTTATCACTCTACACTTATATTTGATATGATCAAACTAAACCCAAATATTTCTCAAATACTTCACTTAATCGCTAAGTGAGATGGCAATGTTGTTTCATACATGCATTTATGATCACACAAACTTGGTTGATATCTCTAAAAGTTATGGTTTTACTTTCTCTAAAAATTAATAAATAGTATAAATAGATACTACCACTTTATTTTTAAAAATTGATATGTCATATTTGTGTTAAAGCAATCTTGCATAACCTAAGATACTTGGTAATATATTAGATAGTTTTGGATGTATGCTCACACCTCTTCAAGTTCCTTCAAAACTAGTTTCAATAAGATATAAGGGTTTGAAGCTTAAGAATATCTCATGGTTATAACTTAGCCTTCCCTTTGTTTTTAACTATCTTCTATATACTCTAGTATAATGTCACAAGGTTTCTATTGTTCACTCTCATATTAATGTGTATGGTATATTGAGAAAAGGATTTAAAATGACTAGTATTATCTGTCAATTGGGATAGACTAGTACCTAATGAGTTTGTGGCTCTAATGGCGATTTATTCTCCCCAAGTAATTGTCATAATAAGCATCTACCTTAACTATCAGTGTTAGCACTTCACCTTGATATATGGTTTGCCAAGGCCGATGTAGGGTTGGAAAATTATTACATATTTGACTTGTTATTTAAAATGAATTCATGATTAAAAACTTGAGCTTTGTGTCTTTCATTTTGGGGACAATTATACTCCCTTTTCCTCCAGGACTTGAGTTTTATATACAGCTCAAGAATTGCAATGAACCATTCATTGATGATTTTAGAGGATACTTTAGCATGAAGAATAGTCATTGTTGAAGATGTGCTTCAGTCTTGTTGGGCATAGGAAATATAAGAAATTTTGTTTCTTCTTCCATAGTTTTTTATTCCAGACTTTGTATTTTTTCAAATTAAGTGACTTGGATCTTCTCCATATTCTATCTCAAAAAATTATTTTCAAGAAAGAGAGATATTCGATGTCATTAAATAAATTACTAACAAACATCTAAGAAATCGTGAAGTAATGTAACATACTCAAAGTTAGATACATATATGCTAACCCCTCATTTTGCTTTGGTCCCTTTCCATCATGATAGTATCTAGTTCAACCTCCACTAATCAAAAAAATTTAGGACTAATTAGATTCAAATAACATAATGAACCTATATATATAGAGAGAGAGAGAGAGTCAGGCTAGAATACACTCGAGTGTACGGATCGCACGAATACACTCAAGTGTGTTTTCATATCAAGACTATTTTTTGCAAAATGTAAACCGTTGATCTTCACCGTCATACTATAACTAGGCTACAAATAAATTTTGAGCCCATTTGGATGAGTGTGAGTCACTCATCCAAGAGCAACAAAATCGACGCGCGAAACTAATTTGAAATGCATAATTTTTGCGGTCTTCATAACACAAGCTATACATATCCAAATGTGCTCAAATTTTGTGTATGAGTTGTTCACGAGATGTTTAAGAAGATCAATGGATTATATTTTCAAAAAAAATATTGCATCATGAAAAAATACTTGAGTGTATTCCGCTCCAGATACACTCGAGTGTAATCTAGCCTGACTCTATATATATATATATATATATATATATATATATATATATAATCCTTTATACATGGGCTGTAGGATGAAATAACCAAGCACATTCAAGCATACAATTTGATATGCAAATAACACTGAATAGTTTATAAATCTAGTTTGACTCTCCAAAATCTTCTAGTAGGTAAAAGATGAAAGAAGTTGTATATTTGTAAAAGATTATGTCATGCTTCATTAATTAAGAGTACTAAATGTCTTAAGAAAATTCTTAGACATCCAAGTAATGAAAAACAATATCAAATGGTTTCAAAATATATATATCCTAATTAGGTAGCCTAGCAAATTTGAGGTAAATTGGGGATACAATGCACCCTAAATTGATTAAAATAAGAGAAACATATAGTGTAATTAGGAAATCAATCAAATTTATGTCACGCCTTAATTACTATAGTCACCTTATATTTTATTTGTCACTCATATGACTATGTGTCATCTCCCTCGTTGCTAACTCGATCTCTACCCACTCTGCTCTTTCTGCTCCACCTTTCTCCCTCACCACCTGATTCCTCCTCCCATCTGCTTTGCGGTCCAAGAACTAGTTAGCCGCCCATAGCTCCCCTGACCCCAAAAGTTCCTTCCTTCCTAATCCCTCTCTTCCCTTGCTTTGGCAGTCGTGACTGGGGGAAAGCTTCCTACTTCCATGTCTGCCAGCACTGTTAGAAGTTGTCGGCACCTTTGGCCACCAACCAGCCACAAAATCACTGCCTCCTTTAGACCTTGTGATGCTACAACCTACCCCTCATACTAGAGACACTAATGTCACCTCCTCCCAGGTCTCCTCCACGCCCTCTTCACGTTGGTCACCACCGCAACCAGGAACAATGGCTGATGGCACTGATTCCAAGCCCTAGGCATTGGCTTCCTCCCTCCTTCCCTTCGACCTACATCAAACTCCATCTCTTCTAAGAGTCTTGGGATCGTCTCCCCTAATATGTTGTCGATGTGCATGCTACCATCCACATTACTGTGGCCAACAGAGACTAGAGACTCATCGCCTCGCCCCCAGCTGTGACCACCGTTGGATCCAGTGGCTACGATGCTTCCTTCACCAAAATCTCCTTCTTCTGCCACCCTATGTCCTGCAACCCAGGAAGCTATTATCGGCCATTATTGATGTCAAGTTGGTTGATCCAATCCTTCACGACACCACCAGTCTCCAATCCAAGACCCCTTCAACCCTCAACTATGCACAAGATATACCTACAAAAAGAAGACGCAGACCTACTTCCATCTATAGTGTCATGCTCGCTGACTTCATACCTACATATGGCTCGATGGAGGGTCTGGAAAACTACATGTTAGATTTCTTTGAGGTTTTTAATATCACAGATAACAAGGACAATAGGAATAATAATAGTACTGATGTATCTATATCCTTAGGATGTGTATTCACCTAATCATATCATTATCTAGCACAAGTCATCGACTATACCAATTCATCTTAATATGGATATTGTGCATGCCCTTAGAACTTTCTGCAAAAATTATGAACTAGAATGTAATGGGTATGAGATGATATCAATGTGATAATTAGAACTTAAATGATAACCTAGGTGTTTAGGATGATAATACCAAGTGATTAATGTAACTAGGCCACTAATATGATTAGCCTAAAACTAACTATATTAGTATATAGAATAGAACATTAATATTACTAAGTACTATGAACAACATATATATGTTGAAAACAATAGATTATATAATAAACAGAACATGCTAGACATCCATGTAGGCATGAAAATAAACTAACCTAGACTATACATCATCACAAATTTTGTCATATATTAACTAAACCCCATACTTCCTAATAAGGGTATCATGTTCCAATAGCATCTAGTGTGATGCATAACCTTGACATGGTCGAGCAAATTGAACTATACGATACAAAGGGATAGAATGACATTATGAAACCAAAATCAAAAGAATGCATTTATTACACATATATAAGGACCCTAATTTTACTTTGACTATTTGTCTAAAGATGAATCTCAGAACCAAAATATATATCTTATTGATCATGTGTTCACTTAATAGGATTAAAGTCCCTAGAATGTCTTCAGTTGTCTAAAAGAGGGGTAAGAACAATGTGTATAGCTATTCTAGGAATGTATATACAGGTCCTCTTTAGTTTAACTGACACACCTAATGTGTTCTTAAGGTGAAATATTGACTTCTTGGACCAAGTACATCTATCGAGTTAGCCACTAGTCTTGAATATTAGGTATGTACATCCTCTATTTTATTTTGGGTGTTATTTGACTAAAACCTACTTTTTCTTAATGAGGCATCTCTTGAACTATTATTCCTAATGAAAATCTAATTTCTTAGACATTTATATTCTCTGATGTTGACTCGTTATATCCATTTAGTTCTGAACTACCTTCTTTATATGAGTTCTTGGACCCCACTTGCTATAATTGCCTTTTTATGGAAATTTGACTAAAATGCTAGTCTTGTCTCTCTACTTTATGCATGCTACATGTTTGACTAGAATATCTAGAATAGTGGTACTTATATACAACCATACTTATATAGGGAGCATGTTTCTGCTCGGGGTGTGCGTTTCCGCACTTGTTTTTTTAGGCCATGATCCTATGGTGTTATGGCCTTGTTTTAGGTATATTTAGTCTACATTGTTATGCATGCAATAGTTATTGTTTTATATTGAGATTGTTGATAACTATTATGGCAAGACACTTTTATTCTCATGCTTGTAATCTAAATTTTAATATGCCTCATTTCTCTTGTTATAATTCTTTTGAACTTACCTAATTGCAAATAGCCCCCTTCTTGTGGAAACATCTCTTTTTGCACTTTTAACCCAAAATAATGCTCAAAGTGTTTATTATATGTACATACTCAGATATATAATGACCTCTATATTGTTTCCTATGTTCTGGGTGATGTTCCCTTCTACCCAGGTTTAGGTGCTTTAGAAGACAAGGACCGAAGAAGATACCTACATGACATGGACTTAAGGATAGCTTGGAATGGTTAGGTTACTCTCTACTATTGGCTTTAATTGTAGTTAGTTCAAGTTTTTGCTAATATCACCTTTTATGGTGATGGGCAATTGTATAATGATATTTATGTAACTTTGCAATAGTTTTTGTTTTCGATGCGTACTTATTTCATGCTCTGATTTGTATACCATTTGAGAAATGAATGAAATTCCTCATTTCCTTCTTATTTAGAATTGGATGGACTTATTCTTCATTTCACCAAAGAGTGGATCCCCTATTGGGTCAGACTCTTTACACATAAACATAAAAAGAAATAAAATTATAATTATAAATATGGTTTTCCTCCTAGTAGTGTTGTATTTGGGTTCTATGTTGATCCTTATTCAATATCTAGGAGGTTGAATGGGGATATTATTATACATTAGGATTGAGAATCCTTTAACCATGTATATGTCATGTAGAAGCTTCTACTATTTTTAAAATAGAGCTAAATATTTTTCAATATTTTTATTTGATTTTTGAATTTAAGTAAATGAGATCTTAACTAAAAGATTAGACACTATGAATTAAATAACCATTCCTAAAAGTTGGACTCTTAATTTACAATTTGATTGGTTCCTCTATTAATAATTTAAATGAAAGGTTACATTTCCTATATGTTTGTCTATTCATTCTAGATAATGTTGTTGTTGAAAATATGCATTTAGTGGCCTGAGCAAATCCATAGGAGAAGCCTAAATGATTTTAGTTTATAATATTGATGGAAATAACATGCTTTTTCACCTCTTGTTGGATATGTGCATAAGCAAAAAAAACTCAAGATTGTTGAAGAACTCTTCATGTGTGACATACTTTGATATAATCCACCTATTGACTTATGGTATTGGATAATATTTCAATTTCAAGCTTTGTGTCTATCTACTTTTGTCAAACCTTGATGCCAATGGAAATCTGCTTTAACTTAGCATTTGACATTCCAGTACTCTTAACTTCATGAATCCCATCATTCTTCACATCATTAGAACATGTATCATGTATCATGCACCAGGCTACTGGATCTTTATTTTAGGAATGATTCAATGTGATATTTCTTGTATCCATATTGCTTATAATTTAAACATATTTATTTAAATCATATTTCAAAAATGATCCATATGTAGTTGCATTAAAAAGAGGTTTCAATCCATTATCGAGATCTACTAAGAAGTTATTAATATGAAACCAGTTAGGTAGACCACTATGATGACACTCTATATGGTCCACTTTAAATCTTTCTTTATGAAGATATTCTAGTGGACACTGCTTGAAGTTGTATTTTTAGGCCCTCTAGTGTCCCATCTTTTCCCGGGTATAGAATTTTGCTATTTGTTCCATGGTTTAATAGTACTAGTGGGGGTGGCTTTGTACCATGCCTTAGCCTTTTTCAGAGAGAGAAGTTAAACATCTTCTTGTAAACATCTTTTGGTGCAACTCCCTTTGCTATTACAATATCATTCAACTTTCTAAATGTCTAGATATGTTGTCTAGCATTTTCTAGACAACCATTGAACTACCTACTTTTGATAAGATTTATAAGGCCATTTCAAAGTGGATTTTATTGATGATGAGGGGGTCTTGACAACATTAGGAATAAAATGATTTACCTTCAAGAAATGAAATCTTGAAAGCCAGTCATATGATGATTGTAATAGGTTACATTGTAACATGGCATGTGTAGCGTAGATGGTTGAGCACGGTAGGTCCTCCCCAGAGGATCCAGGTTCGAACCTCCTGTTGCACACAGTATTTACCACCCTTGTAGTCATCTAGGCTCTGGAATGCTCTTTGAGGGAGAGGGGAGACTAATGTCTCTTATAACTCAAAAAAAAATAGGTTACATTATACTTGATGCAATTAATTATAATAGTATTTTGTTTTTTATGTTTACTTCAATATTAGATTATTACTGAACATATAATTTCCTAGGAATGAAAGGCTCGATGACATGTGATTTCATGTTGAGGACTTTAACATGAGATCATGTGTATTGTAAGAGTATTCATTCTTTTCTAAGTCCCTAGTCAGATATTATTGTGAAATTTTGACCAACAATAATACATAAGATTAGTATGTTTCTTTACTGATAACTATGTCTCTTTGGTGACAATATTTTGTGTCAAGTCATATACATAGGCACTTGATGATGCACAAGTGTACCGTAAAAATCCACTTTTTGATACACATAAGCCAAAATTGGCAATCAGAATCATATATCAATTTGTGTGGTTATTGTAGTCCTTAGACCTGAAGTTACAACAATCATATGTTGTTCGATGTATTTTAACACTACTCAATGTGACCTTGAATAAATATTTCCATACTAGTAGTGATTGGGATGCACTATGAAACATGTGGGTTATTATGAGTGATGTAGAAAGAATGTGTCCCTCCTATTGGATACATATCTCGGTCACTTGATGAGTAAAACTATGAAATGCATGGACATTCTCATGTAATTTAATATTTAATATTGAGTTCATGTGTTCTCAAATAGTCTAGTCTTGATAAAGGAACAAAGATTTAACAGTGATAACTATCACATTCCTTGGGTTCAATCTTGATATGATAACATTGATCATAACATAAGTCCAACTTATCTAATTACTTGGATAGCAATGATGTATTTCTAGATATCGTTAATTTCTTGTGAAGTCATAATATGACAGACATCAGTACCAACGTAATGTGGAATCTATATGGTCAGACCCATAGGATACACAGGGAAGAGGAGTATGGTTGTGGATAAAAATTAGATTTGTTACTAAAAGGTTTAGGCAATCATTTAGAACAATCATAGAATGTCTAGAAGTCATACAAACTACTAGATAGTCCAGTCAATTGAATGGACAAGATCAGACCACACAATTGATTAGAAAAGTTCTTCCTAGTCTATTGATAGAAATTCTAATCAATGGATCGGTCATATCATTTGATTGGATAATTAGTTATAAAAATTTATAATGGTGTCTAGTCAATCAACTACTTGTCTGCATATGAGTGTAAGCATTGTCCATGGCTTTTTGTTTCTTGGATTTTTTTAGAGCCATATTAGTTTCCCTCCCCTATTTAAATGGGAATGATGGTTAGAGTTTTTGTTACATTACACGCATTGAAACATGAACCCTAGTCCTTGTTACCCCAAGGCAAATAGAGAAGGAGATAGTTTGTGACACTAGCACATTGCTAAGAGAAATGTTACTCCTTCCTTGTCGACTCAAGCAGCATGAGGAGGAATCCCCCATCATCCACACAGACTACATAGAGACACAGCTACTACATGATTGCATTAGGAGGATACTCGTCAATTGTATCCCATGAACCACCATGAGTGATGCACATCCATGTGTGAGGAACATCGATGGACTTGCTCCTCAACCACGTCCTTCCTTTGTGATACATCATCACTGGTGACTGAAGGTTGTGGGAAATGAACTTTGTTTTTTCTTCCATTATGTTTTATCGCTTGCATTTTCCAACACAAAATAGGATAGAGTTTAATATATTCTAATTATGGGATGTTATACCAACAGGATGGGATATGTGTACCAATGATATTGAGTTGAAGAAGTAGATTTTATAAGAAATGCACTCTCCATGTACTCTATTACACCTAGGTAGTTCCAAGATGTATGGGAACCTCAAACTATATTGGTATTCTAGTATGGAAAAGGACGTGGGTGGGTATTTTTCCAAGGGTGGTTTGGGCCACCACATCAAGGTTGAACATCAGAATTTAGTTGGTACTTGGTTGTCACTCCCTATTCCTGTGAGTAAGTGGGAACACAACATAATGGACATTGAGGTATGTCTACCTAGGTCATTACGTGGATTTGATTCTATCCAATTGATTGTGAAAATAATCACAAAATCATCCCACTTTCTCCTTATTCATTCAACATGGGAGGCACCCAATCTATCTAAAGTATATGTTGATGAAGTGGTTAGACTGCATGGAATCCCAATCACCATTATATCAAACAAAAATTTCAAAATCACGTATAGATTTGGAATGATTATCACCATGCCTTTAGAACATGGTTATGTTTTAGCACAAATTTCCATCCTTAGACTTATCAATGGTCAGAACATACAACTAAACCCTAAAGGACGTGTTAAAAGCATACATATTGTGGTTTAGTGGTATTTGGGACTAGAATATTGGACTTATAGATTTGCTTACAACAATACTCACTATTTTAGTGTGGAATGACTATGTGTGATGCCTTATATAGAATATAGTGTACATCTCCCGTTTACTAGTATGAAGTTGGTGAAGGATAGATTTTGAGCTCAAAGCCATTTGAAGAAACAACAAAAGGTATTAGTATCATGCAATAGTACATAAGGCTTAGTAGAGATAGAAACGTAATGTGGAGAAAAGACACATACTGCTTGAATTTGATGTCGGTGATGAGATATATCTAAAACTTTGGCCACAAAAAGGAATTTTGAGGTTTGAAAAGTGAGACATTATAACACCCAGATATATGGGTCCCTATCCAGTCATTTAGAAAATTGTATAAGCTAAACTTTCCATCAGTGTTATCTAATCTACATGATGTGTTTCATATTTCTATGTTGAAGAAACTTCATCTTGGTAAAGAGAATATCATAATATCATAGCTAGTAAACTTGGATGATAGTGGAACCACCCCAGAGGAAAGAAACTTATGTGACCCCACCATGTCAGTATCACCCCCATCCAAAACTACCTACAGACCAGGAGAGTGTTTAAAGTCACACAGTGAGCTAGCCATTGTTACAAGATCCTATGGAGGATATTATTCATGTAGAAGGTCCAATTTGTATTATAGATTGCATTATTACAAAACTCAAAAGGACAGAGGTGTTGTTAGTGGTAGTCCTATGGAGTAATCATGGTGTAGAGGAAGTTACATGAGATTTAAAAGTATAAATGAGTATCAAGTGTCCTTTCCTCATATAAGAATTTGGAAAATCTTTTTGTTACAATGGATGATAGTTACAACCCTATTTTTTCTTTTTGGATAATCATAAGTTTATGGAAGACCCCATTCTTAGGTATGGTTTTATTATAAGCTTTCTATAATTTATGCTAATGAATGATTAATAATAGCTTGACATACAATTTCCAAGTCAAAATATGTTGTTGGTAAGATTTGAAGGAGGTAATATATATATATATATGTGTGTGTGTGTGTATACATACATATATATAGAAAAATCACACATCAAAGTTTGATATAGTTTCTATATGAAGACCTTGTAGACCAGTGGGAGCCCTTAAATTAGTCAGAATGGACAATGTTGGCTTTGGGCTGGAGCCCAACAGTGTATGACCTAGCACTGCCACTTTGGAATGGCCACTTTGGTAGATGTAGTGTAGCCGATGGAGATACATCAAGTGTGCCTAGTGCACTTTCAACATGGACATCACAACCAAGGGGACTAATTAAAATTCATGTGTGCTTCATGCATGACCAACACATATAAGTATTCCTCCCTCAACTAATGTGGGGACTTTGGGAGGTGCTCTTGGGTGCATTGGTTACCTCCTAGCAATGTTCTTTATCCAGTAACTGATGTGGTTGTTGGTCGATCTTGATGAATGGCTATTCATCTTACTTTAGATGCACTTTTCATATTAATTTCACATCTCAGTGGTCACTTCATCTATAAATTGGCTCATTTTAGTTGCTTACTTTATAGTTCCTTAGATGAAATTTATAACCTTTTTTGTAGAAATACACCAATTTTGTCTAATCCAGTAGAGTGAGCCCACTAAAACCTACTATTGAGGGTTTGCCCTTGATGACATTACCACAACTCTTGCACCTTCTCTCTCCACAATAATGTTCCTCTTTAGCACCTACTCTCCCTCTTCATAGGACTCTCCCTCTCCATGTGTTCCTCTCTCTCTCACTTTTTCCTTCTCCCTCGCTTTAGCTCTCCCCAATATAGACAAATCGACCTTCCACTACTCCTTGATAACCTAGAAACTTAGTAACTATTGGTCTCTAATCTCTCTCTCTAAGACTTCATCCTAACAATACCCTAATTGGATTCCTTCCAATACTTCATCAAGCTATCTACCTTTGATCTAATAGCTAGATCCAAGTGCAAGCAATTATTTATGTTTCTTTCTGGTTGACTTCCCTGAACAACCTTTTTCATGCATAACCACCACTATATAGCACACAACCCAAGCCTGACATCATCTAGTCAACCACCAGATCAGTTGATCAAACAAAGATGAGCACCTTGATGAACCTCGACCTCAGCCGTACACAACCAGCAGTAGACTAGACAACCAAGTAAACGAGTATCGGTGATGCACAACCACCACAACTTTGTCAGATCTTGATCAAGGACTAGTTCTTGATGGTTCTTCATGATAGTGTTCATCTTGATAGAACCCATGTCCCTGCTCAAAAGGTCGAGATTGATCATGTAACTTATGTTGTGGGTTCATGGAACAAATGCTATGCTTCTTGATAAAGGTTATAAATATCCAACCACAACCGTCAAGCCAAGGGTCACAACCCTACTTGATCTGGAGATGAATCCTAGTAGCCATGCTTTTGGTTTCCTAGCTCCACAAAAAATCAATTACTTATCCTATTCATCCATTAATATACTAGTTGTCATTCATCTCCACAAACATTGATTGGCCTCCTACATTTCTTCATGTGATCAACCACTAATCTAAGCTATCGACCATTATTACTTGGTGGAAAGACCTTGCACTAAGGGTTAGGCAAGATTGAAAAACTAAGTAGCAGTATGTAAGACATACTACTTGATTCCCATATATTCCCATAGCCCAAATAACTGACAATTTTTATGTAAAGTGACGGTTATATATAACAAACCAATGAATATGACATGCTACCCAGCGAGGCCATGTTGTACAGCATGACCATTTTGGTTTTCTCCTTTAATGTCAATTATTTTACTAAAACTGACAACTTAGGCCTATAGTGTCAGGTTTTTTTATACAACCAACGACTAAGTTTTGGTTTTTTTTCAATGCCAGGCCTACTGCCCGACTAGTCAGCAGGATGCAGAACCTACAATTCAGTTTTGAACTATAGGTTAATAACATCATGTGAGTTCATCTTAATAACAAGCCATTAAACATGCAATAACAAGCATAATATGCACATAATTTTATTCATTTTCTAATTCCATTTCATCACATGTGCAATCATAATTCATTCATCTTCACATTCATTCACACACATGTTACTTCATTTACATATATACCAATTTCATACTCATGACATGTAGTAGCATTCATTCATTCATCTTCACATTCACACACATGTATATAGATCATTATTCATATATGCATGCATCAAATTTAGAGTTGTAAGAAGTCATAAGCACCACATTTATAATAGAATTTATGACATCAAACTTTTGAAAAACCATTCATCTTCATCATCCCAATCAAAAAGTTCACTTCCCTTTCAAAGGCTTCTGCCCATTGTTCTCGTGTACGTCTACTAGATTTTATTGCATATCAAAGCCTTTCATTTTAAACACCTACAAAGAGAATGACGTATATAATTAATAAGTTCGATATGTTCATATTATCTAATGAGGCTATATACTTTTTTTTTGGTCGGTCGAAAAACTTGTGTTGCTTTTTTTGTATTTTTCTTTTCAGTTTCTGTACAATGCAATTCCATTTTCAACTGAAAATGGAGAAAGAAAATGAACAAAAGAGGACATATAACTGTACAGTGTACACTAAGAAAGAGAGGAGGGAGGAGGGAAAAAACAACTGAATAAGACACTCCAACTCCTCCAGAAACAATCTTCAGGGAACCAAAAAAGAGACACTTGTCCTTTGTCAAAAAAACCATATATCCATAACAGATCAACCAATCAAACCAAACTTCAGCAAGCATCAAAGGAACTCTAGAGGGACATAGCAACACAGATCAAAAACTAACATCAAAACCTGCAGCACTCCAACTCCTCCAGAAAAAAAGGATCTTTAGGAAAACCATATGAAGAAGCACTTGTCCTTTGTCAAGAAGACCATGATATCCAAAACATATCAACCGATCACACCACTTTCAGCAGACCAGCAAATGAACTCCCAAGGGCATAGCAGCACAGATCAGCCACAAGAACTCAACCATCATTGCATAAAACAATGAGAGGGGAGAAAAACATCACCAAAAGGAAGAAAAAACAATCAAAGCAGCAAACAACATCCCCAAAAACGCCAGCCCAACAGCCACAGCAGCAAACATAAGCAACCTTTCTATTCTTCAAAAAAACATGAACCTCCATCTTCTCAAGAACAAGGCTCCACTGCAGAACGTAGCAACAGCAAGCAGCTTTAAAAAAAAGGTCAAGATCATAACAAAGACCGACCACCAAGAAAGAAAGGGAGGGGAGCGTCGACATCCACGCAGGATGGTGACTCAACCCTCACTTCAATCCATCAAAAACGGTGAGAGGGGAGCGTCGACATCCATCGTAGGATGGAGACTCAACCATCACCAAACAAACCAGAACTAACATCAAACCTCCAGAAAAACCATAACCAAACAACGAGCAGCAAGGAAGCATAATCCAGGCCAAGCAGCACCGGTAGCATGAACTTATATAACATGATAGCAATGCGCTTATCTTGCTCATACATTCTGACATCCTTTACAATGAAGATGAGATCAAACCTTGAAAGAATGGTTGTCTGCAGATCAGTTGTCTGTAGATCAATGTTATCCTGAGCAGTTTTTAGATCATCATAGCCCATATGGGGAAATAGCAGCTGCTAGCACAGATGTCCAGGAAATAAGCACTGTAGTGATCCCTACTTTGCCATAAACCATCAAACAAACAGAAAGAGTTGTATGAACAGTCAACAGGAGAGCTACCACAGAACCCAGCTCCTAACAGGAACAACGCCAACAGCTCCAACCCAAAAGAACAGACTGAAAAATGAAAACATCATAGAAGAACAGCCAACAGAGGACAGCAACCCTGCATACTTAATTGATGATGATGTAAAAGTCAGAATCAATAATCTTCCATAGAGTAAGCACATCTTTGTGGATATTATCATGAACCCTCCTGTTCCTTTCAGACCAACAGTGATACACAATAAGTGGAATAATGACCCCAGCTTTCCTCTCCTTCATATCAGCAATAGAATTCCAACTTAAAGGAATACTTTTGATAATCTTATCTTTCAACGCATAGTTCCACAAAGCCTTGGTGAACTCACAATCAAAACAAATATGATTCGTATCCTCATATCCTTTCATACAAAGAATACAAATCGAAGTAATAGAAATCCCTCTTCTTCTCATATAGTCATTAGTTGGAATTTTATTATGAATAGCTTTCCAAGTAAACAGCTTCGCATTCATACTACTTTTTGACTTCTAGAGCCATTTAAAAATGTTTTTCTCATTTCCTTTATGTCTGATCATCTCCCAAACATTCTTAATCTTAACATCACTTTGGCCTTTCAACAAAATTCTATCTTTGCAACCTTCAGCAATCTGAACTTTACTCAACTTTTCAAGCACTTCCGAGGAACACCTCGATTCCTTTATACTCCATTTCCCATCCTTGATAATAGAACTCATCTTAGCGCCAATGGGGATGCTAGCTCTAATAGAAATCCCTTTCTCAACAACTTCATGGAAAAACTTACTGTTAAACCAAGGATCTCCCCAAATATCCACATTACTACCATCACCAATATTAATATCAACCAAATTCAGCAGGCTACTCCTCATACGAATCATATTATTAAACATCCAAGAATAGTTTACAGAATTATCAATCAACCAGAAGGAACCCTTCCTTAAGTATTTATCGCTAATCCACTTAACCCATAAGGAATCCTTTTTCCTAGCCACATCCCAGGTGTTCATGATGAGACAAGCTTCAGCCACCTCTCTACTCTTCCTGATACCAAGACCCCCTTCGTTCTTGGGTAAAGTGATGCTATCCCACTACAATAAATGGATATTCTCTTTATCTTCATATCTCCCCCAAATAAAATTCCTACACATCCTGTCAATCTCATCAAGAATAGAACAAGGGATAGGGAAAGATAAAGCCCAATAGATGTACATAGTAGAAAGAGTTGATTTGACTAGTTCTACTCTTCCAGCAAAAGATAAAGTTTTAGCTTTCCATCCTTCCATCCTTCTTTTCATTCTATCCAAAAGCTTCTCACAGTGTTTCTTGCTTAACTTACCAGAGAACAGGGGCATACCCAAGTACTTAGTATCATCCATCTTGCCAATCTTAATACCCAAAATATTAGAAATATCCTCAGCTTCACAAACATGTTTCATAATAAGCATACTTTTACTTTTATTAACACATAAACCAGACATAGACCCAAACTTGTCCAAAAGCTTCTTTATACCTTCAGCACTACTATTATCAGCTTTAGAAAACAACATTAAGTCATCAGCGAAAATCAAATGAGAGCAGCTCAAATTGTTAGAGACCTGGATAGGCGAGAAAGAATTGTCCATCTTTATCATCTCCGACAAACCCTGCATAGCGATAGTAAACAAATATGGAGCTATCGGGTCTCCTTGCCGCACCCCATTAGAAGGAAAATTAGTTCTTGAAGCTTCATCGTTTACCAAAATTTGATAAGAAGAAATCCTGAAAATCACCTCAATCCATCGAATCCATTTATTAGAGAACCCCATTCTACACATGATAGAGAAAAGAAACTTCCAACTTACAGAGTCGTAAGCTTTAGAAATATCGGCCTGAACACACATACTTTTCCCATTCTTCGTCATGATATCGCTAATGATTTCATTAGTCAACAGAGTAGCTTCCTTGATACATCTTCCCTTAACGAAGGCACACTGATTAACAACAATAATAGAAGGAAGACACTCCTGCAACCTGTTAGAAAGAATCTTCGAGATGAGTTTATAGAAAATGTTACATAAAGCTATAGGTCTCCAGTTAGTAATCAGAGAATTGTCATTTCCTTTAGGTAACAATGTGAGATAAGTCATGTTAGCTTCTTTCAACATGTTGTTGTTCGTAAATAACTCTTTCACAGCACTAAACACATCATCTCCAATAACTTTCCAAGAAGCCTTATAAAAGTAACTGTTAAACCCATCCAGACCAGGACTTTTATCAGCATTTAAGTTCTCAACAACGTCATCCAGTTCCTTCTTAGTAACAGCCCTCGTCAACAACTCATTCTGCTTCTTAGAAATTTTAGAACCATTCCATTCCCCCTTCCAAACCTCACCATAATTGTTACTACAGAAAATTCCTTCATAATGATCAGCAATAGCATTTTTAATCATATCATAATCCCTCGTTACAGAACCATTAATATTGAGGCAATTAATAGAGTTCCTTGCTCTTCTAGTCTTCATGGACGAATAAAAAAATTTAGTATTCAGATTTCCTTCCTTCAACCACAGAGATCTTGACTTTTGTCTATAGAATTCCTCCTCCCTAATAGAGGCCAGCCTAGCCTCTTTCCTCAAAGTATTAGCAATCGCTCTCACATCAGCATCAGTTAGATTAAGATCAGCTGCCTTTTGGGCTTCAAGAGCACTATGATTTGCCACAGCAGCGTTTTCCATAACATTTCCAAACTCCTTTTTATTCCATTCTTTAAGAATATTTTTAAGATTCTCTAGCTTTCTGTACAGCCTAAACATGGCATGACCATCAACTTCCTTCTTCCAACTACCCTCCAGAATGTTCTTAAAATCTTTATGATTAGCCCAACTATTAATAAATCTGAAAGGAGATTTATACTTCCGAGGCTCCCCAATCGTAAGCATGATTCTATTATGATCACTAATAGTATTCGAAATGACTTCACCATAAAACTGGTTATGCTTAGTTTGGAACTCCACGTTATAGAGAATTCTATCTATTTTAGTAGTGACAAAATTATCCCCATCTTGATGGTTGCTCCAGGTAAAAAAAGGACCAGAGATATCCATATCCAACATACCACTATCAAGCATGAAGTTATTAAAGTCTTCCATAGACTTTTTTGAAGGAGGTTGTAGCCCAATCTTTTCATCGTTCTTCCTCACAGCATTAAAATCCCCAAGGACAACCCACGAACCACAGTTCACCAAATTACTGTTTTCCAAGCTCCTCCACAGACCTTCCCTATCATAATCGTCATTATGTCCATACACAGCCGTGACATTAAGAAACAGATCTTCCTTCTCAAGCCTGAAATGGATAGTCTGATCAGATTCCTCAATCTTCATCACCTTATAATTCTCCTCCTTCCAAATAATAACAATGCGTCCAAGAGCATGAGACCTATTATTAGAAATCCACTTATACTCTCCAAGGAACTTTCTCATAACCTTTTCAATCTTGCCGAATCTAAGCTTAGTCTCCACAAGGACAAAAACATCACATTTTGCCCTTCTCACCTCCTCTTGGACACTAAGGAGCTTATTACTAATGCCCCTTACATTCCAAGAGGAAATGGTACACGAATGACTCATTTATACTCTTCGGCTGTTGAACTGACAGCCTCAGTGTTTTCAGAGTTTAATTCCAATTCACGTGGGACAGGGGCTGATGTTAGACTATCAATACTGATATTCGTATTCAGTTTACCCTGACATTTTGGCGGCACTTTCTTGCTAACCTTTCTCACCATGCAATTAACAGAACTTGATGAAGCTTGACTACTCCCATCACTGTCAGGTGTATGAATTATAGACCCAGAACTAATCTCTGCCATCGAAGCCAGCTCTTTCAGTCCACTAGGCATAACTGTAAAAACGTCATTCTGTTCACTAGCCTTGCTAAAATCACCCATCATGACGCAGTCAATCTTCTCTACAAAGACCACTCCTTCATTCACCTCCTTCGATAATTTCTCATCCTCTATAACCAGATCCTCAGGCATCTGAACTGCTGCGTCACTTCTTATTTCCTCCTCATCCTCTATCTCTTCAACAATGAATTCATCATTAGCATTACTCCTTCCCATAGGAATTTCTTCAAACACCTCAGCATCCTTATTCTTCTTGACTTCCCAGATCTTTGTTGTTTTCAACTCCTTCACATTCAGCGCCTGTGTTACTGACTGCAACTCGCATTCACCATGCCCCAAATATCCACATTGAGAACACACAAACTGAATCCAGTCATACTCAAATGCAATGCAATGCTCAAGACCATCGTCACTTCTGAGAATCAGTTTATCAGGATACGTTGCCTCTCTGTTCATTCTCACCAGTATTCTCGTGATATCTATCCTTCTTAGCTTT
Organism: Alisma plantago-aquatica; assembly: GCA_963693085.1. Taxonomy (NCBI): domain Eukaryota; kingdom Viridiplantae; phylum Streptophyta; class Magnoliopsida; order Alismatales; family Alismataceae; genus Alisma; species Alisma plantago-aquatica. The sequence goes on from OY856412.1 coordinate 1,032,334,174, forward strand.
AACGTCATCTTGTCAATCCTCAACGGAACACCAAGATAAGAACCGATTCTTTTGAACATTCTCAGATCCCAAAGCTCCATCAGAAGATTCCTTATATTAACCCAGACTGGAACGTCAGACAGAACAACCTTCGACTGCTTCGCCTTCATTTGCCATCTTCTCAGCTCAACAGGTCTGCTTTTGACGTACCATTCGCCTTTAAGAACACACCTCAAATCCTCTTCATTCTCGAATCTTATCAGAAAGAATTCATTCCCTCTATCGAAGATTTCAAAAAAACCAGTAGTATTCCAGACATTCTTGAAATAGTTCACCAGCGTCGGGATATGAGGATCGAAGTCAATAACATAACCTATTAAACACTTGCTCCACTTTTCCCCGTTTTCCACTGCCTCTGATTTGGGATATACCAGTTTCCCTTCCGACAACACTATGATTATCTTCTTCAGATCTGAAGCTCCTCCACCCGTACTCGGCTTGAGACTCTCCTAGCTGATAGGTTTATTCACAGGATCAGTACGCGATGTGCTCCCCTTGACCATGAGTTCATTGGAAAACTTCTCCCTTCGCCTGAAACCACCCCAAGGAGGCGGACGACGAAATGTCGTCGCACCCTTGGTCGCCCTTACGATCGCAGCATCGGGAGCTCGGGGGTCATTCATCACAATGAGGATCCCCTTATGAGGCTATATACTTATGATGATCAAGACTATATATATGGATTACATTATGTATCTCTTTGATGTTTACTACCGCAAATCTGGAAATCATGTTCATATACACCATCATGTAGTATGTGCATGCCCAACTGTTGTCTTGTACAGAACACTATAAATTTCAACATACAAAATGTTAATCAATAAAAGTAAGCATAGTTGCCATAAATACGAATTGGAGTCAGAAAACTACCTCAACATTCTCCCAAAATATCGATTTCTTTTTCATGCCCACCTTTCCTCCAGCTTTTTTTAAACATTTTATAGCCCTATACATTAATGTAACACATTGGATTGACATTAGTAAATAGTCATGTAACATATTAACATATATAGATGTGTGTATATATATATATGTTAATGGATATAAATATAAAAATTTACTCATGTAAATAATGCATTTTTCAAATCATGACCCCCATCAGAACTTGGGATCATCGATCTCTTACTTAAATACTGGGATGAATTTGAAGCTAGGAGGTGCAAGGCCATAAGTGAAGTGAACAAGTGTAAGCTTTGCTGCCCGACAGCTCTCTTTCTTTGGATTCCATTTCGGTGAAATATCTCTCCGTTGAATATTTTTATTACATAACCTCTTCTAATGAATTTCATGAATTCATAATCTGAAGGGAACTTCTTTCGTGTGAAGAGCATTGCTTGTGGAGAAAAGGGTCTTCTGGTGGTGGTGTGGTCTCTGTGCCTGCAATGTCTCTGACTCAAGGAGAAAAATCGTCAAAAGAGCCAAAGGCATTCTCCCCCAAGCCCCCCCCCCCGCTTCGCTCCCCCCTGAGCCCTCACCCCACCCAGTTCTTTGATATCTAGATAATAAATAGTTAGCAATGGGGACAATAAAAAATAAGACCTAATGGTTAGTCCTGAGTGATAAGAAGGCAATAAAAATATAACTCAAAATCCACAATGAAATGTAATTTCTTAAGTCAAAATTATAAGCAAAGTAAATAAAGTTGCCCATCATTGTATGGAGTTAATATCACAATCTTTTTCTTTTTATAAAAATATTTAAATGTGATGGATCAGTATAGGATAATAGATGTAGGGTCTTTAATTACATAGTTAATCAAGGATGGAACTAGAAATATCACATGGGTCAATCAAAACTCTATACAGGCCCTATGTAAGTGGCTACAAAATATATATCATGTATGCATTAATATATTTGAAAACATGTCATCATATAAATAAAATGAAGTATGTAGCTATATAAGATCTCACCATATCCAAAGCTCTATCACAGATGTATTCAACCAAGCAAAAAGAAACAACTCCAAACATCTTGTAAAAATATACTAATATCATAACATTGACCTACAGCGTCCTCCTTAATAGGACCCATCATAGGAAAATCTTCTTCATGTTTGCCTATAAATTGTGCCATACCCTTGCATTGAGGACCTACTGAGTCAAATAGGTCTTGTGCAAGCCAACCAAGTAATTGATGAGGAGGTGGAGGTGGAGGATGATGAGCTCGAAGGGATTTCTTAGGCCCTATGTCCTACATATATAGAATTTCATATAAATTGTCATGTATATACAGATACAAATGTAATGCAAATTTATCATACATGATGATCTGTATAGATAACTCCCTCTTTGGGTCACACGACCACACTGCCTTCTGCTTCACCTATCGTCTCAGCGTCGGGGTGGTCATATGGTAGTGGATACTTCTTCCAAGCTTTATAAACAAGCCTCAGGCACACGCGAACTTCATTGGCAGGTAATGGAGCACCATGAAGTGTGGCACCTACAAGGGGTGGGTAAGCCTCACCCACAGCAACGATATATTCTTATAATTTTAGACGGCATGACATCAACCCCTACAAATTTATATAGAGTGTTATATATATACCGAAACATGTCATCTTGAAAAGACTATTGTGTCATAAAAATACTTACGGTGGACGTGCTAGGTGTTGGGTCCATAGAATTACTCCCAACCACCTTTGTCGTAGGGGGGTCCACCTCGTATGAAGAGCAAGGCAGCACAGTTGGTACTATCTGAGTAGTTGAGTGAGAAGCCTCCCACTGACTCATTGCTTCTTGAATCCCCTTTGCAATTAACTCTTTTACCTCCTCTTTTGAGAATCCCCCTTTCTGGATAGATTTGTGCTTTGATGGCCCAAATAACGCTCTTATACCCACAGTAGTGCATGTAGCCCTAACACGTCCAGGATGCTCTGGGTTACATAGAGAAACTGTCAATTGATCCCTTGTGCCCTCAGGGATGAACTTTGATTCATCCCTATTTAGGGCTTCATCTTGTTTCATTTTGCATTTCAATCACATCTATACATGCTAAATTGCATGTTATTTCCCTCAATATGCATATTTATGTAAAATGCACTTATGGACATTATATGCATGTTTTTCAGGCATTTGGACCACACTTGATGGAATAGAGAGAGAAGGAGTGATCCTAGGGTTTCTCTACCCTTGGAGAGACCCAAAGTGAAGCCCGATTCTCCCTCAACCTACCCCTAGTGTCCAATGATCCATTGAAGTAAAGATGTCCAAGAAAATCCAAAGAATCAAGTCAAAGTGTTGATCCAGAGACTAGCATGGTTGTGGTACCACAGAACGGCCGTGCTAGGTCACTTGCAAATCAACAAAGTCATCCTCAAGTGAAGTTAGAATCCTCAAGTGAAGTTCAATTTGATAACCCAAAACTCTGATAGATTCAACCCCACAAATTCAGCACAAACCATGTCATCTGCAGACAAACTCTTTAGCCAACTCCTCACAAAACATGCATTAATTGAACTAAAGCCATCAAATGCTTCCTTTACATGGTCAAGAAATCAAACTTTTACCAGGCTTGACCATTTCATCTACTCCACCTCGTGGGAGGACAAACACCCACTCTCCACAGTTCACATCTCTCACAGAGCCATCTCTGATCATTTTCCTCTTATTCTCGATACCACTACTGAATCATGGGGTATACGACCATTTTGATTTGACAATTATTGGCTCTCCATAAATAACTTTACTCACAGTTGTGTAGAGAATTGGAAATTGGCTGACTCTCAGACCACAAACCTTGGTCTCTACATTCTCCAAAACACAAAAAAAATCGAAGTACACATCAAAAATTGGAAACTCACCAACCCAAACAAGCTCTCAGAAACCCTAAAAGACCTTGAAGAACAATTCCTCTTTGTAGACAAGGACCCTACAGCTGACCCATCTCTTATTTTTTCAATTAAAGCTGACCTTGACTTCACAAAAGATTGTATTGACACTAGATGGATACAAAGAGAAAAAATCACATGGGCAAGTGAAGGGGACCAAAACAAAAAGTTCTTTCACAAAATTTGTAATAAAAATTACCAAAAAAACTCCATCTCATACCTTCAGATAAATAATAAGATCACAACCCACAAATCAACTATCACAAACCACATTACAGACCATTTCAAAAACATCTTCAACAACAACCACAACCCCTCCTGCCTAAATGACTTGGCTTGGCCAATGATTTGCCCTACAAATCTTGAAAATCCTCTTGACCTTATAAAGTCTTTCTCCCCAGAGGAATTGGACACAACCATAAAAACTCTAGGATTAAATAAATTACATGGACCTAATGGACTAAATGTGGAATTCTACCTTGCAAATTAGAACCACTACAAAGTAGACTTCCTGGCTTTACTTAAGGCTTTCTACAAAAGTGAAAATACCCACAACATCATCAAACACCTAAACCAAATATTCATCACTCTAATAAAAAAAACCAATCAACCCACCCTTATCTACCAGTACAGACCCATCAGCCTAATCAACACATCATACAAAATCTTAGCCAAAACATTAGCAAATAGAAAAAAACCTCACATGAACAAAATCATTCCTCTAAATCAAAATGCCTTTCTCAAAGGTAGAAGCATTCAAGATGCTTACCTGATGGTAAATGAAACAATACATCTCTGTCACAAAAACATAACACCTTTGCTAGCCATCAAATTGGATTTTGAAAAAGCTTTTGACTTTGTAATCTGGAACTATTTAACCAAAACTCTCATAGGCTTTGGTTTTCCATATAAATGGGTCAGCTGCATCCATGCTTGCATCTCCACAAACCACTTCTCAACAATCATAAATGGGGTACCGTTTGGTTATTTCCATAATACAAATGGCCTCAGACAAGGTGACCCCCTCTCCCCTTACATGTTCATCATAATCACAACCATTCTCTCCTTCATGATACAACTAGGAAAAATTAGCGGACTTATTAAATCACCAGAGGAATGCAAAGAGAACATTATACAATTTTCTGATGATACCATTATCCTCTCCTCCCCAGAGGACGCCTCTATACTCAACACCTTCAGAATAATAGGTAATTTTCTCCTACATTTTGGGACTTAAAATAAACCTCCAAAAGTCGTCCATTTTTGGGGTCCACCTCGATCACTCAATTTTGAAAAGATTCAGGGATCTTCTTAGATGCAAGATTGATGACTTCCCCATTCAATACCTAGGACTCCCCATTACCCCCCACAACATCACAAATGCAACCTGGACTCCCATCCTCTACAAAATAAATAAAAAACTCTCAACTTGGACAAATAACTTTCTAAATCTCTCAGGAAGGCTTACTCTTCTAAACAGTGTCATCACTCCAATTACCACTCACTACCTTAGTTGTATCCCCCTTCCAACCAAAACAAGAAAACTCCTTGATAAATCTCACAGAAAATTCCTCTAGAACAACTACCATCCCTCCACAAAATCCAGAAATCACTACCATCTTGTAAATTGGGACACTATTGTTGCCCCTATAGACCAAGGTGGTTGGGGTATACTAAACATTGAAACCCATATTTTTTGTCTTATAACCAAAATTATCAACAGTCTGGTTAAAAATAAGACAAAAATTTGGATGAGTCTCATCAATTGCAAATACTATAAAAAAATCCCCTCCCTGGCACAAAGTGCCAAAAAAATCTGCCTCACCCCTATGGAAATACATATATAAGAACATCCAAAAAATAACCCAACTCGTCAACACTCCACCACACTCTCATCTAAAATTATCCGTCTGGAACGACCCATGGCACGAAAATAACTCTGTTCTAAACCTGCACACAAATTGGGTCATTCCAAACAACCTCCTCAAGATCAACATTGTCAAGGCTCTTGGCCTCTTAACCAGCAACAGATCAAACGCTCTCAAATGATGCATTTTCATGCATCTCAAACCAGATGATCTCTCTGCTATGAAGCAGATTCTTGAAAATAATTCCTCAAACAATATCACATGGAGATGGGGAAACACTTACTCAGTAAAAAAAGCATACACTTACCTATCCTACAGAGCTCCCTCCCCCCTACTACAAAAATATGGAAACAAAAATGGCAACAAAAACATAAAACTTTTCTTTGGCTGCTCCTTCACAACAAGCTGCTTACTGAACAAAACCTCTCCAAGAGAGGCTTCATTGGCCCATCTAGATGCTCTCTCTGCCAAAACGACATAGACTCGGTGGAACACATTTTCTTTAAGTGTAAATTTTCACTAAGCATCTTCTCACACTTCACACGACATTACCAGCTCGATCTCCCATCAGCAACCTTTCCTTTAAAGATTACACCAAACAGACACTACAACTCCTTCACGGGTAATGATATCTTCATCGTCATTAGCTGGAATCTCTGGCTTGAGAGAAACAACAAATTCTTCAACAACACTCCGAAGCTGAGGCATATTATTATCTCACAAATCGGCACAGACCTTCATATGTTCACCATGTGCAGGTAAACAGGAACTAAATGGGAAGGAGGACTCCGAAGAAGGTGAATATGAAGTCCTCTTTCTTTGTGACCTTAAGGTAATGGTGGACGATGAAACGGGTATTAGTTTGCTGCTGCAACACCAGTGACTTTGTTTTAAGTCCGTAGCTGCCACATCTTCCATATTTTCTGGCTTAGTGTTAAAAGAGGCTTATTAAGCGGTGCCTCCCCCTTGAACTTTTCACATCTCTTTCCTTTCCCAGCAGAACTTTCTTATGCTTTTAACTTGTATTTCTCGGCAAAGTAGGTTTTTGTTTGCTTTTACAATTAATATATGCTATGACCTTAATCAGAAAAAAAAAATAGGATCACCATGGTCGTGCCACCCAGAACGACCATGGTGAGTTGACCCAGAACGGTCGTGCCACCTAGCACAACGTGCTGCAGTAGAGGCAAAACGAATGTTGAGCAAAGAACGGTCTGAGTATTTTGAGCCACCACGGCTGTGCTACCCTTACCCCACCACGGTCATGGTGACCACCACGATCGTGCTAGTTTCAGTAAAAAACTAACCATCAACCTATGATTTTCACATTTTAATTCACACGACCATTCTACCCCACCACGACCATGCTCACCCCTACCCACCACAGCTGTGGTAATCCACCATGGTCATGCTACACACAAAACTCAGCTACTTTTTCCACTACATTTCCCACTTTACCCCTACTTGACCAATTGATTACCCCCACCTATATATATGTGGGTGGTAGCTGGAGGCCAAGGTTGGCCACCCCTAGCTACCTCCTACCACCTCCTAGCTCCCCATTTTTGCCCCTTATCCATTCCACTCCATTTCCACCTCCATTCCACTCCATTTTTTCATTTCCACCATCAAACCCCTACTTTCCTTCCATTTCCACCATCATTCCATCCCCTTACACCTTTAAGGAGAGAGGAGGATGTCTCCCAATAGTTGGAGAGGAGGATTTCTCCATTTACATTGAGTTTCATGGCTTCTTCTACCTCTTTCTCATTTCTTTTTGTAGTTTCCATTTCCATGAGTAGCTAGTCCCCCTTGGGTGGGCTGTTTGGGGTGTAAAATGTTACTTTGATACCATGTTGGGGGTAATGATATGTAAACTTTATAATTCCATTTGTTAATGATTATGTTCAATTTCTATCTCATTCGCCATGAATTGCTTGTTGGTTTGTGTGTGAAATCACCTAGGAATTTAAGGAGATCGACTATATGTGTGAATTTTGGGATTTGCTCCTAGGTCCAATTCTTAGATCCCTAGCTAGCCACCCATCTTCCTACATCATAATCAATTCTCCTAACCCTAGTTGAGAGATCTAAGTACCTAGATTAGGTGACTCTAGTACAATTATCATGGAGCCCTCTCAAGGCTAGAATGTGGGGAAATTGGGGTACAAAACCCTAATTTGGCCTCCCCATTACTACCCTCAGCCCCTAATTGTCCTAGGAATGTCTAATCTAGAAACCTAGACTTTATTAGACTCTAATTGAATTGAACCTAATCCCTAACCCAGTTGAGCCTCGCAAGGGTAGTAGGGGGTGTTAGGGATTAGTTCCCCTATACACAACCTAGCATATCCATGGTCGGTTAGTAGCTTAGGTTAATTCATTAGACTGTAACTTATTGTTTGATTTGGATAATCTTAAATGGAATCATAATGTTCATATATCACCCCCCAACTTAAGTGATAAGTGCATCCCCTAAACAGCCCACACCTTCCTTAATTGCTTTAAAACCCTAGTTTTCATCTTGCATAGCTAGTGTTAGCTTAGCTAACTCTTTTCTTACTTAGTTAGCTTCTTGCCCTATTTTTGCCTTGTTCTTTCTAGTTTAGCTCTTTACTTGCGCTTGTGCTTTTCTCTTGCTTGCCTTAGTGTAAATTGCCTTTTCATACCTAGCTTAGTCTTTTCCTGCTTACTTGGTCTGAATCTAGTCTAGGGTTAACTTAGATTTCATTTTCTCCTTTAATTGCTTTCTTTCTCACCTAGTTTAACAATCAAAACAACCTTTAAACCCTTAACCCTAGTCTCCACAGTAGGAACCCAGCCAAACTAACCTAGCTCTAGTGCCCCCTTTTCTCCCTGTGGATCGACCCTATACTTACCGCCCTCCTATACTATGGCACGACCTTGTGTGCTTGTTGGATAGTGTCTTGATAAAAGTAGGTCATTTGAGTCTAGGTCCTTATAAAATTTGAAAGTTTAATCCACCGTGTGCTTCCATACGCGGGGTTGCATCTATTCAAATCTCAATTGAGTAGTGCATAACACCATTGGCGAGAGCGTACCAAGCTTCTCTTTTTGATACTTTTGTTTTATTTTCCACAAAATACACACACATGTGTTTAATAGTTTTCTTTGAGTTTTGATGATATGGAAGGTGCTAAGCACTAAAGAGAGAGGAATCAAAGGTGAATCATGCCAATGTAGACCTATTCAATTGGCACACCTAAAATAGGGCCCACTTTAGGGTGCAGTAGGAACCCAACCAAAGTAACCTAGCTCTAGTGCCCCCTTTTCTCCCTATGGATTGACCCTATACTTACTGCCCTCCTATACTATGACACAACCTCGTGCGCTTGCAGGATAGCATTTTAGTAGAAGTAGGTTGTTTGAGTTTAGGTCAATATAAATTTTTAAAGCTAATCCAAGAGACACAAAGTCCAAAATATAGCTCAAGGTTTGAGGAAGAGGTTCTCTCTAGATTGAAAAATATTTGATGATGTTCAAAAAGATGTTGCAAGGCTAGAAGATAAAGTGGGGCAGTTATCTTCCATAATTGCTCTCCAAGAAGAAAAGTTGTCTTCAAAACCCATCATGAGCTACAATGAAGAAAGTGGACCCATGCCCTCTTCTCAAGTTTTCTATAGTCCCCCTCCCATGCAAGTGCAGCCCATCTACCATTTTCAAGGTTATTCCAAGCCTTATACTCCACCTTCCCCTCCATCACCACCATTTTCCCAACAATTCACCTTCCAACCTCAATTCCCCCCTCCACCTCAATTTCAACCCCAAGTGTCACCTCCACCTCCTCCATAGACACAACTAGATCCCCCTCTCCACCATGAGCAAGGAAGTGTTGTGACAGTTCTAAGGAGTGGGAAATCTCTTAAGCAGCCTGCAAGTCAAAGAAAGGTTGATAAAGAAAAGCAAAGGCAGACAAGTGGTGATATTGTGTTTGAAATTGCCAAATATGATTCAGTGATACATCCTTCCGATTTTGGGATACCATGTGCTCCACCTCATACTCCATGTGCAAGTCCCACCACCCCTAGTGTTCCACCTCACATTGATGCAAGCAAGGCAAAAGCAAGTGATCCTCCCTTCATTGAAGCATTACATGAGCCACCAAAAATGAAGAGAAGGCAAAAGCACCATGTGGATATTCTTGAGGTGTTTCGCCAAGTGAAGGTGAACATTCCACTCTTGGATGTCATCCAGCAAATCCCATCATATGCCAAGTTCCTCAAGAACCTATGCACTGTGAAGAGAAGGTCAATAGGTAGAATTATAAAGAAGGTGAAGTTGACTGAACAAGTGAGCTCCATCATAAAACATTCACTTCTCGTGAAGAGAAAAGACCCAGGAGCCCCACTCATACCTAGTTATATAGGGGGACAACGCATAGACAGTTCCTTACTTGATTTGGGATCTAGTGTGAATTTGATACCATACAATGTCTATGTAGAGATGGGATTAGAAAAGTTGAAGCCAGAACATTACACTCTCCAGTTGGTGGATAGATCCATAAAAATGCCTAGGGGTAGAGAGGATGATGTCTTGGTGATGATAGATAAAGAAAAAGGCATAATGTTCCTGACAGATTTCATTGTACTTGATATGGAGTTGAAGGATAGGAAGATTCCCATCATTTTAGGAAGGTCGTTCTTATCTATAGTTGATGTCGAGATTCATGTACACAGTGGCACCATGAAGATTTCATTCATGGACTTGAAGATCAAAATCAACATGTACAAAACCCCAACCCGGTGGGTCTGAGATAGGGATATTGGACATGATCACTTCACAAGTCTGAATGATCATTTGAGAAAAGGAGATCAAGATGGAACAATTGATGATGATTATTGTGATCAAAGGGATGAGGAAAACAGATTGAGTGCAAATGAGGGATGCATGTTTTTCAAGAATGGACACATGAGAATACCAAACAGATGAATGAATGAAGAATCACCAAGAAGCCAAGATGAAGGTAAGAAACTCAGAACTTATGGGAGGCAACCCGCCTAGGTTTGGGAATTTTTCACCCAACCTTCCATTTTTTATACTTTTATTGTGAAGAGTGAGATAAACCACCCTCCACTAAAATATGGTAAACAAAACACATTTGGAAGCAGCGGAATAAAATTTCTGACTAAATCAATTTCATAAAAGATTGTACAAGATACATCAAAAATCTCCCTTTTAGGGTTACATCATCATACACAACTAGGATCTAGATAGAGGGAAGTCTAGACTACTCCACTTTTGTCACCAAGAAACATATCCATCAGCTAAGTTCATGCCAATGCTAAGATCTTCATGCCTTATCCATCACCTTGCTCCACATCTGGGTGGTTGGGAAAGCACCCAGCAAAAGGGAAGGAAAATAAAAGTATGTGTCACTAAACTATATTAAAGGTGACAAGATAAATATAACAAGTAAATCAGGCTAGGGATTCATCAAAAGATGAGACATCAAGAGTATGAGGCCTTAAACAAAGATACTTGCCAATAACAAATATAAATAAAGGATTTTCATGTAAATTAATATGTCTACCTAACTAAGTAGGTTTGAGGAACCTATCGGACCTCTAACCTATAGGTGAGGGGAGAATAAAATGTTCCCAGTCACCTACACAATATGTTGGGGAGAATACAAACATTCCCCTAGGGCGATTATATACATGCCCTCTGTGGGTGGTTGTACATAAGTACTGCTACTTTAAAATTTAATAGAACATATAACTACATGCTAGAAAAAGAGTTATGCCAAGATTAATCAAAGGATTTATGTAACATGTCAGTGGGGTATAAAACCCAAACAAGATAATACTACAACTAATTTTGAGGCATAAACAAATTAGGTTTCAAGAATAATGAATTAGGTCAAATTAAGCCTCATTAGGGAACATAGGTAAAGGTATAATAAAATTTCCCAACTGAAGGTGTTGATGCACATACCTTTATTCTTTAAAGTCCTAGAAACCACTTTCAGATCCCTAATCAAGATCAGAGTCCACTTTCCCCTAATGGCATAATCATGTTCATGTATTAGCGTTATATTCATTCATTGAGGACTTAAAACCTCAAAGTTACCAATTTGAAATTTATGACTCTGATTAAAATAACTAGACACGAAAGATATCAAGTGTACAAACAAGATGATACCTAAAATATGAAATGAAGATGAATCCAAACATGGATAGAATGAATAAATCCATTAATAGAAGGAAGAATTTAGAGGAGATCCCATAGAATAGAAGACCATTGCTGGACCAGGGTTACAACTTTTAAACTACAATAATAACTAAATGCAAAAGACACAGTGTTGGGTCTGTGATCGGAAGTTTAGTCTAAAAACAATCACGAAGATCGACAACCAACAAAGGCTCTCATGATTCCTCTTGCACGCCACCACAATCATGAAATCAGAGTTAAAGAATATCAGAACATGACACCCTTTCAACCCCAATCGGAGGACAAGACATAGTAAAGCATAATAAACTTATAGGACCATCTTTTGAAAACACAAATAATAGAATATGTGGGTGAGAGATGGAAACATGGTTGCTAGTTTTACCAGTAACGTACCAAGAAGGTTTGCCAAGATGATCTTCGGTGGACTCGGCGACTTCCAAAGCAAGATCATACCCAACCAAGAAAACACAATAAAACATGGCTTTGAAGAAATTGGTGATGATTGGCAATTGCAACCCTTGGTGGTTATATATATACATATATGCATGAAATGATAAGGGGGAAAGCCATCAAGGGAAAATAGTGAGAATTAAATAAGAAATGTTGGAAAAGTAAGAAGAGAAGGAAAAAGACGATATTATATCGTATTGTTTGTATTATGAAATTCTTAATCAAGGTAGGTAAATGTAGGTTCTAGAACAATCGTGATAGATCAAGAGAGAAAATATGTATGACAAGTACATAAATTTGAAACTTTTATAAAAATAAATACATGATTAAATAGTTAGAATATCAGACATAGATTCTAATTTTATTTCATAATCTAGACGGAAGAGCAAGCATTATCCAGTTAAATATAAAATTTGAACCCTATACTATTTAATACATGTAGAACCCAATTGTAACATTAGTTTTCATTTTTGGGGATTCTAAGTATTTTATTTAATTCTTTAAAGTAATTCATATTTTCTCTTTCTTAATATATTAGAGACTTATATAATTATCAATTAATGTGAAACTTCACTCTCAAGAAAAACAAAATATATGGAACATGAATTTGTTATTAACTTCATTTTTTTGTTATTTTAATTAATGATTTGAAGGTTTTACACACTTTCTCTCTCCTAAATTCACCTTCACATAAAATATTTTCCAAATTGAGTCAAAATTCATCCAAAGATCTATTTTAACGTGTATAACACGAATTTAGTATTATTTTATTTTTTTAAGACTTTTATTATTTTATTTAATTCATTTAAATTTTATTACTTATTTATCCTTTTAATTTATTAGAGGCATCTAGAAACTTTCTAAAAAAAGTAAAAGTTGGCCTATAAGCAATATTAAATGTGTGGAACATGATTTTGGCATTAATTAATTTTTTTCAACATATATTTAATATCTTTGGTCTTTAAGTCATTTTCTCTCTCCTGAATAAAATATTAAACATTGGCCAAATTAGATGCAAATTTGCCCAAAAGCTTATTTCCATGATTAGATTACTAATCTAGAGTTAGTTTTCCAATTTGAGAATAGTAGATATTTTATTTCACCTTATTGGCTTATCTCCTATTTTCTTTTAATAAAGACTTTAATATATGCTATTATCTTCCAAATTAGGTGATACTTGGCCCTTAAGTTTCTTTTAAGTCAAGAAAATGAGATTGATATCTAAATTATCTTCATGGGTTTCCATTTATGATTTTTAGACAATATATTCCTCATTATCTCCTTTTATCCATTATATCCCATATTATCTCCAATTATTACATTTATCATATCCTTTATGTATATTTCGGGATTTCCTTTCTTTTTCATATTCTAAAAAGCACTAGAAAGGTCTAGGACGAATTTATTTATTCTTTTTATCACTTAAGTGGACATTTTACATATTAAACCCATTATTAAGCTTCCACTGAGGTATTTGTGCATAAACCCAAATATTGGTGAAAAAGGTGAACAAATGTTCATTAAACCAACATATTCTCCACAAATTAAATAGAAAGACCAAAGAGGATATAAATGAAAGGAAAAGATGGGAAAGAGTGCCAAAAAGGTAAAAAAGTCCAGAACTCGATATGTTACATTTGCTTTGTTTTTAGACCTTTCCAAGAAAACACACACACTTGTTTTTAATAGTTTTTGTTTAGTTTTAAGATGTACATGTGAAAATAGGGTGAAATGAGGAAAATTAGATGAGATTTTGGCAAAGTGATCCATGGAAAATCATTTTGGATCAAAATTTTGAGTGTTTGATGTTCTTCAAGTTGGGAATAGTAGCTACAGAGACCACCATGGTTGTGGCCATCCACCACAGTCGTGTGAATTAAATCAACAAGTAATCACATGGAACATGGCCAAAGTTTGAGAAAGAAAATTGATATGTGATGCACCACGACCGTGCAAGGTAGCACGATTGTGCAGCCTGAAGCCAACACGGCCGTGTTGCAACCCGATTCCAGCAACTTAAGTTAGAATTTGCAAAAATTACAAATCACTTGCTCACTTCTCCAAAGAACAGAACGGTCATGCTCCACCCCCTAGTGACCTTGCAGCACTTCGTACCCCCTCTCCAACCCTCGAACCAAGTCACCCCCAAACCATACCAAATCAATTCCCTACCATTTCTACTACCTTAATCTCCATATTCCACTCTTTTAAATCCACAAAATCCCTCATATCTCTCCATTCCACCCCAATAGCCTCGTTCTTCAGAGAAATTCAAATTTTGGTGATTTTTCCTCCAATTTCAAGCAAGGATGAAGCAATTTGCAAAGAAAGTAGTAGAGAAGACTAGGGGTGTCATCTCCTACCAAATGAAACTGAAGAACATCAACCCTCAGTTGAAAGAGGTCGAATTGGATGCATTGGTGGATCCAATTATGGAAGAAGCCTCCACACATCCACGGTAGGGGACACCGTCATCATCCAGAGCATCACAGCCACCACTGTCTTATGTCTGGCCCTTTATCTCATCTGAGAGACCCCCAGTTTCAGCTGCACGGCCATCAATTTTCGCACCCCAGCCATCTACTTCTTCGACACCACAACCACAGCTAGAGTCGCATCCAGAGTCGCAGCCACAAGCACGTAGGCCGCTCTTACTAGATGAAGAAGAGAATGAAGAGATGCCAGACGCACAGCAGGCCGAGGTACCACAGCAGCGGCCCCATCCACAGCTTGAGATCACCACCAGCAGGGTAAAGAAAGCCAAGCACCTGATATACTTGACATGCAAAGTGATAGCAACCCACTATGTGTGCCGAGTGATGATGGAAGCTAGGGGTTTCTATGCTTTTTTCCAAGGCATGATGGAGAGGATGGGAATTTTTGAGATTTTGATGTTGCCACAAGAGTCATACATTGAGCTGACACAACAATTTTTCACCACATTAGAGAAAGTGACTGATGATGGTAAAAATGCCATTAGAGTGATGATTGGGGACAAGAGGTGGGTGATAACCTCAAGGATCCTGAATCGGATTTTTGCTCCCAATGAAGAGATGGAAAACCTCCTAGATAAAGGGAGGACAAATAATTACTCCAGTTCCACATATCCTGCAATGTGGAAACACTTCACCGGCCAGAGCACTTTTGTAGCAGGGAAATCAAAGACCAATACCATTCACAATCCTTTCCTCTACTGTGTTCAGAAGGTGTTGGCGAACACCATCTTTGGCAGGTATGAAAACCAAGGCAGTTGTACAAAGAAGGATTTTTTTATACTTGGTTGGTTGATTAAGGGGAAGCATGTGAACCTTAGAGCATTATTGATTGAGCATCTGAGGACAATCCCTTCCAAGAGCACAAATCCATTTGCAATGGGAAGAATTGTGACATCTATAGCCACTACCCAAAGACATGATATGACAAGATACACAAAGATAGGTGGAGGAAAATTGGTTGACCTGTATTACTTAGCTTGCTCTTCCATGATCACCATTGTGGAGTAGAGGATCATTTACCAAGTCAACCCACCATACCTAGGAGTCTCCTTGGAGTTTCCCTACCATAGGCCACCCCTTATGGAGCAAAATGGACCTACTCAAGATTTTCTAGACAGATAGAGGAGATATGAGGAGGAGAATCCCAGAGGGGATGGCTTCCCTGAGGTGATATTTACAGAGGATCTAGGAGAGCCCTCACAGGCAGTTGAGAAGAGATGGGTAGCAGAAGACAGAGTAGTACGATGTGTGAGATAGTGAGAGGAAAGGACAGGAGCGTCAGAGCCACAGCAGCCCTCAGTGAATGCATATGACATGGCCACCATTCATGCAGAGCTAGAGGGAATTCAGGCGATGTAGGATAGGATATTGCATGCACAGGAGGGTTTTCAGCGTACTCAAGATGCCTTGTGGTTAGACCATTAGAAGATGCATTATCAGGTCAACCACCTATACCAGTTCCAGCATGCCCAGGCATAGAGGAACCCCTAGTGGGGGAAAGATTGGTGGAGTTCACTGTCAGCATATTAGGACAACTACACACCTCCACAGTCAGACTATTGGGGTTCCTACAACCAGCATCCTTAGCCACCGGGAGGACCACCACCACCGTAGTTATCATCTACCCTATCATTCCCATACTTTAGTGTCATGCTGAGGACAACATGATTCAAAAGTTTGGGGTGGTAGGGTGGTATGCCCTATCTCATTTTCACTCTTATTTTGCATTTCACCTGCCTTTGTTTTTGTTTTTTTCTTTCTTTATCTTAGAATTTACCTTCTTTGCATACTTGCATGCCATGTAGTTTTCTTTCTTTTCATTTTTGTGTAATTTTCAAAAAAAATTGCTCTTTTTGCCATGCATTGCATATCATGCAGATTTTTAGTAATTTTTGCATGCTTTAGCTAGGATTTGCTTGTTTCTTGCTTTAAGTTCAATAATATAGGCTTAGATGTGATTGAAAGCAACTTGGCACCATTTTGTTCAATTTTGCCCAAATTTGAGATTTCTTGTCTAAAAGTGTGTTTTAACCCAATCTCTTCTTTTTAGATTAAAAATGATGACCTTTGACAAATGCAAGTGAATTATCATTGTTTATTTCTAAATGGTATCAATTCTTGACTTTTTAAATGTGTATCACCTCTCCTATGTTTGTGAATGAGTTGGTTGAATTGTGACTCAAGCAAGCTATGACTCAAGTTGTTCATTCATGCGGTGTGACATTGTTGGATGAAGTGTTGGATTAATTTTCATGCAGGAGACCTTGTATTAAGAATCATGCCAGTGACCCCTCTTTGACCTGTTTCTTCACTCACCATCTTCTTACCCCTCCGCCTCATGTAAGGATGCCAAAGTGCACATATCAACCGTGGTTACCTCCAAAAGTTTGGGGTGGCCACATCTACATCTCATTGCTTCACTCTCATCACCATATGCCCTATCTACTCCAAGGGAAAAGAAAAAAATGCAAAAAAAAAATCAAAGGCGCTCATGTTTAAGAGCATCTAAGTAAAGAAAAGATGAGTGATCTATGTAATAGCACTCCAAAATCTTACCACAACCCTTTCTTCCATTTACATACCTATTGAGCTAGGAAACATCAAACCTAGCTCATTTTTCCCTTTTCTGCAGCCACGTGGGTCATTTGGTGTGATTTGAAACATAAGGTTGAAAGCATGAAGGTTAAACAGCACTCCTAGTCATCCTTGATTAACTCCATCATGAAACGGTTTACCCAGAACTACATGAAACAAATATGGATAGCTTGTGTGTTTTATGCACTATATTTGAAGTTCATATGCTTTGTGCTCTTTTCATGATTGGTTTGTGAAAGCAAGAGAGGAGATAGGTGGAATGCATGTACTTAGTCACTATTGATCTCATTCAGCAATAATCATCCTTTAAATTGCATTTGTCATTTTTTTATTGTGGAAAAATTGCAGAGAGATTGAGTTGGAGCATACTTGAGGACAAGTATGTTTCAAGTTTGGGGTGGTGATTCAGCCCTATTTTAGGGCTTCATCTTGTGTCATTTTGCATTTCAATCACATCTATACCTGTTAGATCACAAGTTATTTCCCTCAATATACATATTTATGTAAAATGCACTTATGGACATTATTTGCATGTTTTTAGGCATTTGGACCATGCTTGGTGGAAGAGAGAGAGAAGGAGTGATCCTAGGGTTTCTTTACCCTTAGAGAGACCCAAAGTGAAGCCTGATGCTCCCTCAACCTACCCCTAGTAGCCAAAGATCCATTGAAGCAAAGATGTCCAAGGAAAACCAAAGAATCAAGCCCAAGTGCAGCTACAGACAGCACCACGGCCGTGCAGCAAAGAATGGTTGTGCAAGTGATAGCCACAATGGTCATGCTATAGAACTAAAGAACGGGCGTGTCAATGCACCACGGCCACCATCAGTCCTATTTTAGGGCTTCATCTTGTGTCATATTGCATTTCAATCATATCTATACCTATTAGATTACATGTTATTTCCCTCAGTATGCATATTTATGTAAAATGCACTTATGGACATTATATGCATGTTTTTCAGGCATTTGGACCATGCTTGATGGAAGAGAGAGATAAGGAGTGATCTTAGGGTTTCTCTACCCTTAGAGAGACCCAAAGTGAAGCATGTTGCTCCCTTAACCTACCCCTAGTGGCCAAAGATCCATTTAAGCAAAGATGTCCAAGAAAATCCAAAGAATTAAGTCAAAGTGATGATCTAGAGACTAGCTAGCCATGGTACCATAGAAAGGTTGTGCTGGTTTACTTGCAAATCAACAGAGTCATCCTCAAGTGAAGCTAGAATCACCACGGTCGTGCCATCCAGAACGGCCGTGGTGAACTGACCCAGAACGGCCATGCCACCTAGCACGGTCATGCTACACCAGAGGCAAAATGGTCGTGGAGCATAGAACGGTCTGAGCATTTTGAGCCACCACATCTGACCACCACGGCAGTACTGCCCTTACCCCACCACGGTCGTGGTGATGACCACAGCCGTTCCAATTTTAGAACAAAACTTACCATCAACCTATGATCTTCACATTTTAATTCACACGATCATTCTACCCCACCACGATCGTGCTCATCCCTACCCACCACGGCTGTGGTGATCCACCACGACCGTGCTACTCACAAAACCCAACTACTTTTTCCATTGCATTTCCCACTTTACCCCTACTTGACCCATTGCTTCTCCCCCCCCCACCTATATATATGTGGGTGGCATCTGGAGGATGAGGTTGGCCACCCCTAGCTACCTCCTACCACCTCCTAGCTCCCCATTTTCACCTGTTAGCCATTCCACTCCATTTCCACCTCCATTCCACTCCATTTCACCATTTCCACCATCAAAACCCTACTTTCCTTTCATTTCCACCCATTTCCACCATCATTCCATCCCCCTACACCTTGGAGGAGAGAGGAGGACATCTTGTAGTAGTTGGAGAGGAGGATTGCTCCATCTACACCGAGCTCCATGGCTTCTTGTACCTCTTTATCCTTTCTTTTTGTATTTTCCATTTCCATGAGTAGCTAGGCCCCCTTTGGTGGGCTGTTTGGGGTGTAAAATGTTACTTTGATGCCATGTTGGGGAAAATGATATGGAAACTTTGTAATTCCATTTGCTAATGATTATGTTTTATTTTTATCTCATTCTCCATGAATTGCTTGTTGGTTTATGTGTTAAATCACCTAGGAATTTAGGGAAATTGACTATATGTGTGAGTTTTGGGATTTGCCCCTAGGTCCAATTCTTGGATCCCTAGGTTGCCTTCCATCTTCCTGCATCCTAATCAATCTTACTAAGCCTAAGTGAGAGATCTAAGTGGCTATAATTGGTGACTCTAGTGCAATTAGCATGGAGCCTTCTCAAGGCTAGAATGTGGAATAATTGGGGTCCAAAACCCTAATTTCACCTCCCCATTACTACCCTCTACCCCTAATTGCCCTAGGAATATCTAATCTAGAAATCTAGACTTGATTAGACTCTAATTGAATTGAACCTAATCCCTAACCCAATTGAGCCTCACAAGGGTAGTAGGGGGGTGTTAGGGACTAGTTCCCCTATACACAACCTATCATATCCATGGTCAGTTAGTAGCTTGGGTTAATTCATTAGACTCAAACGTGTTGTTTGGTTTGGATAATCTAAATGGAAATCATAATGTTCATATGTCACCCCCAACTTAAGTGATAAGTGCATCCCCTAAACAGCCCACACCTTCCTTACGCTTTAAAACCCTAGTTTTCATCTTTCCTAGCTAGTATTAGCTTAGTTAGCTCTTTTCTTTCTTAGCTATCTTCTTGCCCTATTTTTGCCTTGTTCTTGCTAGTTTATCTCTTTACTTGCTCTTGTGCTTTTCTCTTGCTTGCCTTGGTGTAAATTGCCTTTTCATACCTAGCTTAGTCTTTTCCTGCTTACTTAGTCTTAATCTAGTCTAGGGTTAACTTAGATTTCATTCTCACATTTAATTGCTTTCTTGCTCACCTAGTTTAACAATCAAAACAACCTTTAAACCCTTAACCCTAGTCTCCGCAGTAGGAACCCATCCAAACTAATCTAGCTCTAGTGCCCCCTTTTCTCCCTGTGGATCGACCCTATGCTTGTCGCCCTCCTATACTACGACACAATCCTGTGTGCTTGTGGGTTAGCATTTTGATTTATGTGAGTGTGTTGAGTTTAGGTCTTTATAAATTTGAAAGTTTAGTCCACTGTGTGCTTCCATCCGCGGGGTTACATCTAT
Organism: Alisma plantago-aquatica; assembly: GCA_963693085.1. Lineage (NCBI taxonomy): Eukaryota > Viridiplantae > Streptophyta > Magnoliopsida > Alismatales > Alismataceae > Alisma > Alisma plantago-aquatica. Next base: position 1,032,354,801 of record OY856412.1, read on the forward strand.
TCAAATCTCAATTGAGTAGTGTGTAACACCATTGGAGGGAGCGCACCAAGCTTTCTACCAATGACACCTGAGCAAGATTTCTCCACCACCTAAAATAGGGTGGAAGCATCTATTCAAATCTCAATTGAGTAGTGTGTAACACCATTGGTGGAAACACGGGTGACCCGGGTTCGATCCCCGGCAACGACGCCAGATATCTTGGTGTGATTCTTATCAAGGCTACACACTAGCCAACTAATGGTGGCTAGATGCAACCCTAAAGGAAAACACACATGTGGATCTTTCAAAATTTATAACATCCTTAATGAGAGTTGATCACAAAATTAAATAGGTCACCCGCAAGCGCACGGGGTATTATTGTAGCATAGGTGAAAGGCAAGAGTAGGGGTCGATCCTTAGGGACAGAGGGGGCACTAGAGCTAGGTTAGCATTGGTTGTGTTCCTAATGTAGAGACTAGGGTCGAAGGGTTTAAAAGGTTTTGTTTGGTTGTTAAACTAGGTGAACAAGTAAGTAAAGGCAATTATGAAATCTAAGTTATCACAAACCCTAAATTATCCTAAGTAAGCAAGTCTAAGGAACTAGATTAATAAACTAATCCAAATAAGAGCAAAGGTTAACTACACTACACTAATAGAGAAATTAACAACTAAGAACTAAATTAACCACTAGTGAGAGCAAGAACCTAAGTTAACACTAAAGAACAAGACTAAGCAATTAACTAGATTGAACAAAAGTAACTAAACTAGACTAGCATGAACAAGCTAAGAAAGCAAAGTGGGTTTTAAGCAATGAGATTAGGTAGGTGGGCTATTTGGGGATGTGGTTTGATATTAGTTGGGGGGTCTCAACATTAGCCAGCAATTATCACAATTCCATTTAGATTACCAAACCAAACAACAAGGCAAGTGCTATTAGAATGTACCCTATACTACTAGTTGGAGAACTAGGGTTAGGTGTAATTCTAGTAGGACTTATCGATTCTAGGTCTCTAGGGTAAGTGGTATTAGGGAAATTGAGAGCCAAGGGTAGAAATGGGAGTAGAGATGAGGGTTTTTCACCTCATGCCACTAGCCATCTAGCCTTTAGAAAGCTCTAGGCAATTGCACTAATCACACTTACACTGGACACTGAGATCTCGCACTCACTTATAGAAGGAGGAATATGTATGTAGGAATAAAGGGGGCTAGATAGGGATCCACTAAATGTACCTAGGAGCCATTCCTAAAACTACCACATACACTCCAATTCCTCCTAAAAGTTAAGTGTCATCAAACATCTCAAAGCAAGCAATCCATGTTATAAGCACAAATCACATGCAATAAAATAGAAAATGAGATATAAGTAAGAATCAATCATCATAGATAGAAATCATGTTCATTAAAAGTTATTTTCCCCCAACATGGTATCAAAGCCACATTTTAACCCCAAACAGCCCACCACTAGGGGCTTAGCTAGACATGATCAAAGAAATAGCAAAAGAAGGGGGGAGAAGGGGATAGAACTCCATGAAGGTTGAAGTAGAAGCCTCCTTCTTCACCTCCTAGTATCTTGTGGACGTCCTCTCTCCTCCAATGGTGCAGATGGGCATGAGAATATGGGGGATTATGGAGGAAAACCTAGAAAACTAGGTTTCCAAGGTGAAAATGAGGTGGAAATGGTGGATGGAGAGCATAAATGCAAAGGAGAGTACAATGAATGCTCAAGGAGTGGGTAGAGGGTAGTAACAGCATCTAGTGGGTCTAACCTTCATGCTCCATTTGCCACCTATGTATATATAGGTGGTGGGGAAGCACTAGGGTAAGTAGGGGTAGAATAGGAAAATCAGTGTAAAAAATGGGTAGGATTGGTTGGTCACCACGGCTGTGTTGATGTGCCATGTCCTTGGTGGGGGTAGTATGGAACGGTCGTGGGGGAGTGGACACAGACAAGGTGTGAAAAGGGGTGAAAAGGCTAAGTATAGGTGGTAGCCACAACCGTGGCGGGGTGCCACAGTCGTGTTGGGGAAGGAGCACCACGGCTGTGTTGAGGTACCACAGCCGTTTTAGAAGGAGGTCTTGAGCGTGGGGGGCACCATGGGTGAGGCAATCTTCAAGGGCCACAGCCGTGGTGAGTGGCCACGACTGTGGTCATCCAAGTGTAAAATTGGAAGCCTCCCTGTTGGTTTTGGGGATCCTTGTGCATAATTCAAATGGTCGTTGTGGGAGGCCACAGACATTTTTTCTTCTACTGGCCTCAGCCGTACTTATGGCCATGGCTATGTTGTCTTCAATGGGCCACAGCCGTGCTGATGGCCACAGTCATGGTGCATTTGGTGCAAAACCCTGACTTCCCTGTTGATTCTTCATAATAATTCAAACTATCGTGGTAGATGCCCACGACCGTGTTGGAGTCTTCAGTGGCTAAATGAACTTCAATCTTCATCATCCATGGACTTCTTTACTTGATGTCAAATCTTGGCCATTAGGGGTAGGTTGAGGGAGCTTTGGGGCCTTCTTTGGACCCCCCCCCATGAGTGGAGGAACCCTATAACTCCTTCCTTCTCTCTCATCCATCCAAAGCATGGTACAAGTGCATGAAAATAGTGCAAAGAACATCCATAAGTGCATTTGATAGTAATACTCATATTGAGGGTGTAACGACACACGCCATTATTAAGATAACAAGTGTCATTAACAATAATAAAACATGCGGAAGCGATCATCACCAGCGGATTACTGAAAATCACTAAAAATTAAAACTTTTTGCAAAGAGATCCACACATAGGAAATCCTTTACAACAAGAACCATTGTATAACATTTACATTCTGGTTCAAACGTATATAACATGTACCATCTCTTTTCAGAGACTACAACATCTGCTACCTTATGAACATTATATACAGACAGCATATGAATCTCGAGGCATCAAGCCAAAACCTCAGTTTGATATATCAAAAAAACACTGACTGAAAACTTCGAGGACCTGAGAGTACAGAGACGACACATAGGACTTCTAGCTATATGACTTGACAGTCAGTGCCTCCACCTGAGATCTCACTGCTGCCCAAGCTGTTGCTGTCCTTTTCCTGCAAAAGAGTATCTGCCTCTTTGTCCGAGTCCACCTAAAAATGTTGGATCCCACGGGGGTGAGACAATTGTAAATTGCCCCAGTGAGAGATATAACTCTCCGCCAAAACATTATTATTGCAATTAAGGATATAAAACTAGGCAGATGATAAGCAGTTTAAAGCATTCTCTTAATAAGGAATAGGAAGAACATGTATATCATTTATCCTCCATATTATACCATCATATCAAACTTCTCTTGTGACACTCATTATCTTGATATGTCACCCATGAGACATTCTCTTGTGACACTCATTATCTTGATATATCACCCATGAGACATTCTCTTGTGACACTCATTATCTTGATATGTCACCCATGAGACATTCTTGTTTCAACTTATTGGCCTTAGCCAATCTGCTAAACAGATTTTGGTTATAATGGACATGAGAGTGTATATCATCATGTCTTATTCAGGCATTGGTCTATACCAATCCTATATAAGTATTCCAGGCATTGGATTACACCAATCATGTGCAACTAGTACAAGCATTAGATTTATATTATTCCTGTGTATCCATTCCAGGTATTGATCTATGTCAATCCTGTACAACCATTCCAGGTATCGATCTGTGTCAATCCTGTGCAACTATTCCAGGTATTGATCTATGTCAATCCTGTGCAACTATTCCAGGTATTGATCTATGTCAATCATGTGCAACTATTCCAGGTATTGATCTATGTCAATCCTGTGCAACTATTCCAGGTATTGATCTATGTCAATCCTGTGTTATTATTCCAGGTATTGGGAGTTAGCCAATCATGTGCATTCCAGGTATTGGGAGTTAGCCAATCCTATGTTATTATTCCAGGTATTGGGAGTTAGCCAATCCTGTGTTATTATTCCAGGTATTGATCTATGTCAATCATGTGCATTCCAGGTATTGGGAGTTAGCCAATCCTGTGTTATTATTCTAGGTATTGGGAGTTAGCCAATCCTGTGCATTCCAGGTATTGGGAGTTAGCCAATCCTGTGTTATTATTCCAGGTATTGATCTATGTCAATCCTGTGCATTCCAGGTATTGGGAGTTAGCCAATCATGTGTTATTATTCTAGGTATTGGGAGTTAGCCAATCTTGTGCATTCCAGGTATTGGGAGTTAGCCAATCCTGTGTTATTATTCCAGGTATTGATCTATGTCAATCCTGTGCATTCCAGGTATTGGGAGTTAGCCAATCCTGTGTTATTATTCCAGGTATTGGGAGTTAGCCAATCCTATGTTATTATTCCAGGTATTGGGATTTAACCAATCCTGTGCAGATGTTATTCCAGGTATTAGACTATGCTAATCATGTGCAACTATTCCAGGTATTGAACTATATCAATCCTGTAATGCTAAAAGTGATATTTATCACATATTGATATATCACTTTCCTCATCACTTTCAACTTCCTTAAGTTATCAGATTATCTTGGATTAAGGTATTTCCCATCTTAATCCTTTCATCCATTAACCTATCACCCTTACCATGAAGTTCATAGGTCACACATAAGAATGGTCCAACTATCTTTAATAAGATAGACTCATCTCAAGTTAAAGCATTACTTGCTATAAGCTTGCCTATAATCAACCACATGAAATGTTTCACCTTTATAAGGCCATTCCTTCTATCGCATCATTAGGGTTTCCTTATACCCTTATTTAAAATTGGGATTATAATTCATTGTCATATTGCCCAAGATTAGGGCTTTATGCATTATGACTCCACATTAGAGTCTCACATACCTTCACCCTTCTTAGGGCCTCTCATCACAACATAGCATTAGAGCTTCATGTGATGTTAACTATTAATTAGGGTTTCTCATGGAATCACCCTCAACTAGGGTTTCTCATGGAATCACCCTCAACTAGGGTTTCCACCATAGTCACCCACAATTTGGGTGTACTATGCATCTCCATTAGGATTTCATTCAATTGTCCATAATTAGAGATTCACTATTCATCCCAATTAGGGTTTTACATCTCATTTCCCTAAATTGGAGTTTCACACATCACTACCCTGACTTAGGGTTATATCCTCACCCTGGATTAGGGTTACATTTAGAATTGCCCTCAATTAGGGTTAGAACCCAAAAGCCCTGTCAATTAGGGTTTATATTCATGATTAGGGTTTCATGATCTCTCTTCTTAAGGATCATACCCTTAATCACCACATGAATCATATTCATGTATGAATTCATGTTAACATCATCTCAAATTGATTAGGTCATATCAACCCTTCAATCAAGAGCATACCACTATGATTAACGTAGTGTATCAAGTCATTGGTCCAATAAGCAATTAGGGATTCATTCCTTAATTGGTACTAGTCCCTTAGGTACTGTTAGGGTTTCAACCTTTGTACCTTCTTTGTTTATCATTACTAATCATCATTGGGTCAATAGGTCATTCATCATCTTAATTCTCAAGAGATTCAATCACATTGGACCTCCATTACATAAAGCATCCAATTGAATTAGGGTTTCCAATGTTGATTCCTTCAATCATTGGATTCATGGAACCAGTCATCAATTGGACCTACCCTCATACTTCAATTGAGTTTAATAGGTCAACCTTCAACTGATTTGACCCTCAATTGACCCTTAATTGTTCATCAATTAGGGTTTGATTCAATTGAATTAGGGTTTAGAATCGATGATTCAACAACACTAATCAATGTAAGACTAGTTACTTTGAAACCATTGAACCATCATCCAAATTGGGTATGACCTGACCCAAAACGGTCTTGAGGTCGTTTGGATGACCTCCAAACGGTCTTGATACCGTTTGCCCATCAAATCACTCAAAACCAAGCCATCCAAGTAGGGTTTGGATCATTGAAGTGCTCACCAATTCAGCAATTTATTGCAGATCAACTTGGTACCTTTAGGACTTCAAACACCTAACCATACTCAACCCTAGACCTCCAAACGGTCTTGGGTGACCACCAAACGGTCTTGAGACCGTTTGGATGAGCTCCAAACGGTCTTGAGACCATTTGGCCCATCCATCCTTTGGATTCTAGTGAAAAATCATCAAGGATTGGTCTATCGAGTTGATCAACAAATCAGCACTTCATTGCAATATGATTAGTACCTTTGGACCTTTAATTGGTCAACTATACTTGACCCCAGACCTCCAAACGGTCTTGGGGTGACCCCCAAACGGTCTTGAGACCGTTTGGGTGATCCCCAAACGGTCTTGAAACCGTTTGGGCTAATCAACCCAAAATCTCTAATTAACTCATTGGAATTTCAGCACTAATTCCAATTAGGGTTGCCTAATTGATTAGCCTTCAACTCACGATTCCTTGGGAATTAACCCCTAAAATTTGGTGAGTTATTAGACAAAATAATTAGTATCAGTAATACCAAATGTTCAACGCTTGGTCAACGCACTCAAATGGTTTTGAAACTGTTTTCCCAAAAAGGTCAATTAAATCAGATTGAAAATCAGCACTTAATCCAATTAGGTTTCTCTAATTGATTACCCTTCAACTCATGATTCCCTTGGATTTAATCCATCAAATTTGGAGGGTCATTACCCAACATCATTATGAACAGGAATCCCAAACGGTCGATACTTGGTCAACCATCTCAAACGGTTTTGAAACCGTTTTCCCAAGCAGGTCAAGTTGATCAGGTTGAAAATCAACATTTAATTCAATTCAATTGGCCTAATTGATTGGCCTTCAACTCACGATTCCTTTGGAGTTAACCCCTCATATTTGGAGGGTCCTCAGCCTACATAATTAGAAACAATATTCCCAAACGGTCAATGCTTGGTCAACCATATCAAACGGTTGTGAAACCGTTTTCTCCCAAACGGTTTCAAACCGTTTGCCCTTAAACGGTTTGCTGAAACCGCATAGCCAATCAAATTAAAACGATTTGGAGTAGCTATCAAAACCGTTTGGCTTTGTAATTTTCTTTGGATAAGCATATAGGATGATTTCATCATCCCCTTCCTTCGAAAAACCAATAACAGAAACCGTTCTTGATGGAAATTACAGCAAGAAACAAGAGTGCGTCAAATTGAAGAAATCAATCAACAAAGCATAGAGAATTGATGCAATAGCAATGTTTAAGGGTTTAAGTTATAAAACCCGCCTCCAATTGAGCTTCAAAGCTCTAAGACCACGGAAACAATGGTGGATGAAGCTCTTGCAACTCCCCCTAGGCTCGTCCTCAAGCTTTTGGATGAAAAAGTTGGCTAGGGTTGAAGAGGAGATCGAAATAAGAAGGAATCCATAATTTATTTTCAATTTCCACCATGAAATCAAGGAGAACGAAGGTCAAGGGCTTACCCACAGGTTGGGGACGTGCTCCCTGCTCCTCCCTAGCTCCTTGGTCGGTTTTGCAAGCAAGGGGAAGAAGAAAATCCGAGAAAGGCCTTGGTTTGGGCTTGGAAATGGCACTTTTATAAAGAAATGGATGAGAGAGAAAATGCATTATTAAAATGCATTTAATTCCAAAAACATGACCGCCTCTTCCCCCTAAAATTCCCCTAAAAATCCTTAAGGACGAGTCTATCTTCATTGCCTCATATTCCTCTCAATTATCCATGATTTAAGGAAAAGCAAATTAAGCACCTTAATGCTTATTATATTAATATCCCATATGTGAGTGGAAATTACTTTCCTTTATAATAAGGTGAGTGGAGTTTCACCTCCTTTAGATATTTTTTTTCCTTATCTTGGAAAAAGAACGTACATCCTTATTCAAAATCAACCAATAACATTTTGGTTGAAGGCCCTTTAATTAATACATTCATTTTTGCCCTAAATTGAATTAGGGTTTCAATTAGGATTAAATCTTGATTATTTTAATATCAAGATTCTCTCTCCTCCAACTTAATTCAAATGAGATGCCCATCTCATTTTATTTGCTCTACCTGATGCCAACAAATATTAAGGACCTTATTGAAGTGGTAATTTGCATATTGAACCCTGGATTTTGGGTAAATTGCACTTCTACTCCAAAACTAGGTTTTAATGCACAAGGATTGCTTTACAAGCTTAATCTTGGTGTCCAAGCTTGTGGAAACCATAGCACTACATCATATTCATTCTTATGATGTCTCAACATCAGAGGAACATCTTATCATGCAACATTTGCAATTTAATCCCTCAACTTGGGTAATTTGCACTTAGTCTAAAATAAGCAAACATTGCTTCAACATTGTTCAAACATGACCAAAATTGAAACATAAGTTCCTCATGAGCCCTAATCACTTTTCATAAGATAAGATTAAGCATATAATCATCTTTCTTAATCAAAACACCTAGGGTTAAAGCATAACCCATGTCAGGGATGTTACAAATTATAAACCCCTAACAAGGATTTCGTCCCCGAAATCCAAGATAAAAAGGGAACATATATTATTCATTCATCATATCATCATGTCTCTTCATAACACCTCATTGTTATGGAGACATCATAGAACTTTGATCAGCACAAAGTTCCTTCACACAATATTCTCATAGAGTCAATTGAGATCTTATCTTAAAGACATATTTAGTTGTTATGTTTATGCAAAGCATAAACCCCTAACATATGATGTTCATATCATTTTATATAATGAGACTGATTTCATAGTTGACCATTCTGGGTAGCCAACCTAAACCATCTGATAATTCTCAGATACCAGAATCTCTTACCTTGGTATCAGTCACATGTGTTGAAAACACATCATTTTCTCATCTTTCTTTTTTATCATATTTACAACTTTATTGAATAGGGATCACCTCCCTTATTCTCTTTCTCATCATATAAAGGTCATACTTTTACTTCATCATATACACATATTGATCTGAATTCATATCAGATCCCTCTTTCTTGTACTTAAGATATGATACATTTATCCATACCATATTTCCAATTTCATGATACTCATTAGATTGTCTCAGAATGATTACTTGATCAGGGCAATCAAAAAGATATCAATCTAAGAGTTTCCATACTCACTTTATCATCAATAGTTGTATACCTGATCAGGGTTTACAAGTACTGAGATCAAGTAGTATGCACTTACATGCTATCATATTTCTTGCTTTTCATATTATCATAACATAAGATTTAACATTCTTGGATTTTATCCAGGCATCTCTTCTATACCCCTTCCTCTTTCATAGAGGTAAGATCAATATAGAGTATTTAAAAGAATATTGAACAGAATTCAAATTCTATTTCTCATCATTTCTTCCCTATATAGCAACCAATAGGGAAAACAAAATCAACAATCTTTTTTTAATAACAAAAAGGGTTTAGTGTACTCAACATGTACAAATTTATAACATACCTTGTACTCATATCATGGTCTTACTAGTCTTATTACTGAAGCAAAAACTAAGCCATAGAATCTTACAGGTGAAAGGTTAAGACCTTTGCACTTACTTAGTGGCTACTTCCCTGGTACACTAGGCATTTATTGCACTATTAGTACCAAAAACTTGGCTTTTTAAAACCATTAGGCAAATGTCTCTAGAATTATAGAGACCATTCCCTACTTCTCAGCTTATTGCCCCTTCTTGGGCACTACCATCACAGATTTATTATCTGTCTGAACTCATGGCAGAGTCCACTTTCTTGCTATAAGTTAATCTTTTCCACATTTTCCCTTGTTCCCACATGACTAATTCATTCAGGAACTCTTTTAAAGCTCAAGCTTTCTGTATTAAGGACTGATAACCTAGGTTATAAGGCTAGCATCCAGTTCACTTATATGCATTACTGTTGCCCTAATCTTCCCAATAAGAGCATGATCATAGGATTCTCTATCCTGATCAGGTCTTAATGGGGATTCTCAGGCACTCATTATATTCTTGTCTGATCCCTTGCACCTCTTCTTGGTGCAACAACATTGCCCTCAGTCGTGTGTTCCTTGTGTTCTCCAGTCATTTTAAAACTTTACCCTTTCTCTGCACAAGCAGAAATCATTATAGGGTATACTGGAGGACACTAACACGGACTCAATAACTTAGTCATATGTCTCTGTACACTCAGCGAACCTAAAGCTCTGATACCACTAATTGTAACGACACACGCCATTATTAAGATAACAAGTGTCATTAACAATAATAAAACATGTGGAAGCAATCATCACCAGCGGATTACTGAAAATCACTAAAAATTAAAACTTTTTGCAAAGAGATCCATACATAGGAAATCCTTTACAACAAGAACCATTATATAACATTTACATTCTGGTTCAAACGTATATAACCTGTACCATCTCTTTTCAGAGACTGCAACATCAGCTACCTTATGAACATTATATACAGACAGCATATGAATCTCGAGGCATCAAGCCAAAACCTCAGTTTGATATATCAAAAAAACACTGACTGAAAACTCTGAGGACCTGAGAGTACAGAGACGACACATAGGACTTCTAGCTATATGACTTGATAGTCAGTGCCTCCACCTGAGATCTCACTACTACCCAAGTTGTTGTTGTCCTTTTCCTGCAAAAGAGTATCTGCCTCTTTGTCTGCGTCCACCTAAAAATGTTGGATCCCACGGGGGTGAGACAATTGTAAATTGCCCCAGCGAGAGATATAACTCTCTGCCAAAACATTATTATTGCAATTAATGATATAAAACTAGGCAGATGATAAGCAGTTTAAAGCATTCTCTTAATAAGGAATAGGAAGAACATGTATATCATTTATCCTCCATATTATACCATCATATCAAACTTCTCTTGTGACACTCATTATCTTGATATGTCACCCATGAGACATTCTCTTGTGACACTCATTATCTTGATATGTCACCCATGAGACATTCTCTTGTGACACTCATTATCTTGATATGTCACCCATGAGACATTCTTGTTTCAACTTATTGGCCTTAGCCAATCTGCTATACAGGTTTTGGTTATAATGGACATGAGAGTGTACATCATCATGTCTTATTCAGGCATTGGTCTATACCAATCCTATATAAGTATTCCAGGCATGGGATTACACCAATCCTGTGCAACTAGTACAAGCATTAGATTTATATTATTCCTGTGTATCCATTCCAGGTATTGATCTATGTCAATCATGTACAACCATTCCAGGTATTGATCTGTGTCAATCCTGTGCAACTATTCCAAGTATTGATCTATGTCAATCCTGTGCAACTATTCCAGGTATTGATCTATGTCAATCATGTACAACTATTCCAGGTATTGATCTATGTCAATCCTGTGCAACTATTCCAGGTATTGATCTATGTCAATCCTGTGTTATTATTCTAGGTATTGGGAGTTAGCCAATCCTGTGCATTCCATGTATTGGGAGTTAGCCAATCCTGTGTTATTATTCCAGGTATTGGGAGTTAGCCAATCCTGTGTTATTATTCCAGGTATTGATCTATGTCAATCATGTGCATTCCAGGTATTGGGAGTTAGCCAATCTTGTGTTACTATTCCAGGTATTGGGAGTTAGCCAATCCTGTGCATTCCAGGTATTGGGAGTTAGCCAATCCTGTGTTATTATTCCAGGTATTGATCTATGTCAATCCTGTGCAATCCAGGTAATGGGAGTTAGCCAATCCTGTGTTATTATTCCAGGTATTGGGAGTTAGTCAATCCTGTGCATTCCAGGTATTGGGAGTTAGCCAATCCTGTGTTATTATTCTAGGTATTGATCTCTGTCAATCCTGTGCATTCCAGGTATTGGGAGTTAGCCAATCCTATGTTATTATTCCAGGTATTGGGAGTTAGCCAATCCTGTGTTATTATTCCAGGTATTGGGATTTAACCAATCCTGTGCATATGTTATTCCAGGTATTAGACTATGCTAATCTTGTGCAACTATTCCAGGTATTGAACTATATCAATCCTGTAATGCTAAAAGTGATATTTTTCACATATTGATATATCACTTTCCTCATCACTTTCAACTTCCTTAAGTTATCAGCTTATCTTGGATTAAGGTATTTCCCATCTTAATCCTTTCATCCATTAACCTATCACCCTTACCATGAAGTGCATAGGTCACACATAAGAATGGTCCAACTATCTTTAATAATATAGACTCATCTCAAGTTAAAATATTACTTGCTATAAGCTTGCCTATAATCAACCACATGAAATGTTTCACCTTTATAAGGCCATTCCTTCTATCTCATCATTAGGGTTTCCTTATACCCTTATTTAAAATTAGGATTATAATTCATTGTCATATTGCCCAAGATTAGGGCTTTATGCATTATGACTCCACATTAGAGTCTCACATACCTTCACCCTTCTTAGGGCCTCTCATCACAACATATCATTAGAGCTTCATGTGATGTTAACTCTTAATTAGGGTTTCTCATGGAATCACCCTCAACTAGGGTTTCTCATGGAATCACCCTCAACTAGGGTTTCCACCATAGTCACCCACAATTTGGGTTTACTATGCATCTCCATTAGGATTTCATTCAATTGTCCATAATTAGAGATTCACTATTCATCCCAATTAGGGTTTTACATCTCATTTCCCTAAATTGGAGTTTCACACATCACTACCCTGACTTAGGGTTATATCCTCACCCTGGATTAGGGTTACATTTAGAATTGCCCTCAATTAGGGTTAGAACCCAAAAGCCCTGTCAATTAGGGTTTATATTCATGATTAGGGTTTCATGATCTCTCTTCTTAAGGATCATACCCTTAATCACCACATGAATCATATTCATGTATGAATTCATGTTAACATCATCTCAAATTGATTAGGTCATATCAACCCTTCAATCAAGAGCATACCACTATGATTAACGTAGTGTATCAAGTCATTGGTCCAATAAGCAATTAGGGATTCATTCCTTAATTGGTACTAGTCCTTTAGGTACTGTTAGGGTTTCAACCTTTGTACCTTCTTTGTTTATCATTACTAATCATCATTGGGTCAATGGGTCATTCATCATCTTAATTCTCAAGAGATTCAATCACATTGGACCTCCATTACATAAAGCATCCAATTGAATTAGGGTTTCCAATGTTGATTCCTTCAATCATTGGATTCATGGAACCAGTCATCAATTGGACCTACACTCATACTTCAATTGAGTTTAATAGGTCAACCTTCAACTGATTTGACCCTCAATTGACCCTCAATTGTTCATCAATTAGGGTTTGATTCAATTGAATTAGGGTTTAGAATTGATGATTCAACAACACTAATCAATGTAAGACTAGTTACTTTGAAACCATTGAACCATCATCCAAATTGGGTATGACCTGACCCCAAACGGTCTTGAGACCGTTTTCCCATCAAATCACTCAAAACCAAGCCATCCAAGTAGGGTTTGGATCATTGAAGTGCTCACCAATTCAGCAATTTATTGCAAATCAACTTGGTACCTTTAAGCCTTCAAACACCTAACCATACTCAACCCTAGACCTCCAAACGGTCTTGGGTGACCACCAAACGGTCTTGAGACCGTTTGGATGAGCTCCAAACGGTCTTGAGGCCGTTTGGTCCATCCATCCTTTGGATTCTAGTGAAAAATCATCAAGGATTGGTCTATCGAGTTGATCAACAAATCAGCAATTCATTGCAATATGATTAGTACCTTTGGACCTTTAATTGGTCAACTATACTTGACCCCAGACCTCCAAATGGTCTTGGGGTGACCCCCAAACGGTCTTGAGACCGTTTGGGTGATCCCCAAACGGTCTTGAAACCGTTTGGGCTAATCAACCCAAAATCTCTAATTAACTCATTGGAATTTCAGCACTAATTCCAATTAGGGTTGCCTAATTGATTAGCCTTCAACTCACGATTCCTTGGGAATTAACCCCTAAACTTTGGTGAGTTATTAGACAACATAATTAGGATCAGTAATACCAAACGGTAAATGCTTGGTCAACGCACTCAAACGGTTTTGAAACCGTTTTCCAAAAAAGTTCAATTAAATCAGATTGAAAATCAGCACTTAATCCAATTAGGTTTCCCTGATTGATTAGCCTTCAACTCATGATTCCCTTGGATTTAATCCATCAACTTTGGAGGGTCATTACCCAACATCATTATGAACAGGAATCACAAATGGTAAACGCTTTTTCAACGATCTCAAACGGTTTTTAAACCGTTTTCCCAAGCAAGTCAAGTTGATCAGGTTGAAACTCAACATTTAATTCAATTCGATTTGCCTAATTGATTGGCCTTCAACGCACGATTCCTTTGGAGTTACCCCCTCAAATTTGTAGGGTCATCAGCCTACATAATTAGGAACACGATTCCCAAACGGTCAATGCTTGGTCAACCATCTCAAACGGTTTTGAAACCGTGTTCTCCCAAACGGTTTCAAACCGTTTGAACTTAAACGGTTTGCTGAAACCGCATAGCCAATCAAATTAAAACGATTTGGAGTAGCTATCAAAACCGTTTGGCTTGGTAATTTTCTTTGGATAAGCATATAGGATGATGTCATCATCCCCTTCCTTCGAAAAACCAATAACAGCAACCGTTCTTGATGAAAATTGCAGCAAGAAACAAGAGTGCATCAAATTGAAGAAATCAATCAACAAAGCATAGAGAATTGATGCAATAGCAATGTTTAAGGGTTTAAGTTATAAAACCCGCCTCCAATTGAGCTCCAAAGCTCCAAGACCACGGCAACAATGGTGGATGAAGCTCTTGCAACTCCCCCTAGGCTCGTCCTCAAGCTTTTGGATGAAAAAGTTGGCTAGGGTTGAAGAGGAGATCGAAATAAGAAGGAATCCATAATTTATTTTTGATTTCCACCATGAAATCAATAAGAACGAAGTTAAAGGTCTTACCCACAGGTTGGGGACGTGCTCCCTGATCCTCCCTAGCTCCTTGGTCGGTTTTTCAAGCAAGGGGAAGAAGAAAATCCGAAAAAGGCTTTGGTTTGGGCTTGGAAATGGCACTTTTATAAAGAAATGGATGAGAGAGAAAATGCATTATTAAAATGCATTTAATTCCAAAAACATGACCGCCTCTTCCCCCTAAAATTCCCCTAAAAATCCTTAAGGACGAGGCTATCTTCATTCCCTCATATTCCTCTCAATTATCCATGATTTAAGGAAAAGCAAATTAAGCACCTTAATGCTTATTATATTAATATCCCATATGTGAGTGGAAATTACTTTCCTTTATAATAAGGTGAGTGGAGTTTCACCTCCTTTAGATATTTTCGTTCCTTATCTTGTAAAAAGAACGTACATCCTTATTCAAAATCAACCAATAACATTTTGGTTGAAGGCCCTTTAATTAATACATTCATTTTTGCCCTAAATTGAATTAGGGTTTCAATTAGGATTAAATCTTGATTATTTTAATATCAAGATTCTCTCTCCTCCAACTTAATTCAAATGAGATGCCCATCTCATTTTATTTGCTCTACCTGAAGCCAAGAAACATTAAGGACCTTATTGAAGTGGTAATTTGCATATTGAACCTTGGATTTTGGGTAAATTGCACTTCTACTCCAAAACTAGGTTTTAATGCACAAGGATTGCTTTACAAGCTTAATCTTGGTGTCCAAGCTTGTGGAAACCATAGCACTAAATCATAGTCATTCTTATGATGTCTCAATATCAGAGGAACATCTTATCATGCAACATTTGCAATTTAACCCCTCAACTTGGGTAATTTGCACTTAGTCTAAAATAAGCAAACATTGCTTCAACATTGTTCAAACAGGACCAAAATTGAAACATAAGTTCCTCATGAGCCCTAATCACTTTTCATAAGATAAGATTAAGCATATAATCATCTTTCTTAATCAAAACACCTAGGGTTAAAGCATAACCCAGGTCAGGGATGTTACAAATTATAAACCCCTAACAAGGATTTTGTCCCCGAAATCCCAGATAAAAAGGGAACATATATTATTCATTCATCATATCATCATGTCTCTTCATAACACCTCATTGTTATGGAGACATCATAGAACTTTGATCATCACAAAGTTCCTTCACACAATATTCTCATAGAGTCAATTGAGATCTTATCTTAAAGACATATTTAGTTGTTATGTTTATGCAAATCATAAACCCCTAACATATCATGTTCATATCATTTTATATAATGAGACTGATTTCATAGTTGACCATTCTGGGTAGCCAACCTAAACCATCTTATAATTCTCAGATACCAGAATCTCTTACCTTGGTATCAGTCACATGTGTTGAAAACATATCATTTTCTCATCTTTATTTTTTATCATATTTACAACTTTATTGAACAGGGATCACCTCCCTTATTCTCTTTCTCATCATATAAGGGTCATAATTTTACTTCCTCATATACACATACTGATCTGAATTCATATCATATCCCTCTTTCTTGTACTTAAGATATGATACATTTATCCATACCATATTTCCAATTTCATGATACTCATTAGATTGTCTCAGAATGATTGCTTGATCAGGGCAATCAAAAAGATATCAATCTAAGAGTTTCCATACTCACTTTATCATCAATAGTTGTATACCTGATCAGGGTTTACAAGTACTGAGATCAAGTAGTATGCACTTACATGCTATCATATTTCTTGTTTTTCATATTATCATAACATAAGATTTAACATTCTTGGATTTTATCCAGGCATCTCTTCTATACCTCTTCCTCTTTCATAGAGGTAAGATCAATATAGAGTATTTAAAAGAATATTGAACAGAATTCAAATTCTAGTTCTCATCATTTCTTCCCTATATAGCAACCAATAGGGAATAGAAAATCAACAATCTTTTTTTTTAATAACAAAAAGGGTTTAGTGTACTCAACATGTACACATTTATAACATACCTTGTACTCATATCATGGTCTAACTAGTCTTATTAATGAAGCAAAAACTAAGCCATAGAATCTTACAGGTGAAAGGTTAAGACCTTTGCACTTACTTAGTGTCTACTTCCCTGGTACACTAGGCATTTATTGCACTATTAGTACCAAAAACTTGGCTTTTTAAAACCATTAGGCAAATGTCTCTAGAATTATAGAGACCATTCCGTACTTCTCAACTTATTGCCCCTTCTTGGGCACTACCATCACAGATTTATTATCTGTCTGAACTCATGGCAGAGTCCACTTTCTTGCTATAAGTTAATCTTTTCCACATTTTCCCTTGTTCCCACATGACTAATTCATTCAGGAACTCTTTTAAAGCTCAAGCTTTCTGTATTAAGGACTGATAACCTAGGTTATAAGGCTAGCATCCAGTTCACTTATATGCATTACTATTGCCCTAATCTTCCCAATAAGAGCATGATCATAGGATTCTCTATCCTGATCAGGTCTTAATGGGGATTCTCAGGCACTCATTATATTCTTGTCTGATCCCTTGCACCTCTTCTTGGTGCAACAACATTGCCCTCAGTCGTGTGTTCCTTGTGTTCTCCAGTCATTTTAAAACTTTACTCTTTCTCTGCACAAGCAGAAATCATTATAGGGTATACTAGAGGACACTAACACAGACTCAATACCTTAGTCATATGTCTTTGTACACTCAGCGAACCTAAAGCTCTGATACCACTAATTGTAACGACACACGCCATTATTAAGATAACAAGTGTCATTAACAATAATAAAACATGCGGAAGCAATCATCACCAGCGGATTACTGAAAATCACTAAAAATTAAAACTTTTTACAAAGAGATCCACACATAGGAAATCCTTTACAACAAGAACCATTGTATAACATTTACATTCTGGTTCAAACGTATATAACCTGTACCATCTCTTTTGAGAGACTACAACATCAGCTACCTTATGAACATTATATACAGACAGCATATGAATCTCGAGGCATCAAGCCAAAACCTCAGTTTGATATATCAAAAAAACACTGACTGAAAACTCCGAGGACCTAGAGTACAGAGACGACACATAGGACTTCTAGCTATATGACTTGACAGTCAGTGCCTCCACCTGAGATATCACTACTGCCCAAGCTGTTGCTGTCCTTTTCCTGCAAAAGAGTATCTGCCTCTTTTTCCGCGTCCACCTAAAAATGTTGGATCCCACGGGGGTGAGACAATTGTAAATTGCCCCAGCGAGAGATATAACTCTCCGCCAAAACATTATTATTGCAATTAATGATATAAAACTAGGCAGATGATAAGCAGTTTAAAGCATTCTCTTAATAAGGAATAGGAAGAACATGCATATCATTTATCCTCCATATTATACCATCATATCAAACTTCTCTTGTGACACTCATTATCTTGATATGTCACCCATGAGACATTCTCTTGTGACACTCATTATCTTGATATGTCACCCATGAGACATTCTCTTATAACACTCATTATCTTGATATGTCACCCATGAGACATTCTTGTTTCAACTTATTGGCCTTAGCCAATCTGCTAAACAGATTTTGGTTATAATGGACATGAGAGTGTACATCATCATGTCTTATTCAAGCATTGGTCTATACCAATCCTATATAAGTATTCCAGGCATTGGATTACACCAATCATGTGCAACTAGTACAAGCATTAGATTTATATTATTCCTGTGTATCCATTCCAGGTATTGATCTATGTCAATCATGTACAACCATTCCAGGTATCGATCTGTGTCAATCCTGTGCAAATATTCTAGGTATTGATCTATGTCAATCCTGTGCAACTATTCCAGGAATTGATCTCTGTGAATCCTGTGCAACTATTCCAGGTATTGATCTATGTCAATCATGTACAACTAATCCAGGTATTGATCTATGTCAATCCTGTGTTATTATTCCAGGTATTGGGAGTTAGCCAATCATGTGCATTCCAGGTATTGGGAGTTAGCCAATCCTGTGTTATTATTCCAGGTATTGGGAGTTAGCCAATCCTGTGTTATTATTCCAGGTATTGATCTATGTCAATCCTGTGCATTCCAGGTATTGGGAGTTAGCCAATCCTGTGTTATTATTCCAGGTATTGGGAGTTAGCCAATCGTGTGCATTCCAGGTATTGGGAGTTAGCCAATCCTGTGTTATTATTCCAGGTATTGATCTATGTCAATCCTGTGCATTCCAGGTATTGGGAGTTAGCCAATCCTGTGTTATTATTCTAGGTATTGGGAGTTAGCCAATCCTGTGCATTCTAGGTATTGGGAGTTAGCCAATCCTGTGTTATTATTCCAGGTATTGATCTCTGTCAATCCTGTGCATTCCAGGTATTGGGAGTTAGCCAATCCTTTGTTATTATTCCAGGTATTTGGAGTTAGCCAATCCTGTGTTATTATTCCAGGTATTGGGATTCAACCAATCCTGTGCAGATGTTATTCCAGGTATTAGACTATGCTAATCCTGTGAAACTATTCCAGGTATTGAACTATATCAATCCTGTAATGCTAAAAGTGATATTTATCACATATTGATATATCACTTTCCTCATCACTTTCAACTTCCTTAAGTTATCAGCTTATCTTGGATTAAGGTATTTCCCATATTAATCCTTTCATCCATTAACCTATCACCCTTACCATGAAGTGCATAGGTCACACATAAGAATGGTCCAACTATATTTAATAATATAGACTCATCTCAAGTTAAAGCATTACTTGCTATAAAATTGCCTATAATCAACCACATGAAATGTTTCACCTTTATAAGGCCATTCCTTCTATCTCATCATTAGGGTTTCCTTATACCCTTATTTAAAATTAGGATTATAATTCATTGTCATATTGCCCAAGATTAGGGCTTTATGCATTATGACTCCACATTAGAGTCTCACATACCTTCAGCCTTCTTAGGGCCTCTCATCACAACATAGCATTAGAGCTTCATGTGATGTTAACTCTTAATTAGGGTTTCTCATGGAATCACCCTCAACTAGGGTTTCTCATGGAATCACCCTCAACTAGGGTTTCCACCATAGTCACCCACAATTTGGGTTTACTATGCATCTCCATTAGGATTTCATTCAATTGTCCATAATTAGAGATTCACTATTCATCCCAATTAGGGTTTTACATCTCATTTCCCTAAATTGGAGTTTCACACATCACTACCCTGACTTAGGGTTATATCATCACCCTGGATTAGGGTTACATTTAGAATTGCCCTCAATTAGGGTTAGAACCCAAAAGCCCTGTCAATTAGGGTTTATATTCATGATTTGGGTTTCATGATCTCTCTTCTTAAGGATCATACCCTTAATCACCACATGAATCATATTCATGTATGAATTCATGTTAACATCATCTCAAATTGATTAGGTCATATCAACCCTTCAATCAAGAGCATACCACTATGATTAACATAGTGTATCAAGTCATTGGTCCAATAAGCAATTAGGGATTCATTCCTTAATTGGTACTAGTCCCTTAGGTACTGTTAGGGTTTCAACCTTTGTAACTTCTTTTTTTATCATTACTAATCATCATTGGGTCAATGGGTCATTCATCATCTTAATTCTCAAGAGATTCAATCACATTGGACCTCCATTACATAAAGCATCCAATTGAATTAGGGTTTCCAATGTTGATTCCTTCAATCATTGGATTCATGGAACCAGTCATCAATTGGACCTACCCTCATACTTCAATTGAGTTTAATAGGTCAACCTTCAACTGATTTGACCCTCAATTGACCCTCAATTGGTCATCAATTAGGGTTTGATTCAATTGAATTAGGGTTTAGAATCGATGATTCAACAACACTAATCAATGTAAGACTAGTTACTTTGAAACCATTGAACCATCATCCAAATTGGGTATGACCTGACCCCAAATGGTATTGAGACCGTTTTCCCATCAAATCACTCAAAACCAAGCCATCCAAGTAGGGTTTGGATCATTGAAGTGCTCACCAATTCAGCAATTTATTGCAGATCAACTTGGTACCTTTAGGCCTTCAAACACCTAACCATACTCAACCCTAGATCTCCAAACGGTCTTGGGTGACCACCAAACGGTCTTGAGACCATTTGGATGAGCTCCAAATGGTCTTGAGACCGTTTGGACCATCCATCCTTTGGATTCTAGTGAAAAATCATCAAGGATTGGTCTATCGAGTTCATCAACAAATCAGCACTTCATTGCAATATGATTAGTACCTTTGGACCTTTAATTGGTCAACTATACTTGACCCCAGACCTCCAAACGGTCTTGGGGTGACCCCCAAACGGTCTTGAGACCGTTTGGGTGATCCCCAAACGGTCTTGAAACCGTTTGGGCTAATCAACCCAAAATCTCTAATTAACTCATTGGAATTTCAGCACTAATTCCAATTAGGGTTGCCTAATTGATTAGCCTTTAACTCACGATTCCTTGGGAATTAACCCCTAAATTTTGGTGAGTTATTAGAAAACATAATTAGGATCAGTAATCCCAAACTATCAACGCTTGGTCAACGCAATAAAATGGTTTTGAAACCGTTTGCCCAAAAAGGTCAATTAAATCAGATTGAAAATCAGCACTTAATCCAATTAGGTTTCCCTAATTGATTAGCCTTCAACTCATGATTCCCTTGGATTTAATCCATCAAATTTGGAGGGTCATTACCCAACATCATTATGAACAGGAATCCCAAACTTTCAACGCTTTTTCAACCATCTCAAACGGTTTTGAAACCGTTTGCCCAAGCAGGTCAAGTTGATCAGGTTGAAAATCAACATTTAATTCAATTCGATTTGCCTAATTGATTGGCCTTCCACTCACGATTCCTTTGGAGTTAACCCCTAAAATTTGGAGGGTCATCAGCCTACATAATTAAGAACAAGATTCCCAAACGGTCAACGCTTGGTCAACCATATCAATCGGTTTTGAAACCGTTTTCCCCCAAACGTTTTCAAATCGTTTGCCCTTAAACGGTTTGCTGAAACCGCATAGCCAATCAAATTAAAATGATTTGGAGTAGCTATCAAAACCGTTTGGCTTGGTAATTTTCTTTGGATAAGCATATAGGATGATGTCATCATCCCCTTCCTTCGAAAAACCAAGAACAGCAACCGTTCTTGATGGAAATTGCAGCAAGAAACAAGAGTGCATCAAATTGAAGAAATCAATCAACAAAGCATAGAGAATTGATGCAATAGCAATGTTTAAGGGTTTAAGTTATAAAACCCGCCTCCAATTGAGCTCCAAAGCTCCAAGACCACGGCAACAATGGTGGATGAAGCTCTTGCAACTCCCCCTAGGCTCGTCCTCAAGCTTTTGGATGAAAAAGTTGGCTAGGGTTGAAGAGGAGATCGAAATAAGAAGGAATCCATAATTTATTTTCGATTTCCACCATGAAATCAAGGAGAACGAAGGTAAAGGGCTTACCCACAGGTTTGGTACGTGCTCCCTGCTCCTCCCTAGCTCCTTGGTCGGTTTTTCAAGCAAGGGGAAGAAGAAAATCCGAAAAAGGCCTTGGTTTGGGCTTGGAAATGGCACTTTTATAAAGAAATGGATGAGAGAGAAAATGCATTATTAAAATGCATTTAATTCCAAAAACATGACCGCCTCTTCCCCCTCAAATTCCCCTAAAAATCCTTAAGGACGAGGCAATCTTCATTGCCTCATATTCCTCTCAATTATCCATGATTTAAGGAAAAGCAAATTAAGCACCTTAATGCTTATTATATTAATATCTCATATGTGAGTGGAAATTACTTTCCTTTATAATAAGGTGAGTGGAGTTTCACCTCCTTTAGATATTTTCGTTCCTTATCTAGGCAAAAGAACGTACATCCTTATTCAAAATAAACCAATAACATTTTGGTTGAAGGCCCTTTAATTAATACATTCATTTTTGCCCTAAATTGAATTAGGGTTTCAATTAGGATTAAATCTTGATTATTTTAATATCAAGATTCTCTCTCCTCCAACTTAATTCAAATGAGATGCCCATCTCATTTTATTTGCTCTACCTGATGCCAAGAAACATTAAGGACCTTATTGAAGTGTTAATTTGCATATTGAACCCTGGATTTTGGGTAAATTACACTTCTACTCCAAAACTAGGTTTTAATGCACAAGGATTGCTTTACAAGCTTAATCTTGGTGTCCAAGCTTGTGGAAACTATATCACTACATCATATTCATTCTTATGATGTATCAACATCAGAGGAACATCTTATCATGCAACATTTGCAATTTAACCCCTCAACTTGGGTAATTTGCACTTTAGTTTAAAATAAGCAAACATTGCTTCAACATTGTTCAAACAGGACCAAAATTGAAACATAAGTTCCTCATGAGCCCTAATCACTTTTCATAAGATAAGATTAAGCATATAATCATCTTTCTTAATCAAAACACCTAGAGTTAAAGCATGACCCAGGTCAGGGATGTTACAGAGGGATTTAACTTGCATTCTACTAATGTTTAGATGTGAATAAAGTACAAAATGGCACAAGATGGAGCCCAAAAATAGGGATGCATAAAACTTGTCTTGTTTCCTTTGCTCGTGGAGCTCCCGCTAATCATCATCAATAGTAATTGGTAAGTAAAATATAACAATCATCAATACTAATTGCTCTAAGAGTTGAATTTTACCATTTTTGCAGTCGCCTCACCAGTTATAGGTTGGTTATTTTCTCCAAATTTGGATTGCCTCCCAGCAACCCATATATCATGGTGAACTATAGGTTCAATAGTAGTAGAAGACTCAGCCATCCCAGGAGTAGGTTGCTGAGAAGAAGACGCATGTAGTAGCTTTTGGTAAAGATTTGCATAGCCACCTTGACCCATCGTGTAGTTGTGCACATTCTTTGCACGCCTTTCTTTTTAAGCATTGCTTGCAACCTAGTTGGTAATAATAATCAATAGTAATTTGTAAGTAAAACATAACCTACTATGTCAAGGTAAAACAATGAATTCATAAGAATGTATTAAAAATAGGGAGTGGGGCTTAATACATTGAATTCATTGGTATTTTTCATAGCAACAAACACCTCCCACGTTGGTGGGTCAAGATAGCTCCCTTGCTTAGTGGTTGATGTTTTCCTCTTCTCAGCCTCCCATATATATAGTCTTGTCAGATTTGTTCTATAATTCCTCAGAACCCTCCCACAGTGTTGTATCACCTTTTTGCGATGCATATTTTCATCTAGGTCAAATATGCTCTGCAACATTTCATATACATGACTAAATATTCTTAAAAGTAGAATTGTAAATAGTTTTAAAACAAAATTGCAAATGATAATATCTCACACATAGTTATTTCAATACAAACTCTTTCTTGCTTTTATCAATTTTATGCCAAGATTATACTACTATACTACAACGGCTATGAGTAAGAACCCCTAGATATGAAACAAAAGAGCTCTGGTTCTTTCCAATAGGATTTCCTGCATGATCAAACTCAATGACCAACTTTGGTTTGTTACCGCTTTGTTGTATCAACTTGTTCATCATGGTGTGCCCCTTATTTTTTATTTTTTTATGTTGCTCATCAAGCTGAATAAGATCCTCAGGACGTACATCCTCAATCTAAAATTGACAAAAAACATATTGTTCATTAATAGATATTAAATATGATACAATAAGATAGACATATTGTACAATGCACAGAGTATTGATAAAACAATACACAACTTACACCAGTGTCAGCAAGATGTTTCTCATCATCACAGTAATCATCATCACGATCATCATATTCATGGTCAAAGGTCATCTGGAAAAATTCCATACAAAAATAGTCAAATAATAAAATATAAGATTATAAAATGCACATCTAACATTTAAAAAAAATAAAAACATGCCTCTAATATTGAGATCTTTTATCAATCAGCATTCCCTCAGTGTGATCTTTATGCACATATAATCAGCATCAGTTTCAATATTTGGTGTTGGAAAGCCAATTGAGAATGAACTGGAGTACTTATACTTGTCATAGTACTCTTCTTCATCTATAGGATCTTCAATGAATTGTCTTTTACCATGAAGAACAGCTGACCATTTTTCATTTGCAGGATCATTGATACAAAATACTTGCTTCGCCTGTGATGCCATTATGAATGGTTCACCCTTCTCACCAATCTTTTCAAAATTCACTAATGTGAAACCCAATTCATCCACTACAACTCATTTGGTGTTATCAACCCAATTACACTTAAAGACTGGAATTTTGAAATATATGTAGTCAAGCTCCCATATGTCTTCAATGACACCGTCATGACATTTTAGCATCACGTGGACTCTTATCCTTCGCACTAGAAAAAAACAATGAAGACAATTGAAGGGTGACCCCACTATTTTGGATGTCGCTCTTATCGTCTTGAAGCTTTGTGTAATATGAGAACCCATTTATGTCAAATCCATCGTAAGACATAACATTCATTTTTGGTTTAAAGGCGAGGAATTTGATATTTTCAGCAACACTATTTAGTGTTTGAGATGGTTGACGTAAGACTTTATCTACAAACCACCGAATAAATGTCTTGTTATGCTCTCTAGCAACCCACATCTAACTGGCTCAAGGATATTATTTCTTGATGAGATTGGTATGTTTGGTGATATAAACACTCACTTCGTCGATGTTTTGTAAAATATACAACTGAGCTTGTTCTTACTTGCCCTCATTCTCCTAAAGTCCCTTTGCAGAATAGTCCTCAACATTCTTGTCATTTATAAGAGCTTCATTACAACTCAAAAAGTCACTGCAAAGTCTATAACCGCCTTCTCCACATAACCCTCAATAATACTCCCTTCAGGCCGATAAGGTTCCAAACATCACCTTTAAAAATACTCATGTAATGTTTAAAAGGATATATCCAATGCAAAAAAAATTGGTCCCAATATTTTCACTTCCCTAGTCAAATGGACAACAAGATGTACCATGATATCAAAGAATGAAGGAGGAGAATACATCTCAAGCTGGCATAGGGTAACAACCACTTCTCTTTGCAACTTATTGAGATTCTCAGGATCAATAACTTTTTTGCATAGAGTTTTAAAGAAGAAACAAAGTCTGATGATTACAAACTTTACATGATTCGACAATATAGATTGAATTGCCATGGCCAATATTTGTTGCATTAGAGTGTGACAATCATGAGATTTATGACCTATCAGCTTTAGATATTTCATTGATACCATTTTATGAAATATTGGAAGAGTATCCATGTGGTACCTTAACATTAAGCAAGAACTCGCAAAAAGTTTTCTTCTCCTTTCTAGATAATGTGTAACAAGCAGGAGGTATATATGTTTTATGATCACTACTAACTACTTTTGCTAATTTTTTCCTTATTCCCATTTCACATAGGTCCATTCTGGATTTGATGACATCTTTAGTCTGAC
Source organism: Alisma plantago-aquatica (assembly GCA_963693085.1). Classification (NCBI taxonomy): domain Eukaryota; kingdom Viridiplantae; phylum Streptophyta; class Magnoliopsida; order Alismatales; family Alismataceae; genus Alisma; species Alisma plantago-aquatica. Next base: position 1,032,381,065 of record OY856412.1, read on the forward strand.
CTGGTATATTCCACATATTACCAATGATGCTATCACAAACATTTTTCTCAACATGCATGACATCGATAGAATGTCTAACTACTAAAGAACTCCAATAAGGAAGATAGCATAATATTGACCTCTTCTTGAATAAAGATTTATCACTCTATGTAGGAATGGTACATTGTGATTTCATATCATATTCATTGACAAGTCTTTTACTCTTTCATAAACAACGTCCCCTAATAAAGAGTTAGGGGCACTTCATTCCTCATTCGATCCATTGAACATTTTTTGCAACCTTAGATAAGGATGGACTTTCGAAAGAAACTTTCGATGACCAAGATATATAGTCCTATCGCCATGTTTTACTCATATTGAATCAGTGTTCTCTTCACATATAGGGCATACTTTGGATCCTTTTACATTGTATCCATACAAATTCCCATAGGATGGAAAGTCATTAATAGTGCAAAACAACATAGCATGTAAGAGAAATGTCTCTCTATGTGGCGCATCATAGTTCATCACACCTTCATCCCAAAGTTTCTTTAAGTCATCAATCAGAGGTTCAAGATAAACATCGATATCATTTTCAGGTTGTTTAGGGACCAATATCAACAGCGACAACATAATGTACTTATTTTTCATACATGACTAGGGAGGAAGATTGTATACAACATGCATAATAGGCCAAGTGCTATGTTGGATGTTCAATGTGCCATATGGATTCATCCCATCAGTACAAAGCCCAAGTCTTAGATTTCTGACTTCTTCACCAAATTTAGGGTACAATAAATCAATCTTCTTCCACTGTGGGGGATCAGACGCATGTCGTAGGATCTCATCATTATTTTTCTTACCCTCTGCATGCCACCTTAAGTTTTTCATGTCCATCAGATTGGAAAACAAGTGTTGAAACTGTGGTATTATAGGTATATACCACATCACATTGGCAAGAGAGCCAGTTTTGGACTTCCCCAAAGTCATCATTTCATACATTGACGCCCTGCATTTTGGATAATCTTTCAAATCGACATAATCCTTTTGAAATAACACACAATCTTTTGGCATGTGTGTATCTTCTTAGCCTTCATTCCCATTGGGAATAACATTTTCTTCAATTCATATTTTGAGATTGGAAGTTGGTTACCTTCAGGAAGAATTTCTTTCAACAACAATCACGTGAAGCTTATGTCACTCCATCTACTGTTATCCTTTATATTATACAATCTCAACACAACTCTCAGCTTCACTAAACTTAGTACAACCTATGTATAATGGTCTCTCAGCATCATCCATAATGTTCCTAAATAAGGAAGGTGGATCGGGTGCTCTACCCCACAACTATCTAGCATCGCATCAACCATGTCTATCGGATTTTATTTTTCACATCTACATCATCAGCGGCAATTTCTTCTTCAACACAAGTACTCCTATCAACATCCATTGATCTCAAGTTTGGAATATCTCCATGTCAGTACCATTATGTATAGCAATGTACAATCTCGTTGCACATGACATGACTTTTGATTTTGTCACTAGTGTTGACTTTCAAGTTGTTACTGCAATGCCTACGTAGACAATAGAACCTATCTCCAGGTTGTTTCCTATGTTCCTCCACAAATCTTATAAATCGGTCTAGACCAGTAACAAACTCTGGGGTGTAGTGATTTGGAATGGACATCCATGATCTATCCATTCTATGATCAAACAGAAAACAAGTATTAGGATTTACGATTTACAAATTAGGTTAAGGATATACAAATAGAGTAGGATTTATTGTTTTAGATTTAAGGATAAAGGTTTACATATTAGGGTTTAGGGTTTAAATATTAGGGTTTATGATTTATAGATTAGGGTTTATGGTTTAGTAATGAATGTGTGTACCACCTATCCCATTCTTGAACACCTAATCTCACTAGTAAGTGTATAATGTGTATTTGGTTTTTAAGAAAATTTTGGTAATATTTCCCCACAGTTCTCCAACTATACCGATGCATATGGGCAAATGTCCACCAACAAATGTACTTAGAGAACAAATGGGGAAGTGTTGACGAAACATCTTGATAACTAAATATACATTATACACTTACATCCTAAGTGAGATTAAGTATTCAAGAATAGTCTGAAACTAGGGATTGTACAAGATTTACTCCTAATAAGTAAATCTTGGACGGGTTTCTAGGCCATAATACAATGTTGTCATTTATAGACATATGATCTTAATATCATCAGGCACTTCAGCTCTCCCCACTATAGGAGCAAATCTATGACTCTATATTATGAGGGGTGAATCTATGACTCTATATTATGAGGGTTTGTGGATCAGGTTCATGTACATGTGTGTTGTACAGAGTGGTTAAGTCATATTGAATCAATTTTGTGCCATAGTGTCTTATTTTCAAGTCATATGATCATAAAAGAAGATAAGATAGTCCAAGTTGGGATTTAGGGCTATAAGTAGGATATTTATTTGAAGTCTTAGGATAACATGTGTAATATTAGATAATGGATCTTAATTGATTACAGTACAATATGAGCATAAATATTATGTTAGGTCTAATTATTTTACAAAGATGAATCTTTATGTCATATGAGGTACCCATGTTAAGAGGCATAATATCTTATCTAACATGTCACATAACAGCATGAATTTTATTGATTTCAAAATGGGATAGTCATTTGGTGAATAATCAAATCAAATTTTAAGTGTTGATTAGGTAACATGCACTAGCATAAAGAGTTACTTTCATGTCAAAATAGTCATTAGGGGTACATCAAGATGATCTAAGATATCGTTTGAGTAAAAGGTAGCGTTAACTTATAGATTTAGAGATATTATCATGTTTTGGATCATAAAAGATCAAAACTAAGTATGTAGCAACATTAATCATCTTTAAGAGATTCAAAGCAAGAATTTGTGTAAAAACAGTTAAGGTATGAGTAGATTTAGGTTGTGAAAGGATTTTTACCTCTAGCAAGGGTGAAGTTGTGTTGGTGCGGTGATGGATTTACCTCTAGCAGTGGCAACAATGACAGTGGTGATGGCGGTGGTGGCTTTACATCTAACAATGGAGACGACAACTGGTGGTGGTGGCGACGATGACAATGACGCACTGGTATTGGCGGCTAGAGGCGGCAGATGGCGGTGAGCAGTTGAAGGTGGCAGATGATGCACATACGACAATTGGAGGAAGAGCGCCTGGCAAGAGCATTGGCAAGCAATGGCGGTAGTGAGCACTGATGCAATGGCAATGATAGATTGAGAAGCTAGAGGGGGAAGAATCGCCAGAGACCTAACCTAGAGGGGAAAATCACGATGAAAAAGAGAATGGGAGAAAGTTTCTTTGATGTGCGTATTATTAAGTTATCTTTAGTTGTTGGTTGTTTTGAAAGACTGATAACTAAGTATGTAATTGTTAGTTAAACATAAAAAATTGATGATTAACATCTTATCTAAACAAAATAGGGCAATAGTCGTTGTTTACATCTAAACAAACTGACGACTAACTACATACCCAGATAAAAAAAATTCCTCAGGTTAGGGTTATAGTCATAGGTTAGGAATACAAAACTGACGACTAACTCCTAAACCAAACAAAAAATAGACACCGATTTTGGGCCATAGTCGTCAGTTATGTCTGAAAAAGTCGACGACTAACTACATATCTAATCAAAAAAAAATTGCCCTCGGGATAGGGGTATAGTTGTCACTTTTGTGAGAGAAACCACGACAAAGAAACAATTTGGAGGGAAAATATTTTCATGGGGACATGATGCAAAAACACCTAGTTGTCAGTTTTATCTGAAAAAATTGACGATATAGACCCGTATTCAAATAAATATTTTGTCTCTCACCAAGGGGACTTTGTTGCCAGTTGTTTCATAAACCTGACGACTAATGGGGGATAATTTTTTCTACGCAGACATGACACGAACTCTTTGTCATCAATTATATACAGAATTGATGCCATACTGAAAATTTTAGAGGCATATTTTTTCCCTTAAAAATTGTATTCCACATGCAATTTAAGACATCGGTTTCTATGAAAATAAACCCATGTTAAAGTAAAGGTGGTACCCATGTCTTTTCTAAATTGGCAGGCCTTTACATATGGTGACGATTGTCATAAGAAACCAACATTGTCGGTGCATTTATGTCAGTTTTTCAAAAGAACTAACGTTATCTAAAGTGACATTAAACGTCATATCTATACTAGTGATTATTTTAATTCATCGTTACTTACTCATCACATGGTTTGTGGATTAATTACTCACTATGCATGATTTATTATAATATTAGGATGAGAGAATTTCAAGTTCTAGGATTAGAATTTTGATTGACTTTGGTTGATTTCCAAATGATAATTTCAAATGGGAATTTTTTAAATCAATGAATACATCATTTGTAAGTAATATGAATGCAAGCTTACATTAATATTCATTTGTGCAAATTTCTTCATCTAAAAGGATTACAATTTGAATGGCTCCAATTGATTAGTCGTACAAGTCTGGATATGAAATAGGTAAAAAATGCAGCTAGTGGTTGTAAAACTTTATTCCACCCCAATTTTCCATCATTAATCTAGATCTCAATTTGATTAGGTTTTTCATTTTTCTTGCAAGTAGAATTGTTCAATAAAATCAACCCCTTCTTTTAAATATGGATCTTAATTCAGACTGGATAAAATTAGTAAGGTTCTTAAAAACATTATCTCTTAGGATTTAATCATTAACCATACCTGATAAGACTCATCTGTTTGGGGGTGGTATTATTGCACAATTTGTTTTGGTAAAAATTGGAGTTTTATATATATCTAGTTTCTTGTGCAATAATTTATTGACATCAAATTTTGGTGTTGTTTCCAGGTACAACATATTCATTTAGTTAAGTCTATTTTATTTTAAATTAATATAAAACTTTCTCTTTTCAATTGATAATATTGCACATACACTTCAATTTTTTATTTTTCCACATCCATTTGATTTGTGGAAATTCCTTTCGTTTCAGGTACCACACTCTAATGCATGTGATTCTTGACTAATGTTGACCCCGCATCACCACTTCTTTATCCCAAAATTGGTAGGCCATCTACGAGTTCAATATATAAAAAAGATGAAGAATAAATGGATAAGAAATCACCCATAGGGTGAATCATGTCATCGCAATAGAGTGTGAAAGACTCTAGCAAGAGGCTAGGGCTTATCTACTAGTAGAACCTGGTAGCCCAAGAAGTGATGCTTGAATCTGAAAATAAAAAATGGTTTAGGGATTATTTTTCATCCCTAAGGCTACATAAAGCCATCAATATGTGGTTCCACCTACCATCACGTCTTTGAAATTTGACATCTGGTCACAATGGGTCATAGTGATGCACAGGAATGTCTTTTCTAGTAATATGGGTGGACATTTTCATGATCATTTACCTAGGTTTCTCTACCTATGTGTGTTTAATAAGAAACTATGTGTTTCATAAGACACCATCAATCTCAGATTGTTCAAATAATAATTGACTGGCAAATCTAGAAGCTGGTACAACTTCATGGAGGTAGTAATATCACAACTTGGGAGTGCTTGCAATCCAAGTTCCTTGAGAAGTTTTATATGTACCCTCTTACATAACATATTAGAAAGAAAAGCATGTAGTTTCATGTGGTCCTAGGGGAATCTATAGGTCAAGGCATGGAAAAGATATAATGAACTTCTCTACCAATGCCCACGACATATCTTCTCACAAGTCTTGGTTGTTAGAAAATATTTGTAGGGTGTAGACGAATACACCTAGAAGTTTCTATTTCTCTTATGGGGGAAACTTCATGTGTCAAATTTATTATAGTGCATAGAGAGTAGTTAGTCATGGAGTAGAGAATGAAGCCAAGTGGGGTAAAGGACAAGGAGGTGTTCTTAAGGTATCCAAGGTGTATGATAGCTCTAAACTCAAATCATTTTCCAAATCCCTAAAGTAACTAGAAGTGAAACTAGAGAGTCTTGAATCTTCCTTTAATGCATATTCAAGGAGAAGTTAATCATGATGTGGCCACACATTTTTGTGAGTCATGCACAGGAAATGGCTACTCTACTCTGGGATGCCAATTTCTTTTTGACATCATGATGAACAATGTACATTCCCAAGATGATGACCTCAATCTAGAAGCCATGAAAAAGCTTCATGTGGACATCACTTTTCTAGATGTGGAAGCATGTCTAGTACTAAACTTATAAGGAGGTCATTTCATGATGAACAATGTACATCCCAAAGGCTTTTTCATGGCTTCTTTGAACAATGAAAAAGCTTCATGTGAACAATTTCTTTTAGACATAATGATGAACAATGTGCATCCTCAAAGCTCAATGAAAAAGCTTCATGTGAATAATTTATTTTGACATCATGAAACAATGCACATCCCCAAAGGTCAAATAAGCCATGAAAAAGCTTCATGTGGACATCCCTTTTCTAGATGCTATGGTTGAGACACCTGTATGTTTGAGAATACCTCAAGATTCTAATTGCTCGGTCTCATGAAATATGGCATAGTCAAACTAGGGAGGAGTCTATTTGATATTGTATTGAATAAAATGTCAAAGAAGAAAAGGATCCGTGCTCATTTAGAATTGGATGATATGTTGGAAACTGTACCTACAAGAAGGGATTGTTTGATATTGGGCCAATATTTCTATCATGTAACACGGTCTGTGTAAAATATGAGGACTTACTGATCTAATTTTACAAGTGGGATGAGTACATAACTTGTAGACACTTCTATGAAATAGGAATATGAATTTCAATCATGAACTCCTTTCCCAGATAGGAAAGTTTCTTATTACCTATAGGGATCATAGAAGATGTTCCAGTTAGGGTATGTAATGACTATTATGAATCATGTGAGTTCATTGTCATGGACATTAAAGAAGAGGTTAGATATCCCCTCATTTTGGCTGACCTTTTCTAGGTACATAAGGTAGGGATGTTTCTCTTGAGATACGAAAAAGATACAATAAAGTTTAGAGTCTTTGATAGCGTAAAAGGGCCCAACATCCATGAAGAATTTTTTTTCTATTAGATTGCATTGCAAAGATGTACCAGCTCATACAAGAGAAAATACTCATGAAATAACCCTTGAATCAATCATGTTGATCCAATCATGAATGAGTCCATTGATCCATGGGTCCAGCAATTCCTACTTCATCTTGACATGTTTGAGAAAGACCCACATACTGAAATTCAAAGAACTCAAGGTCATTTTATTGTAAAAGGGAAAGTTGAAACTCCTAAGGCACTAGAGATGAATTCCTTGACTGAAGGTTTGAAATTTATTTTCCTTGATGAGCTACAAGTTGTCTACATGATAATCAATGTTGATCTTATGTCTAATAAGGAAGACATGTTATTGACTAAACTAAGAAAAAGATAAAAGGTCTTAGGTTACAAAAGATTGATCTTAAGTGATGAGCCAAGATATTTGCATGCACAAGATCTCTACGGTATAATAATACCATCCCTCTAGAGTTCCTTAGTACATGTTGAATCCCAACATGAAATAATTACTCCATCTTGAAGTGGTTAAAATACTTACTTCTAGGATCATCTATCCCATCTCCAATTCACCATGAGTGAATCTTGTATAATTTTTCCTTAAGAAAGGAGGCACCGTTGTGGTTCTTAATAAAAATAATGAACTCGTCCCCATGTGCACCATCACAAGGTGGAAGATGTGTATCGAGTATAGGAAGTTAAACAAACCCATAAGTAAAGATCAGTTTCCCTTACCCTTCTTAGATCAAGTTTTGGAGCATCTGACTTGTCACAAATATTTCTTCTACCTTGATGGTTATTCTAGATTATAAATGTGATCCTCCGGAAGACTTTTATATGCCATTTTGGGTTGTATTCTTTAGGAGGACACCATTCATGATTTGTAATGCACCGGAAACATTCTAGAGGTGCATGTAGACTTTTTCTCTGGATAAGTAAAACAATTATGGAGACCTTCATGGATGACTTCTTTGTATATGTAGATTCATTTGTTTATGTATACTTCATCTTTTCATGGTGCTAAACATTGTGTGGAATCATATCTAGTACTAAACTTAGAAATAGGTCATTTCATGGATAAATAAGGTATCATATTAGGTCACAAAATTAGCATTTGAGGAATCTAGGTATATAAATCCAATTAGAATTTATTTCCAGCTATCCCCTCTAACCATTGTGAAACAATTTAGGGCCTTCCTTGCTCATGTAGGGTTTTACATAAGGTTTATTAAATATTTTCCTAAGATTGTAAAACCATTGACGAATCATGTACTCAAGATCTCAATTTTCACCTCAATCAAGAAGGTATGAAGAGTTTCGATAATATAAAGACATCTCTCATCTTCAATCCCATAATCAAGTGGCAAATTGGTCTCAATCTTTTAATATTATGTGTGAAAAAGTGACTGTGTAGTAGGAGTTATCTTGGGGAAACAAATAGACAATAAACATCATGTGATTTATTGTGCATCCAAGAATTTGTTTGAATCTCAGAGAAACTATACAAGAATTGAAAATGATTTACTATTTGTTTTTTATGCCTTCAATTAGTCTATATCTTATCTCAGTGGTTCAAAGGTCATTGTCTATACTAATCATATTGCATTATAATATATTTTGACAAAGAAATATGGAAAACCTAGAATGGTCCATTGGATGCTTCTTGTATAAGAATTCAGCCTTGTATTACATGAAAAGAAGTGAGACCAAAAATGTAGTTTCTAACCACTTGAGTTGCCTTTACATACATAATATTGAAGATGTCCTCATCAACAACTCTCTCCTATATGACAAGTAATGAAGATATTTCTATTTATTCATTGGTCGTTGATTTTATCAACTATCTTTCCACATTTATTCCTTATCTAGTATGCACCAATAACACGGAGAATAGATCATGCATGATATCAGACATTATTATTGGGATGAGCCATATATTTTCAAACTTTGTGCCGATAGTATCTTTTCATGTTGTATTCCTGAGGAGGAATCCTTTTTTATTCTAAAAAGGTGACACTTAAGCCCTACTAGTATGAGCATCAATAAGAATGCACTAAAAGTCCTACACTTTGGATTCTATTGGCCAACAATATCTAAGGATCCCTACAAATGTGTGTTGTCTAGCGATCAATGTTAAAGGTCTAAGAAGATCACCGAAAGAGATAAAATGATTTTATATCTTTTCCAAGGAAGGTCTTTGATGTATAGGGTGTAAACTACATGGGTCCACTCCCATCTTTGTATGGATTCTCTTACATCTTGGTAGTTTTAATTATGTGTCCGAGTGGGTAAAAGACATGCCCACAATTTCAAGGATTTAAAGCTTGTTATTAAGCTATTCATGGATATAATCTTTCATCATTCTAGAATTCCTCATATCATTCTAGAGTTCCTCATATAATCATCTCCAATGGAGGTTCTCATTTTACAGAACATAATTTTGAAGCTCTAATGAGGAAATGTGGTGTGCGTCATAGAGTGGAATCTCGATACCACCCGCAAACAAAAGGGAAAGTGGAGGTATATAATCAACATCTCAAGGACATCATAGAGAAAATTGACGATTATCATTTGAAGGATTATGCTAGCAAAATCAATGATGCTCTTTGGACTTAGAGAATATGATTACACCCTTGAGCACCAAACCTTCATACTAGTATATCATCTTAATGTATGTATCTATAAAGAAAGAACAAAATATGGCATGATAGTCGTATTATGGATGAGCAATCCTTTCGAGTCGACTATTAATGATAGTGACATAAACTAAGGTCTGAAATAGGCTACTCGTAGGCAATCGGCAACTTGGGGTTGGTGGTCCCATTTCAAAGTTAGGATAGAAAGGTAAATATATGAAAGAAACAAGACCAAGAGACAAATAGGCTATCTCATGTAGATCCTAACCATGCAAGGGGAATCAAGAGGATGGAAATGTATGACTCTTAATTGAAGAGACCTTCAAAAAAATTAGTCAGGATCTTTCTCATTACGTGTTCATCGGTCAAAGAGATAATACATATAGGTTGGGGATTGTATTCTACTTTTTAACTCATGACTAGGACTTTTTCCAGGTAGGCTCAGATTGCACTGGTGCGGGTTGTACTCATAAGGAATATCTACCCACACAGTACTTTCATATTGTGGAGAGAGATGTATGATGAATTTGTAGAGAATGGGAAATGATTTCATATATTGTGTAATGGAAGACATGAAAGCAAATCGTCCTTTCCTTCTTTTTGCACCTCATAAACCAAATAAAATAATTCATGAATCAGACCCACAACGTAAAGCATAGGTTCTTATTGGGAGGCAGCCAAATTATTAATTTATTTTCTTTAATCAAATTTAATCATGGTATCCATTAGATAATGCATCTCATCATGTGATCTAAAGTTTTGAATTCATTCTTTTAGAATGCAGGTGAAGGATATTTTGTTGATAGGATAGCAACCATAGGTCATGGTCCAACCACCACAACTTTTCCCATCCATCTCAGATTTAGTTATGCATGAAGATGGGAAACTTTCTAACTTCATGGTGGAGGATGGGTGGTACATATTCTAGTTTCTTTCGACACATATATGTTCTCGTGCTAAGATTTCATCTTTGCATCTACTTTTCATTTAGCTAAAAAATTAAATTTTTTCATTTCTATACTATATAAATCCATCATATAGTCGGGTAAAATTGAAATTCATTGTATATTTGCATCATTAAACTCCCATTATGTGAAGCATAGTCTCAACATGACCAATTTTTGAAACTAATCAGTGGCTAAAAATTACCATATGCAGCCCCAAAATGCAAACATCTTGTTTTCTTGGAAAAGATAGCACACATTAGAGGAACTAAAAGGGATGAAAATCATCACTCTTTCTACTAGAATGGAATCACCACTTGTTCCCTTATCATGTCATTATTCAAGTGTAGTGTGATAAGGAGAACAATGTGATGCATTGAATCATAAATGAAGTTGCATGTTGATCTCAATCCTCTTCTACACTTTTATTCCATATTCTTATTTACTATCCATCAAAAAGAAAGAAAAAGTGTATAAAAGAGTGAACCCTAAGTTTATAGTGGAACACTCCCTTCTCTTTGTATCAGATTCTTCCATGCCCCTATATAAGTAATAAGGGTGTACCGCCAAAAAGCAAAAGAAAAGATGACAATGTGCACAAAAGAAGAAAAAAATATTACATATCTATTTGTAATCTCAAGTCAAATGGAGAGATTCACATCTTCCCTCTATACCTTTGTTGCCTTCATTTTCTATATATGGGCATAGTGAATGCCACAAATTTATTTCATTTTGACAAATCCCAATGTTAGGTCATATTTATACATGATGTTATGTGGGTCTCTCTAAACCATCATGAAACTCTTAGAGATTCTTGATGTTGGGGACAATGGTGAAGAAGTATTTTTGGGAGGCTCAATTAGGAATGAAGACATAGATAGATGTGTTTTATGATATCAAGAAGTTGGTCATCTTGACCATATTTAGTGGAAAGAAAAAATATCATGTAAGGATGAGGCAATCAAATTGGTTGAAAGTATTGATTTGGTCAGTTTATTATATTTTATGTTACTTGAGAATGAGCAATGTTTAAGTCTGAAGTTATTTGATGAATGGAAATTCATCTTGTTTTAGATGCATTTTTTAGATTAATTTCACATCTCATTTATCAATTTAATCTACTAAATTGTCTCATTTTAGTTGCTTACTTACATGTTGTTTAGTTGGATTTTATAACCTTTTATTTGAATAAATTAAACCTATTTTGGCTAAGCCAGTAGGGTCATCCCACCAAAGACCAAGCCATCAAGGGTTTGCTACATATATATCGCTCACTCCTGATCACGTTCATCTCTTGCACTACTCCTCCCTCTTCTAAGGAGTCTCTCTACCCATGTGTGCATCTATCTCTTCTACTTTCTACCTCTCTCTATAATAAAACTGATTGACCTTCCACCGCTCCTCAATAACCAAGAAACACAGCAAATGGTGTATGTGCTCTACAATCAGAATCTCTCTTACTCTCTCCTCATCTCAATGGCACTCTGATGGGTTTCCATCTAACACTCTGTCAAGGCATCAACCTCCATGTTGATATCTAGAGCCAAGCACAACCAACGATTGGCATCGTTTACCAATCAACTTTTATCAACACCCTAGTTCATGCTTGACCGTCACTTAATAGCACTCAACCCAAGCTTGACATTGTGTAATCAACCACTAAGATGGATAATTGATCAAAGACGAGCATCCTGATCAACCCCAAACTCTATGGTCTGCAACCACCAATAGACCATATAGACAAGCCTGTGTGCCCTAAAATGCACAACAACCAAAATTCCACTAGAGCTTGATTGAGGACCAATGCTCGATGGCACCAAATGTTAGTGTTCATCACAACATCACCCACTCCACTACTTGATAGGTTTATAGGAGTGAGAATAATTTGGTTAATAATTGATTAAACGAATGATTAATTCCATATGGGTAGTTTGGTTTAAATAATTTGTTTAATTTGATTAATTGAATTAAATTATTTCAGTTAATTGTTTATCTATCAGTTTAAAAAAAGGTGTATTGTTAATTAGATTAAACTTAATAATAACAATTTATTCATTGTAATTATACTAAACATAAATACCTACATATTTGTACTTTTATTTCAATAAATCTCCCTGTTTATAAAATAATCAACTTTTCATGAATCATATAGTGTTATATATATATATATATATATATATATATATATATATATATATATATGAAATACTACGATGATGACAATTGTTCAAAATTGTATGAGTACTTCCAAATAATATTATTATTTGGTTAACCAAATTAATCGATCAAAGTAACCATTAACCAAATAATTGTAATCAAATGAATCGGTTCAAATTTGGATGGCTTAAAGTTAAAGTAAAACTACTAATCAACCAATTAGCCAAATCAAACTAATTGTTAACCAAAAAAAGTAATTAAATGCTCACCCCTAGAGGTTGGGGTCAATCACTTCACTTACATGGCACGGTCCACAAAGAAAACCATAGGCTTCTGACCAAGGCTATAAATACCCTGCCATAGCCATCAAGCCAAGGATCACAACCCTCTACGATCTAGAGAGAAAACCCAATGGCCATGCTATTGGTTGCCTACCTCCATGCCAAAGAACTTTTTTCTCCTCTTCATTTGTTAACCAACCAACTGATGTGTATCTCCATACTATATTGACTAAGGTCAAGGCAAGATTGATTGACCAAGCAACACTTCATCATCCCCATAGGTTGATGCCCAGAAGTTAGGGTCAATACCCAGAAAGAAGAAGAAAGGAATTTGTCTTTCGCACACCATGTCTTGTTATTATGTGCCTACATCCATGAAAACACTTTGCATCTTCTTCCTCCAGAGAGTATATTGATCTCCCTATGAGGAGAAAGTACTCTATTAGTTGGGGTGAGGGTAATGACCCCGCTAGTTGTACTTCACAAGTTTATTCCATTATATTATGGCTTGTTTGAACCTTATTTTAGTTCATTTTCAATGGGTATAGCATGCTTTTTGGATTGACCGCCTGCCTCACGTGAGTTGTTACAATCTTAGGATGAGAGAACTTCTACTTGTAGTTCTACAATATCGATTAACTTTGTTTGACGCCCACATCAAAGCTTTGTTTGAAAATACTATAGAGAATTGCATACATGATATAGCATGAAAGTGAGATTAGGATGATATTTAAGGTCTACAAATTTCTCAAATCGGGCATAATGAACTTTTTGTAGATCCAATTAGTTATTCATACAATCAAGTTATTAAGTCAGTGAATAAATGGGATAATGATAGTAAAACTTGATCCTACCCCAGTGTTCCCTTCATGAATATATATATATATATATATATATATATATATATATATTATTAGACTTCTATTCTCTTACAAGAAGAAGAACTTGAACATGTCAACTCTAGGTTTTATATATTGATCTTAACTTCTCACGGGTTAAAATTAGCAAGATTCTTAAGAATATTATCTCTTGGTATTTGATCCTCAATGATAATGTTATAAGACCTATCCACTTGTGGGTGGCATTGGTACACGTTTATTTAGGAGGGAAAATAGGATTTCATATCCTGGTGAATTTCTTATATGATAATTTTCCCATGTCAATACCGGTATCAAATTCACTCATAAAAATGTAATATCTCAAGAAACACTTGATATAAATTCATGAGATTCAATATGTAGCTTTGTGATATCAATACTTATATATGTAAAGCCCCAGTTACAAGCGAAAGCTATCATGGAGGTAGTTTTAGGGAATAAAGTAGGATAACAAGAAGAACATAGAAGAAAGAGAAACCTAATCTAGAATTGAGTAAGGTAAACCAAATTAATTGTTTGATCTATCTATTTCCTTAGGAGAAATAGTTTATCTTTTCTTAAACAAGATTCTATCCTACCTTTCTCCTCTTTTGCTTTCTCCAATAGTCGAAATCAAAGACATGAGGATCAGCATCATGAGAAAAGAAGCATATGGGATCTTTATATCCCAAATATGGGTATAGCAAGCTAAGGTTAGATGTCTATAGCTAGAATAAAATCAGAGGTTAGTGGAAAGTCACCTATCAGCCTAATTTTTGAGTAATCTTGAACATATATATATATATATATATATATATATATATATATATATATGTGTGTGTGTGTGTGTGTGTGTGTGTGTGTGTGTGTGTATTTTAATAATATATTTAACTTAGTAAGTCTAAGATATTTTTCATTGATCAGATCAGCATCTTGTGATAAGTTATAGTTGTGCTTATCATATGATTACTTGCAGAGAATTTCATGGTGAGTTGAGATAAAATAATTTAAAGGCATTGGTAGATATGAGTTTACTCAAATTACACTATAGTAGTAGAATTTCTAAAAAGTATGATTTTAGATATTAATTAACAATGGTAAATAGATATATAATTTTTTACTTTTCAATATGGTCAGCTATTTAAGTTTAGGTGTTAATAAGTTCACAATGGTAATAGCTTCGTTATAGTTTAATGTACATGAAATGAGAATGGGTGCCCTACATATAGAGTTAATATGATTAATATTCAATATAATAATGGTCAATGGAATTAAAAATAAAATAGATGGTAGATGCCTTGAACATTGTAGCACCCATTACAGATGTAGACAACATGAAGGAGTACATTTACATAATGACAGGTAGAGTCCAAATGAGGTAATCAAAGTGTATTGGTTGGATACATGAGACAAAGCACAGTGAAGATAGTCTCCTTAATTTGGTGAGGTGCCTAGCATTAGCTGAAGATTCTAGTGGTACCCGATATAGCTCAGCTAGGTGTTTACTGCTTAATGAGTCGAGCCATGAGGAATTATTGATGTAGGAAGTTAAGATTAGTGGTTCAAATCTCTGTCAGAGTACCTAGATTTTTAGGAGTCCAATTTATCCATCTAGACGATATACTTGTCGAGGTCAAATGTAGTGAGCCCCGTTGTAGTTCGGGAATCTAATTCAGAAGAATTAGAGTCCCAGGTACACAACATCTTATATTGTGATATGGGAGTTTTTTGTGATATTTTCACATATTGTGATGCACTTTTTGGTAGTCCAAGACATAAAAGGTGAATAAGATACTAATAAAATGTTACATATAGTAATTATTTGTGACTTATTACTAGTACAGCATACATTTGGATGTTCCATTGTTTTTCACTACCATGTTTTCTTTTGATTGTGTATAACCTAATAAATAAATCATATATGGATTTACATGGCTACTTAGCATGTTTTGAGCTTGTGTTTCACACTCTATTGGTACAGTTTTTAGCTACAAGTACTCAGTAACAAGAGAATACATAATCAAGCTATAATTAGGATTAGATTACTTGAGGTGTTAAGTGTAGTAGTTAGCTTAGTTAGATTCTCTCTTATCCTTCCTCTGGTCCTAAGAAAGTGAAGTAAGGATGAGAGAATTTTTTTGCTTTGGTGTTCATGATGTAGATTGATGACGGAACTAGTTTTACTTCTATTCTCAATTATCTTGTAAAAGTTAAAACTCATTTATAAACAAGTTTACTTTCAAGCATGATAGGAGTTGTTTATTGAGTTCAAGATGTTCTAATAGTTCCATATGATTGAAGAAAAATAAAAATTAAGACTAGTTTTCAATTTTTGAGTAAAAGAGAATGGTAGCTTAATATGTCCTTGATAGGATTGATCCCTGGTTAGCGGTTTTGGATCGTGCCACTTAAGTACTTGTTGAAGAAAAGGTATAATGTACATACCCACCTTGAGAATTATTCATGAACCATTACATGATATTCAAAATTACCTCTCAAAACAACAATGGTGTTGTGGTCATTTGACCTGAAGTCACTATGAATGTGGCATGATGATAAGTGTACTTTGATGGTACGCGCCATGATCTTGAAGAAGGTTGACATTAAGTGGTGATTGTGTGTTGTGAACGTCATGTTATGCATTGAGTGATGTAATAGGAATTCATCCCTTATAACTGAGACTAGAGAAATGCATGGCCATACTCATGTGAGTGAATATGTGATATTGAGATCATATGTATCATGTCAGATTAATTAAAGATTAAGGAACTTGGATTGAACGTGATGAATATGATGTGTCCAAACCTTTAGTTGAAGCGATATATCTATGACAAAGGGATTATATAACATGATAGCATTGGTTGTTTATGGTTTGTGTAATCTGACTAATCATGTTATTTAGATAGCAATGATGTATAGCTAGACATTGCTCATTTCTTCGTGATTGTATTGAATCCACTACTAACGTAGTATGGTGCCCATAGGGCCACACACATAGAGATACATTGAACAAAGCTTGAGTGATTTAATCATAATTGTTACGATTAATATGGGGACCAGAAAAATAATTTTTGAGGACATGGAATCAAACATTAATCTAAACTTAGAAAAGTTGTTTCCTTAATTTAGTAGGAACCACTCCTTGTATAAGAGAAAATTTCAAGCCACATTAGGACTAGCAGAACTTGCATTCTGCCAGCCCATGTGCATGGTGCATTTCCTTCATTCTATAAGGAAATATCATCTTGGTCATGTTGGAATTGAGAAACCCAACTCTATCTTCTCATCTATATATATTATTTGAGAGGAAGCATTTAGGAAAGGAATTTTAATTTACTATTGCCTCCAAGGATCAATAAACCCTAAGAGCAATTAAGAGAGAAAGGAGGAGACTAGCAACTCCATACCTTCTTTGGTGCTCTTATGGAGACTGAAGATGAGTTCGTACAACGAACATGATGAGAAACTCCACTGACAAGGCAACCACTATGAAACATGGAATTCTACTTATGATGTCATCCATGGATATACATTTATGTTAGTAAGCATCAACGGCAAGATCTCCAGCGATCATTACCGCACAATCATCAACGGGACCCCTACTGTGGAACAACATGTTTCACCGTTGATTGGAGACTAGCATGATCTCAAATTCTACCACAGTGGAATAAACACATTATAATGCAAGATCAGAGTGTTTGAATCACATCTCATACTCTGATCCAACAAGATTGATGATGCAGGGTTTTTGAGTCACATTTATAGGCTAATTTTGTACTTATTTTATGTGTTTAATTGTCATTTTGGTGACTATAATGGAATGATTCATTTCCTTTAGCCTATAATCATTATATGCATCAAATTTATCTTACTTTATCCTATTTTGAATGAGTTATGAAACTCCATTGATTGACTTGTGTTTTTCTCTCTGTTTCAGGACTTTGTATTCCAAAACTTGTCGATACCATCGATAGGTCCGTTGATACTATCGACATGGCAATAGTAACCAAGCCATAGGGAAAGCATCCAAGTCGATACCATCAACCAAACCGTCGATGGTCTCGAGATCATCTCAGCAGAAAGAAAATTGACCTGTCGATAATATCGACCAGACTATCGACGATCTGGTCGATAGTATCGAAAAGCATCCAGGTTGATCCCAGTTTTTAGCGATGGAAGTGCATCCTAAGGTGTCGATACCATCGACACCCCGTCGATGGTATCAACGCCGTCGGATCAGGATTTCGCCCAGAATTGCCACGATCGAGCGGCCACGATCTTTTGGCGGTCATAAGTCATACCTATACCTAAAAATGACATCCCAGACCAAAGTATCACGTTGCACTCAGTCGCACAAGTCGAGGAGGAAGGAGAGCGAAGAATGGAGCCCAGAGCTACGCCCCGAACGATTCCAGAGCCGCAGACGGACAATTCTACCGCCGAAAGGCTACAGAACGTGCATCTCGCACTGAGGATCATCTGGATCTTCTCTGTTTCAGGGGTTACACCATATTCTCATTTGTTTCCCCATATTTTCCTTTTTCTTCTCCATGTGTATCGTTGAGATGAGCATGCGGGGCTCATCTCCATTGTCCTTAGGACCGGGAGTAGCCTGGGGAATCATTGTATGACAGTTTTACATTGATTATCGTAATTTGTCTCAATCTCCCTTATATGTTATCGTGTTTCTATCACAATTTACTATGCTTGATCACCATAGTTAATTTCTAATACTGTTAATTTCTCTTGACGGAGGATTGGCGGTTGAAAAGGCACGATTAACACATTAACCAATAAATTCCTTAGATAAGGTAATGTACGGTTAATGGTGGATTCCCAGAGTATTTATTAAAGCATTTAGATCTAGGGTATAAGTTACTACTGGCGTGGAACTGATGTAGAACTAGGTAGTAAATTGTATTGCAGAAGCAAGCAGTTTTAACTACATGCCATAATCAGGGATAAGGCACGAATTATGTTAGATGTGTAGAATTGCATGCAGCGAGACCTCATGGTGAAACTGTAACCCTAAGGATTCCCATTCCATTTGATTAAACTAAACATTTAATCATCACTCACTTTTGTTTTCTCTTTTTTTTATTTTTATTTTGTTCTAAAGCCAACAATAAACTTTTCCAATCGGTCTAGTTGATCGCGACCAGTTAGTAGTGGTCTACTAAAATTTACGTTTCCCTGAGTTCGACTCAGGCCTCACAAGGACTATATTACTTCGATATGTGCACTTGCATTTAACACACGGCTCAAGTGTGTCAAGTTTTTGGCACCGTTGTTGGGGAAACGGCATATTTCAGCACTATGAGTGCTACAAGCGGTCATTCTAGGCCACTTTTTCTTATTAAAATTTTAATTTTTGAATTTAAATTGTCTATCTTTCATATTCTTTGTTCGTTCTAGCACTGTACTTACTTGATTATACATATTTTAGGTACTAGTGCATGGTGAAGACGCGTAGTACAGACTATGCACAATCGATACCTGAGATTCTGCCATCGGGATCTACAAACGAGCAGCTAAATACACCACCTGAAGACATTGAACAAGAACTTGAGGTTTTCACAATGGCTAAGGAACAGACCATTTGGGAGAAGATTAAGGCTTCTTCTTCTTATGCGTAGAAGGGGCCAATCAAGAAACAAGCTATCAATATACCCAGCTACAAGATTGACTCAGGGCTTATTCAGTTGGTCAAGTCGCAGGCGTTCCATGGACTCAAAAATGAGGACCCAGTGGCCCACATCAGCACGTTTGTGGAGAACTGTGACATGGTGAAGGTGGACAGGTTTGCATAGGAAGCCATTTATCTGAAATTATTTCCATCATCTCTAGCAGGAAATGCAAGGGAGTGGCTCTACAATATGGATGATGAATATGTTGAATCATGGGACATGATGATTGAAGTGTTCTTTGAGAAGTATTTTCCGCCCGAAAAGACAAATGATCTCGTGAGGAGGATACACAACTTCAAACAACAAGCCGGCTAGACATACTCAGAGACATGGGAGCGATTTAATATCATGTTGTGGAAATGTCCACATCATGGGTTGGATTTACAAACCCAAGCAATGATTTTTTATTTTGCTCTTAACGAACATGATAGGAGAAATCCAGACTCAGCTGGAACAGGGTCTTTCTAAGCAACAAAGGTTCCAAGTGTCGAGAGATTTTAAAGAATATGGCTAAGAAGCAATCTTGGGGTGAAAGAGATGCACTGGAATAGGTCAAAGTTGCAGGGGATGCAAAGGCCATTAAGAATTAAATGAGAAGATGGACTTGATAGCAAAGAGGCTTCTAGAAAAAGATGATGAAGGGTTCGATGATGAGGCACAGGCAAAGTTTATGCACCAACAACACAGCTATAGGAACAATGACTACTCGTGGAGGAAGGACAAGAAATTCTCATGGAAGGATCTAAACAATTTTCTGCAGGATCCAGATCAGAAGCCACAGCCAAGTGTAGAGGACAAGAGCAATGAATTGCTCAATCAAGTAATAAAGCAAATTCAAGAGTTGATGAGCACATTCGGAAATCAAATTAAGGCACAAGGGGGATTTATGAACCATTTTGGTCAGACTCTACAAAGTCATGGGGCACAGATGAGGACGCTTGAGACGTCCTTAGCGCAGACGACAGCTGAAATTGCAAGTTTAAAGAAGCCGACACAGCAGGGTTTTTCAGGAAATAGTGATATTCCCGGAAAGAACCATCAATCCAAGGCCATCTTGCTGAGGAGTGGAAAGAAAATTTTAAACTCTAAGGCTGATGAACCAAACACATCACCGCCAGAAGTTACAGGTGAGGCCGTAGAGGAAGCCGAAGTCACATAAACTACTGAGGACAGTGCAGAGATCGTTGCGGAGGAGCCCAATGCAGAGAAGAGGATGTCATACGTGTCGCCACACCAGAGAGCACAGACAGTCCCAGTTCCATATCCGAACATCCTTAAAGCAAAGAAGGTGGATCAACAATTTAAGAAGTTCTTGACAGTTTTAGAAAATTATCTGTCAATATCCCACTGCTTGACGCAATTGAGCAGATACCTTCTTATGGTAAGTTTCTGAAGGACATTATTACTAAGAAGAGGAAGATTCCAGATACGGAAGTGGTGGTGCTCAAAGAATAGGTGAGCGCATTCATTTTAGGAACATTGTCACCTAAGAGACAGGATCTAGGGTGTTTAAATATCTCCTGCTACATTGGAAAGATGAAATTTGGAGAGGCCCTTTGTGACTCAGGAGCGAGCATCAACTTGATGCCTCTCTCCACATTCAAGAAGCTTGGTCTTAAAGAATCCCAGAGGAGCAACATGATGATCCAACTTGTAGATAATTCAGTCGTAAGGCCTTATGGGATTTGCGAGGATGTTCTAGTAAAGGTGGACAGATTTGTCTTTTTGGTAGATTTCGTCGTGATGGAGATGCAAGATGAGCAAGGGAACAAGCTGCTTCTAGGAAGACCCTTCCAGGCTATAGCTGACATGATTTTGGAAATGGGTAGAGTCTGTCTAACCATGGTCATAGCTAATGATAGGTTTGAAATAAAAATGCCAACTAACCCAAAATCATCACAAGAGCAAGGACAGTGTAATAAAGTCAGACATTTTGAGCATAATGTTTCCATTTGTCTAGGGAAACCTTTTCTCGACATGGCGCATGTCATGACCAAGATAGACAGGGGAACACTTGCTGTGGATATCATGGAGCAAACCAAGGTAGTTTCTCTTGTTAAGGTAGTGGGATATCCAAATGATGAAGATGAAGAAGTTTGTTTGTCTACTGAGGGTAACGTTGTGGGGACCTCAATGCAAGAATCTTATCCTCAATTGCCTACTGAAGCTTGCATGTTCAATATTATGGATGACTAGATGAGGAGCACATCGCTACAGGAATGTGTGAAGATGCTTCAAGTTTTACCCTGTTACTATTCTAGGCACTTTGAAGATTTGGGACCTTTGTCGCCCCCATTGCAGCCTTCTTTGGTGAATCTGTTGGATTTGGAGCTAAAGTCATTGCCCCCTCATTTGAAGTATGCATTCTTAGCAGTGGATGAAAAGCTAACAGTCATTATCTCAGCATATCTGAGTGTCACTGAAGAAGAACAATTGATGGTCGTGTTGAAGAACCACTTTGGTGCTTTCGGGTGGTCAGTCTCTGACATTAAGGGGATCTCCCCTACTCTATGCCAACACAAGAACTGACTTGTTGAAGGAGCTAAACCTTTGATTCAGCCCCAACGCCGCCTAAACCCTACCATGATGCAGGTTGTCAATAAGGAGGTGATCAAGTTGCTTTCAGCGGGAATTATCTACGCCATCTCAGACTCTACGTGGGTAAGCCTGACACATGTAGTCCCTAAAAAGGGGGGATTATTGTAACTAAAAATTTGTTGAATGAGCCAGTCACCACCCGGTTGGTTACCGGGTGGTGGGTTTGTATAGATTACCGTAAATTGAACACTGCAACGCTAAAGGATCATTTTCCTTTACCCTTCATTGATCAGATTTTAGAGCGACTGGCTGGTCACTCTCATTTTTTTTCTAGACGGATACTCTGACTACAACCAAATTTCGATTGAACCTAAGGATCAAGAGAAATCTACTTTCACTTGCCCTTATGGTACTTTTGCATATTGTCGGATGCCTTTTGGATTGTGCAACGCGCCGGCCACTTTTCAACGTTGTATGCTTGCCATTTTCTCTGACATGGTTGAACGTTGTTTAGAGGTGTTTATGGACGATTTTTCTGTCTATGGTGCGTCTTTTGATGAATGTCTTTATAATCTTGATAAAGTTTTGCAGAGATGTGAGGATACTCATTTGGTCCTCAATTGGGAAAAATGCCACATAATGGTTAGCGAGGGGATCGTGCTAGGACACAAGGTGTCTAGCAAGGGACTGGAGGTGGATCCAGTAAAAATTGAGGTTATTTCCAAATTGCCTCCACCAAACTCGGTGAAGGGAGTTAGAAGTTTCCTTGGTCACGCGGGATTTTATCGCCAGTTTATTAAGGATTTTTTCAAAATCGCTAAGCCACTATCTGAGTTGCGTGAAAAGGATGCGACTTTTTATTTTAATGAAAAATGTATGAATGCTTTTGAGATCCTTAAAGAATGCTTGATTTCTGCACCGATCATGCAGACTCCAGATTGGAGTCGGCCATTTGAACTCATGTGCGACGCATCTGATTTTGTCGTGGGGGCCGTTCTTGGGCAACGCCTTGAGAACAAACCCACAGTCATTTACTATGTGTCGAAGACACTAAATAATGCACAATTAAATTATACCACCACCGAAAAAGAATTACTTGTTGTGGTTTTTGCTTTTGAGAAATTTAGGCAATACTTAGTGGGATCTAAAGTGGTGGCATGGATGAATCATGTCGCAATAAAATATTTAATGGAAAAGAAAAAAGTGAAACCTAGAATCATTAGGTGGATACTTCTTTTACAAGAATTTGACATTGAGGTTAAGGATAAGGCAGGCATTGAAAATGTGGTTGCAGACCATTTGTCTCACCTTGAGAGGGTAGATGAGAAAGATACTAATATACCCATTACTGAGACTTTTTCGGATGAACAGATTCTTTCGATTAAATACAAAGATTTGTGGTTTTCGCACATAGTGAATTATCTTGCATGCAAAGAACTACCCGAGGATTGGAATTATCAAGAGAAGAATTAGTTTTTCCATTCATTGAGATTTTATTTTTGGGATGACCCTATTCTTTTGAGACAGTGCAGGGATGGTGTTCTCCGCAGGTGTGTGCCAGAGTTTGAGTATGACAGCGTGCTCTGCCATTGTCATACAATGCCCACCGGTGGCCATCATGCTAGCTCGAGGACGCCTACGAAGGTGTTGGAGAGTGGCCTATATTGGCCCACGCTTTTTAGAGATGCCTATGAGTTTGTAAGAAAATGTGATTCATGTCAGCGGGCAGGCAATATCTCAAAAAGACAAGAAATGCCCCTAAATGTGTTTCAAGAGGTTGAAGTCTTTGACTTGTGGGGTATAGATTTCATGGGACCTTTTGTGTCCTCAAACTCTAATTTGTATATTCTACTTGCAGTTGATTATGTTTTGAAGTGGGTAGAAATGATACCCACTAGGACTAATGATGATGCGGTAGTGTGTAGGTTTGTAAAGGAATACATCTTCTGCTGGTTTGGAGTGCCCCGCATGATTATCAGTGATGGAGGCACGCATTTCACAAACAAGAAGTTTACTACACTTTTGAGCAAGTATGGGGTAAAGCATAATCTGGGCACCCCTTACAATCCGCAGACACAGGGTCAAGTAGAAATTTCCAATAGGGAGATAAAGAAAATTCTGGAACGTACTATCAACACATCAAGGAAGAACTGAAGCATGCTCCTACCGGATGCACTTTGGGTGTATCAGACCGCCTTTAAGACTCCTATAGGCACTATGCCGTTTAGGTTGGCTTACGAGTGTGCATGCCACTTGTTGGTGGAGCTGGAGCACAAGGCGCATTGGGCGCTAAGGAAGTTAAATGTGAACATTGATGATGCTGGGAAGCGAAGGTTGCTCAAGCTCAATGAGTTAGATGAGTTGAGAATGAAAGCTTAC
Source organism: Alisma plantago-aquatica (assembly GCA_963693085.1). Taxonomy (NCBI): domain Eukaryota; kingdom Viridiplantae; phylum Streptophyta; class Magnoliopsida; order Alismatales; family Alismataceae; genus Alisma; species Alisma plantago-aquatica. The sequence goes on from OY856412.1 coordinate 1,032,405,560, forward strand.
GAGAATTCCTGGATTTACAAGGAACGGATGAAATAATTACATGATCGCCACATCCAAAGGAGGGTCTTCTCAAAAGGTGAGAGTGTATTGTTATTCAATTTGCGGCTAAAGCTACATCCCAGGAAGTTGAAGTCCTGGTGGAGTGGATCATTTGTTGTGGAGGAAGTGCGTCCACATGGAGTCGTGAGGGTGTGAGATGGTGAAAGGACGTTCTTGGTGAATGGCCAGCGTCTTAAGCACTACTATGGAGAGGATTTCACGAAAAAGGTGCATGAGGTAAACCTCATTGCACTTGATGAAGAATGAGCATGACTGCGTCTAGCCTAAGATATCTAAAGAAGGGTGCTTGTTGGGAGGCAACCCAACCTTAGACTGGGAGGATGTCGATACTATCGACACTTTGTCACTGGTATCGAGTTTGGAACAGAGAAGAAGCTACGGAAATTTCATTCCGTCGATAGTATCGACGGCCTCATCGATAGTATCGACACTGGAATAGAGCAAAATAGGATCGAGACTGGAGCAGGTTGATAGTATCAACCATTCCGTCGATAGTCGCGAGATGTCTGGAGATTTTCAGAATGGTTTGTCTCAGTAATGTCGATACTATCGACACCCTGGTCGATGGTATCGACACGCCAACAGTGTGATACCAGCGCCACCACCTCACGAGGATTAAAGGTATACGCAGGTGTTGATACTATCGACATTCCATTGATGGTATCGACGCTCCACGTCAGCGATCCGTGTGTCTTCATCGAGTGGTCCACAATGTCGATCCGTGGATAGTGTCGATGGTATCGACGCCCGTCGCTACCATCGACACTTCAGCGATCCCAATCCCATCCATCCAGCTATCGAGAGGCATCGATAGCAGCGAGCCATGAATTCTAGCAGTTGTCGATACTATCGACTCTCTCGTCAATAGTATCGATGTGCCAACAGTAGCGGCGGCTGGCACTTATAAAAAGGGATGTATTTCTTCAATCCAACTCACATGTACAAGTGCACATCTTCCATCTCCGAGCCCTAGCATCTCCGAGCACCCAGGAGCTACAGTGATCTTCACCAACGGTCTTCCCCGAGTGTCTCCATCGACTTCGCAGATATCCGTCTTCTCCGATCTTCACTGACTATCTTCTCTGAGCTCCTTTCTCTCTCACCCATTGCCTGAGCAACAATGGTGACATCCGGCGCTTCATCATCCAGGGCTACCCCACCTGGCCTACCTGCCCCGTCACAAGGACTAGTGCCTCGCACGAGGCTAGTCCACCCATCACTGGAGGTCAAAAAGGTGTACGAAGAGTTGTGGAAGCGCTCCATCGAGCCTACTCGGTATGGAGACCGGCAATTAATCAAGGACCTGGGATTTGAGGCCAACATGGCCTATGTGCTTCAGGGGCAATTGAGCGAGTCCCCAATGTTATGTCGTGATCATGTCGACGGTCATCCATTTTTCAGCGGGTGGCCAACTTACAAGGAGATCGTCATAGATTTTTTGGCATCGCTAGACATTTGTGTCATCCCCAATGAGCTACAACCGGCGCGGACGGAATGGAAAGAGGGGCGCATTTCTTTCTGCCTCTACAACAAGGATTATACAATGACTCTTCGTGAGTTCAATAGAATTTATGGGTGGACACATAGCGACCTACGCCAGCCACCGTAGAATGCAGACTACGACGCCATGTATTCGCCATTAGTTACTATACCGGAGGGGTACTTGATCAGCTGGCACCATGCCTCTATATCTGATTTTGAGCATCCATTTGTAAAGGTTTTACATCGGATTTTATCCAACACCTTCTTTGCAAGATCTAAATTGTCTCAAAGCAAATTTCAGGAAACAGATCTATTCTTTCTCTATAGTCTGCTGGAGAGGAAATGTATCAACTTTGGAGCTTTCCTCCTCACACATGTCATGGTGGTCAAGAGGAACACATCTCATAGGGCCCCAATTTATTTTGGGGGTCTAATCACTCCGATCGCCATGTAACTTGGCCTAGATCTATTAGGGCTACCCAAGCTGGAATGCAAGAATACGCTCAATCTGAGCCACTTTGTGAACACGGGCCTACTCGAAGTCCGCCACGGCACTATTTATGCCACTTGCCATGTTGGAGGCGTTTTTCAAAGGAGGGAACTGCCTGACCCTGCATTCAACCTCCGACCTGGACAAGCTTACAGGTGGCCCATCATTGATATTGATCAAGATGAAGAACAACAGCAAGCTGAAGTCGAAGTACCAGAAGGCGACAATGATGAAGAAGAGGACAAGGAAGCTACCATTCCTCTTCGACGACGAGTTGCTCCACGAAAGTGACCACGACACTTTGGAGCCTCATCCTCTTCCCAGTCACCGCCACCACATCCCTCTCAAGGTGGAGAGGATGTCTATTCGATGCAGAGGATGTACACCATGCTCCAGGACATTCAGCAGATGCAGCACCAGCATACTGTGTCTTTTTTGGGTATTCAGGAGATGACGAACACGTTGTTTGAGAATCAGCAAGCCATCTACGAGAATGAGCGTCTCCTCTTCGCCAACCAAGAAAACATCCACAACAGGTTGCATAGGATGGAGATGCAGCAACGGTCGTTTTATGACCATTACTGGAGCCAGAATTATTTTGGAGGATACCCACAGCCACCACCGATGCCCCCATCTGACATGTCATTCCAGGGGCATTATCCTACTTGGGATCCCAGCGGCCACCAGTACCCGCCACACCCACCACCAGAGTAGTTAATGGGTATCGTTGTTCCACATGTTACGTCTGGATTTTGACTATGAGGCCATAGTCGAGTTCAAGCTTAGGGGTGGTGCTGGAACAGCATCTATCTAGTTTTTCTTTATTTTATTTCATCTTTTGTTTGTTTTTAAAATTTTCATCTTTTGTTTATCTTAGTTTTCTTAATTGCTAGATTCACTGTTTTCTAGGATCCACTATCTATCTGGTGTAATTAGTGGAGTCTAATTTAATTGCATGTCATCTCGATGTTTTCACTTGGGGGTTTGTGAGAGGATTTTTTTAATGAAAAATCTTTAAGAAATTGTAAGCTTGTCTTGTAAGAACTTGAGGACATCACTTGTGAAACTCATTGGGTAGGTCAACTTGAAAACATATGAATGTGTTATTTATCAATTTTTACTTTTTTATGCTAATGTTGGTGATTGGAGATAACTTTCTTCAATTATTCCTGGGATGGGAGGGAGTAGGTCTTACTTCATATTTGTTAATTCATTTATGGTTCACACGACTTCAGGCAGATAAAGCAGCTATAAAAGTTATGCTTGTCAATCGAGTAGGTGATTTTGCATGATTGTGTATCCTTATGGTTCATGTTAAGAGGATTGATATGGGTGTTGAGCCTAAACCAACCAAACGTTAACGTGATGTTAATTTGAAGTGAGAGAGAGAAATCCCTTGATTAATTGGTACGCAAGTCAGTAAGGAGGGACATATAATTCTTTCTCACAGTTGTCAATTAGTCTTGTGATCTGATCCACCACAATTTCATTCATACTCCACCATAAGAATTGGGAGCACATTATTGTCTTTCACTTTTGATTGCATTCCATGTAGATAGGTAGTGCATTATAGATATTGTTACATAGTTTTGCATAAGAAAAAAAAAAGTAGAGAGTAGTTATACATGCACATTATCCTTAGGTGCATGTCATGGTAGTTGCATATCTGTCATTATGTAGTTGCATTCACATCTTGTGAGCATACCCTACATCATAGGTCTTATGTTCTTCTGAAAACATTAAAGGTGGTGAACTTGTTCCATACCCTCCAAATAGAATGAATCAAATGTATACAAGATATGTAAAAAGAAAGAAGCCCAATAAATAATCCATTGTCATTTATGAAAATGAGGGCTTGAAAAAAAAGAGAAAAAAAGAGGTTGAGAAGTAAGTATGAATAAGAGGGAGAAAGGAACATGTTCTCACCCGCATATTAGGAAGAACAAGCACATGGTGTAGTTTTCTTAGATATTTCATCTCACCTTGAGACGGAATGATAGTGCATGCACCATTCCACCAAAAATGTAGCATTAGGACATTTTCATCTGCATTCGCATCATGATAGGTCATTTTTGTTTTTCGCATGATCGACTGTATTGTGCTTCCTTTTCTTCCACAGCCACCTATTCCATCCACCCGTTGCTCTAAGTGGTAGGCCACCCATGATTTTCTCCTCATTCTTGTACATTAGGAGAGTTGCTTCCATTTAGATGGTAGTTAGAGAAAATGAGCAACGTAGATAGGAGATCACAAGATGCACCAAGCCTAAACCTGAGGATTTTATTATATTAACTGTTTTACTTGATAGTGTTCGTGATCTTGGGATGGACATCTATCATGAATGATTATTGTTGCCTGAAGGGTAGTTATCGTTCTGTGGTTGGTAAAGGTCGGTATGTGTTTTGCAGGTGGGAATCATACTGAGATATCATTTATGTGATTATGTTTTTTAGTTGATCCTCTCAATCAGATTTTATAGTTTTGTGCTCGAGGACGAGCAAGATTCAAGCTTAGGGGATTTTAATGCAGGGTTTTTGAGTCACATTTATAGGCTAATTTTGTACTTGTTTTATGCGTTTAATTGTCATTTTGGTGACTATAATGGCATGATTCAATTCCTTTAGCCTATAATCATTATATGCATCAAATTTATCTTATTTTATCCTATTTTGAATGAAATGTGAAACTCCATTGATTGACTACTTCGGTTTTTCTCTCTGTTTCATGTACTTTGTATTCCAGAACCTGTCGATACTATCGACGTGGCAATAGTAACCAAGCCGGAGGGAAAGCATCCAAGTCGATACCATCGACCAAACTGTCGATGGTCTCGAGATCAGCTCAGCAGAAAGAAAATCGACCTGTCGATACTATCGACGATCTGATCGATAGTATCGAAAAGCATCCAGGTTGATACCAGTTTTAGCGACGGAAGTGCATCCTAAGGTGTCGATACCATCGACACCCTGTCGATGGTATCGACGCCATCGGATCAGGATTTCACCCAGAATTGCCACGATCGAGCGGCCACGATCTTTTGGCGGTCGTAAGTCATACCTATACCTAAAAAAAGACGGCCCAGACCAAAGTATCATGTTGCACTCAGCCACACAAGTCGAGGAGGAAGGAGAGTGAAGAACGGAGCCCGGAGCTACGCCCCAGACGATTCCAGAGCCGCAGACGAACGATTCTACCGTCGGAAGGCTGCAGAACGTGCATCTCGCACCGAGGATCATCTGGATCTTCTCCGTTTCAGGGGTTACACCATATTCTCATCTGTTTCCCCGTGTTTTCCTTTTTCTTCTCCATGTGTATCGTTGAGATGAGCATGCGGGGCTAATCCCCATTGTCCTTAGGACCGAGAGTAGCTCGGGGAATCGTTGTATGACAATTTTACATTGATTATCGTAATTTGCCTCAATCTCCCTAATATGTTATCGTGTTTCTATCGCAATTTACTATGCTTGATCACCATAGTTAATTTCTAATATTGTTAATTGCTCTTGACGGAGGATTAGTGGTTGAAAAGGCACGATTAATACATTAACCAATAAATTCCTTAGACAAGGTAATGTACGGTTAATGGTGGATTCCCAGAGTATTTATTAAAGCACTTAGATCTAGGGTATAAGTTACTACTGGCGTGGAACTGACCTAGAACTAGGTAGTAAATTGTATTGCGGAAGCAAGCAATTTTAACTACAGGCCATTATCAGGGATGAGGCACGAATTATGTTAGTTGTGTAGAATTACATGCAGCGAGACCTCATGGTGAAACCATAACCCTAAGGATTCCTATTCCATTTGATTAAACTAAACATTTAATCATCACTCGCTTTTGTTTTCTCTTTGTTTTATTATTATTTTGTTCCAAAACCAACAATAAACTTTTCCAATCTGTCTAGCTGGTCGCGACCAGTTAGTAGTAGTCTAATGAAATGTACGTTTCTCTGAGTTCGACTCGGGCCTCACAAAGCCTATATTACTTCGATACATGTACTTGCGTTTAATGCACGGCTCAAGCGTGTCAATTGACATCGCTCAGATGGTCGGAATCTACTTTGAGAGATCAAGATAAATGGTTGGAACTTCTTCCACGATAAAGCATATGTTTTGAAACCACAACCTGATCTAGTTGCAGCCGATGGATCCTGCTCGTAGGATTCTCAAAATAAATATCCGGTACATGGAGTTCTTGAGAACCTAACAGTGTGTACTATATAATATAAGCTACAGGATATATGGTATGGAGCCGAAGATGTAAGTTGTTTGACTTACCACGACGGATTATTGCCTTCTAAACCAAACTATGAGAAAGTGTTGTGTCCAATGTTGGACGTTACATTTCTCCTGTTTTCGTACATATATTTACATCTATCCTTTAACTGGGTCAAAGGAGTGGGTCGATGTATGCCCTACACGCACATGGTGGAACAGTCCGTGTGAATTCAAGTGTGCCCAAAAGCCTTTCCACAACCACATCAACGCCTTTGCAAATTAGAATGTTTGGTCGTTATTGCTACTCGATATATAACTCCGACCTTCTTTCTTAGCATGCATTAAAGATTCGAATCACAGTAAGTATATCTTTCCCTTTTGACGAAGATGACTTGCTCTGCTAGGCCGCACGCCAGTTGACCATCTGGCAGTCGGGCCTCGGGACAATATAGTAGGTAGGCGTGTCAATGCAAATAGCGTGTAGAGAGTGAAAGATTTATTCCATGCCGCCTAATTGTTTAGAAATTTGACAGAATGAAGCCACTGACAATTGACCTTGAAAGGCCTTGATGTAATCAGACGCATTTATTTGCAAATTAACGATAGAGAGGTGCGTCTATCCATTATCTTTTTTCTCTTATGAATGATTTGATTGATGTGGCTGTGTCGTCGTCAGGGGCGAAGGGACGGGCGAGTGCAAGAAGAAAGAGAAACCCTGCACAGAATGAATCAGGTCCTGTCCTTATGGCCTGTAATTTACAACGTGGATCTTAACAAAACGGTACTTAACAGGCTGACTACACCTTACTAAACTGTAACCCCTAGCTTCAAACACCACAGTTAGAAACAACAGACCCATTATTTTACCGTGCTAATTCCAGACTGAGTAAGAAAGAGTGAACCTCGTTTTACCATGCTGGTCAAGATCACTGATTAAGCCATGCTCTGCTAATTCCAGGCTGACTACTCGTTAAGTAGAAAAGAAAGAGCACCCAACCCCCATTGGAATTAACAAATCTGCAAAAGACCGACACATAACAAAAAATTTTGATTAATCAATGGCAGTGACATTAGAGTCTGCAAATACCAGTTCTCCAAATTGCATAGCCCCAGCCTCGAACTCTATCTGACTAGTTGTCTCAAAGATGTACAACAAAACTTTTGGTGGGCAGCAACAGCGCCCTCAAAGAGCAAAGCAATATTCTTACAGGGTATCCAAATCGGCCCTTCTCAGACCATAGATCTAACATGTGCCCAGTTGTTACACCAGCTATACCAGTTATGTCATTTCAAACGGCACCCCAAAATCGCTCCGGAATTTACTTGAATTCAATAAACCTGCTATAGGTGATGATTAAATCGGTCATTCTGCATAGGAAATTTACATGTATGGTTTGGAAGCAATGAACCAAGTGATCCCATCACATTTCATACTACCATATTGTAATTCTGCTAGTAAATACAATATAGTAACGACAACATTTGGTTATACTCGATTTAATCTTCCAATCCAAAACTTGGATGGTTCATATGAACTTATGTCAAGGTGAGATAGTTATTCACGCTATTCATACAAGAAGCCTCCTGTTTGCTGGGTGAAAAAATAAATAGTAATAAGGGTACAGGTTCCAAGAATTTATCAACCATTGGACAGACTTTGAACAACACAAGTACACATTAAGGCATTTAGCGATTCACCGAACACCATGGTGGAATATAATTGACAATCATAAACCCAGCATTTCTGGGACTCCACGGAGGCTATCCCCATTTCAGGTCTGCCTCTAACTTACTCTTGTATGTTTGATGCCGATCTAACTGATTTTGCTGCCTTTCTCTTCAATTGGATAGCACGCTGTTAATTTAGAGACAGCATTCCTTATAACAGGAACGTGAGTCACGTCAAGAGCACTGCAAAGGTATTATTAGAAAATTGAAGTGGAGTGAGAATAGCGAGTGAGGAATCCACACAGATTAACAGTTAAAACGGTGGATAATACAAGAGATAATAGAAATTACCACCTTCCAGAAATTATTGAAGATTAGATTATCAACATAAGGATATTCCAATTATTTCAATTCTCATAATGTAAATAGATTAGAGTATGGATGGGATGAATTCATTTTAAGTCTGACAAAATATGGTTAGATTTTTCAAAAGGAATAATCAAGTCAATCTTCAGGTTAGTGATCCATACTGTGGAATGCCCAGTCATCTCCTGCTCAATATAGGAATTTCTTAGAGAACATATTATGTTGATTGAACTCCTTTTTGTTAGTCCCCCGTAATCTCACTCATCTTCAAATAGGACATGCATCTCTCAATAAAATTACATTGAATTCCTGTCTCCCAGTTCTCTATTCTTTATACGGTACAAGCAAAGTTCTAACAGCAGTCTGTGGTATGTGTCATAGTATATGCAGTACGTGCCCGCATTCGGGGTTCATATATACTTTAAATGATTAACTATATGTATACCATATGAGGCACTCGCAAGAACCGTGTTGCTTTGAGAAGTAGGTGGGAATTTATGTACAAAATAAAGTGCTTAAAAATTGGCTGATATGCACTTTTGCAAATATTTAAGGTTTGCAATATCAAAGATTGTCAAAAACAGATTAATGTGAGTAAGTAATTCATAGGTCTTAAATCATCATGCATTAATTTATACTAAAATGAATTTCTTAGTAATAAACATTTGTGTCTTTGTAAATATGTTACATAGTGTTAATGCTAGTAGATGCGCAAGTAGGATCTATTTTATTTACACTCTTTACAAAACAATCTACATTTAAAAGTACTAACATGTTAAATAGAGTTATAGGAGTTTGTGTGCAAGTATATATGCAAACATGATTTGTGGACCAGAATAAAAGTTACCACTTAGGCTTCAATCAGTTTGTTGTTGTGTCGCCTGGTTGGACGCCCAACTTTTTGACCCAAGTAGGCGACCGCCCAGGGGGACCCGCCTAGGCGGGTGTAGAACTGACTAGGCACCCGCTTTTTTGCTGGGCAGACACAATTAAGGGCCTGAATACCATGTCCCCCGTCATATTTTGAGCTCGTGGAGCAATAATGTACCATTTTGACATTTACATTTGTTGTTTATGGTTGAAAATTAGGATATACAGCTATAAAGCATGACTTTTGTGGATTTAAAACTATAGAAGTGAAGATATGGAATGATTTGCATTCTATTTATATGTTGTCATGTATTTTCTTATCATTTATACTAGGAAGTGTATATCTATATACCTTATTATTTGTATGTTGTACTCACTTCTTAAATTAGTCATTCAATTAAAGAATTTCAAGGATTATTGAAGTTACAAGGTATGTATTCCCCACCCACATACTATCCCGCAACGGTAAGTTAGAGGGAGAAAGCTCCAACTTCTGTCTAGAATTCTCCATCCGGTTCGTCATCATCCTTGGTAGACTTTACCCCTCCCCGGCGTGCTCCTGCCGCTGATTGCTTCATCTTCTTTGCGGCGGAGAAGTCCATCCTCCGTTTTCTTAGGAAATCCGCTTCTACCAATCAGGTTCCTCAGAAATTACCCTTCTCAGGGTTACTCCCTTCTCTCCCGACGAGCTCCTGCTGTTTTCCTACTCCGCCGCGACAACGGCAGCAGAATCCATCTTTTTCTCTTCGGGTTTCAGTATCCCCCTCACCAGGATCACAAGAAAATCCATTACCAGGTAACTATCTTCCCCCGTTTTTTTTCTATCTTTGCATGTCGATGGTACCAACTCCTTGTCCGGCATCAGTGCTTGTTAAAAATTTGAACATGCAACATCCGATTTAAGCAGTTTCAGCGCCTCTATCCTTCTCGGCTTTTAGTTCCCAGGCTTCGCCGTCCAAGTTCCATCTCCCCCTACCCTCTTTTCGCTCTTGGCGGCGAAACCCCGTTCCATCTTTAGACCCCTTCAAAACCAGTGTGCAATAATTTCTGAGATTACCTACATCTTTTGTATCTCACCTCGTGTATCCCAAACGGACCTAGGTGCATGCAAAAAACATCTCATTGATTACCCCTTCTTCACCCTTCCCATTCTCTCTGTCGGCTACAAACCCTTCCCTAGATTTTCGCTGGCTACCAGATCAAATCAGCTTTACTTTTGACCCAGACATCTGCAATAAAAGCCCCACCAAACGATCTGATAACAACATGAGAACAGGAGGCGTCCTCACCCTAGCCTCATGCATAAAAACACCGTGCATGCATAAATCAGGCAAGATATCAACCTTCCGCCGTGCTTTGAAGAAGCTTAAACCCTCGGTGCCCAGCAACAACACAAAAACCCCAACATCTCCGAACAACATGAACTCCCGCTTTCCCTTCATCGAAATCCATCTCGCCGACCCTGCCTTCTCATCAAGCATCCCTCTGCCAAGAGGCTGGATCTACCATAAGTACGATGTTTCTCCAGGCACCAGTATGATAAACATAGGACACCGCTCTTTCCAGGTCCAGATTACATGGACTACCCCCTCGGAAACAACCTGGGGGAAAAAAGCCCCCTTCCTCCTCATCTCGGAAGGCTGGAGTGAAATGCGTAAGGAACTGATCCTTCAACCAGAGTGGTCGATGTTCCTTCAACCGATAGAAAATCGCACCTTCCGTGCGTGGGTTCGGGATTTCGCCCATGACACTCCCCCTGAACTTGCCCACCTCTACAAAAAACACGATCAAGATAGTTCATCATCTTCCAACTCCGCGGACCAACTCTTTGTCAGAACTGAACATCAACCCCCTTTGGGAGCAAAATCCTGGCCTATCTCCATCTCTTCTGGGTCATAGGATGAAGAAGACGATGTCACATCTCCCCCGGTTCAACAACTTTGTTCCATCGCTGAAAGGTACAAGCTTTTTCCTTCTCCATCTTTTGCAGGTAAAAATTACAAGCCAAAATTATCGTCCTTATATAAAACCCTCCTTCCCAAATCTCCCCCGCTTGGGGACATCATCCCTAAGGACACTACTTGCCTAAACCTCACTTTTCCCGTCCTGGGCCATGCTAAATCTTCCCTTCTCATAAACAATGCTCTAGATTTTTCCCCCACCGCCCAAAACTGGACAACGGTCCCCCCAAAAAGACCTTTTTGAGCCCTTTTCTGCTCCCTCTGCTACAAAAACAACCACTCTACTTCCAGATGTTACTCTCGACGCTATTGCTTCGGCTGCGGTCGCCTAGGGCACATAAAAAGGTTCTGTAAGGCCCGACTTCACCCAAACAGGGACAAATACCAGCCAAAACTCCACTCCTACATGCACACTCGCTCGACTCATATCCCTCCTTTCCAAAGTGTTTCGACTGCCCCAAAAAGGCTTTCTTCTGACTCCTGGCGCAAGGTTGCGCCCTCCCATCATCATTACCTTTCAAAAAACCCTTTTGCATGCCTCGCAAATCTCCCGCCCGAACATGCAGAAGCTACCCTCCCTTGTCGCTCGATCTCAAACACATGGTTCCCTCCTATATCAAAACCCTATCACTCACCTAGAAACCTTGCCAAGCCTTGCACTCAACGAAATAACCCTCCTCCAAAGACCCTGTCTGCTAAAACCCTCTGCGAAAACCTTTCTTCCTCCTTACCAACCATGAAGGTTCCCGACCACCTTGAATATGCTATTGCCCTGGATCTCCCTGCAAACTCTATGTGCTTGCTCAAAGTCTTCTCTCTTAGAAGTATCCTAGTAACAGTTGAAAATAACTTGGACAACAACCCAATCAGCGTCCTAGACATCACTCGAGCTTTGGCTCTTCTTCTTCCTGGCCATACTATCCTCAAACCTAAAATCTTCTCGCCCACCCAGCTTATTTACACTGTCCCTGAAGGAACGAAGATAAACCATCTTTTCAACCAAGTGCTCACCATTCCTTGTGGTTCGAGCTTTATCATGGCGAGACTTTCTAAGTGGTCAGCTGACACTGGTTCTTTCCCTGCCCCAGCAGGCGGATCAGATTGGGTTGCCATTTCAAATCTTCCTCAAAGTCTTCTCTCTTAGAAGTATCCTAGTAACAGTTGAAAATAACTTGGACAACAACCCAATCAACGTCCTAGACATCACTCGAGCTTTGGCTCTTCTTCTTCCTGGCCTTACTATCCTCAAACCTAAAATCTTCTCGCCCACCCAGCTTATTTACACTGTCCCTGAAGGAACGAGGATAAACCATCTTTTCAACCAAGTGCTCACCATTCCTTGTGGTTCGAGCTTTATCATGGCGAGACTTTCTAAGTGGTCAGCTGACACTGGTTCTTTCCCTGCCCCAGCAGGCGGATCAGATTGGGTTGCCATTTCAAATCTTCCTCCCCACCTATGGGAGATTGAGATTTTTAGAGGCATTGCTCATTCTATCGGAGCTACGCTCCAATACATCAGCCCTGAAACGCTTCACCCCTCTCAATTCATCAAAGCTTACTGCCTCTTCTCAGTCAAAGCTGCCATCTCCCTACCGCCATCCATCAACATTAGAATTGGCGAGTCCATCTATCATCTTAAGCTTGCAGCCGAACACCCTAAAATAAACAGCTCTGCCTTCTCTGATCTTTCCTCTCATCCACCATCTTGGTTTAGCCCAAACAAAGATAAAAACTCTATCTCACTTTCCAGGGCTCCACCTGACAGAAACCATGTATGGATTAGGAAAACCTCAACCTATTCTGACAACTCCTATCACCTCCCAAATAAGAAAAGAACCAGATCTTCAGAGCCTCCTCTCCCTGCAAACAATATGAAACTTAGAAGCAACACTTTCCCATCACCTTCTTCTACGAAGGAAAGTTGGCATTCACCAAACAAAAACAATCAATCCTCTTTGTTTCAAGACTCATCTCAGCACAAGAATGAAAACTCTCTGCAGAGTTCGGAACAGGAGAGCCCTCAGCAACAGCCAAATTCTAGCTACCTTCAAAAGATCCTGCAACCAAATCAAATTGACCCAAAAGGCTCCAGCATTATAAACAAACCAAAGAAAGGTAACACCCCTCCTTGCTCTCTAGTTATGTTTCCTCTGCGTCAACATTTTCTACTTCTTCTTTTAAAAAAAACAAATAAAGATTTCGATACAATAGAAGATCTAGCTTCTTGGTCAAATATAAAAAGTTTCACATCTTTTGCAAATAAAATAGGCTTTCAGTTTGAAGAGGACGATGATGCACACAATGTTCTTAACGATCTTGAATCTTTCATGGGTTGGTCAAAGAAAAGATGTTAACAGACTAGCTCCCTATCTGTGTCTTTCTGTTTTCAGCTTTTTTTCTTTACCTTCGTCATGAAATTTTCATCTTGGAATATTTGTGGTGCTGCAAATCTTCAAAGAAGAAAAAAAATACGCTCTCATATCTATAAAAATAATATAGACCTCATTTCCATCCAAGAAACTAAAACCTTTCTCACCCCTTTCGCCCTCAAAACTATTTGTGGAAATAGAATCACAAACTGGATTCAACTTCCCCCCAAGGGCTTCAAAGGTGGTATCATTGTCGGCTTTAATAACCAAGCTCTTATCTTGCAAAACTCTTCAATTCTAAACTTCTCCATAACTATTGATTTTAAAAACCTTTCTGACGGTTATCTTTGGACTTTCTCTGGTATCTATGGGGAACCAGGGTATAATAAATCCCTCTTCCTTGAGGAACTAACTTACCTCTTTTCTGTTTATCACCTGTCCCCCTGGGTTCTTGGTGGTGATTTTAATCTTATCACCCACAGATCAGATAGGCACAATTTAAATCCTTCTTCTTCATCGATGTCAGTGGCTGATAAAAAGTTCAGTCAGATGCTAACAAACCACTCTCTTATTGACCTTGTTCCCTCAAATGCCTTATACACGTGGTCTCGAAATCAGTCTTTTGCTAGACTGGATCATTTCATTTGTTCAAATCTTTGGGAAGACAAACACCCTCTCTCATCTGTCTATATCTCCCACAGAACTATTTCAGACCACTTTCCCTTAATTCTTGAAACTACTTCTTGCTCTTGGGGATCTCGACCCTTCAAATTTGAAAACTCATGGCTCTCCATGGATAGTTTCTCCAGATCCTGTCTAGAAGCCTGGACTCCTGCCAACCCACAAACAACTAACATGGGTCTTCATATCCTAAATAACACAAAATATATCAAAAAACACATTAAAAAATGGAAACTTCAAAACCCCTTGACCTTATCTGAAATTCAAAAAAAAATCTTGAAGACCAGCTTCTCTTTGTCGAAAAAGACCCTTCTGCTGATCCTGCCTTGGTCCTCTCAATAAAAGCTGATCTTGAACATATAAACAATAGCATCGATATAAGATGGCGACAAAGGGCTAAGATCTCTTGGGCTAAAGGAGACAAAAATACAAAATTTTTCCACAAAATTTGTAACCAAAATTTCAGAAATAATGCCATAACTCATCTAATGATAAATGGCAGACTCACTTCTCATAAACAATCCATCATAACACATATAAAAAACCATTTCAAAAAAATCTTCAATAACAACCACAACCCAATTTGTCTAAATAACCTTCAATGGAACACCATTTGTCAAAATAAAATAAAAAACCCTCAAGATCTCATCAAACCCTTCACCCTTGATGAATTACAATCTGCTATCTCTGACCTCGGTAAAAATAAATCCCCTGGACCTGATGGTCTTAATGTGGAATTCTATTTGGCTAACTGGAATCACTATAAACACGATTTTCTTGCCTTTCTATCTACCTTCCACGCCAGTTCAAACCCACAAAGCATCATCAAATACATAAATAAAACTTTCATCACTCTGATCAAAAAAATCAGTCAGCCTGAAATCATCTCCCACTTCTGACCTATTAGCCTCATAAACACCTCATACAAAATCATCGCATGGATTTCTTGGATTCATGCTTGTATTTCAACAAATCATTTCTCCACTATCATCAATGGTGTTCCTTTTGGCTATTTCCATAATTCAAATGGACTTAGACAAGGGGACCCTCTCTCTCCATACCTCTTTATCATTTTAACTACAATTCTCTCTCGCATGTTTCAGATGGGAAAACAAAATGGGCTTATCTCTGCTCCAGATGTCTGCAAGGAAAACATCATTCAATTCGCAGATGACACCATCATCTTCTCCTCCCCAGAAAAATCCTCAGTTCAGAATATTTTTAGGATCATAGGTATCTTCTCATATATCTCTGGGCTAAAAGTTAATATACAAAAATCCTCCATCTTCGGGGTTAACATCCATCAATCTTCTTTGGAACACCTCAAAGATTTCCTAAAATGCAAGACCGAAGATTTCCCAATCAAATGCATGGGTCTCCCCATCACCCCTTATAACATTACAAATACTATTTGGAACCCCATAATTTCAAAAATAAACTCTAAACTCACAAACTGGGCAAATAACTTCCTCAACCTCTCGGGTAGGCTCACCCTTCTAAACAGTGTCATCACACCAATAACAACCCACTACTTGAGCTGCACTCCCTTACCCTCAAAAACTAAGTCCATTCTAGACAAAATTCGAAGAAATTTCCTTTGGAACAACTACCATAAACTAGATAAAACAGGGAAACATTACCATCTAGTTAATTGGAAATCGATTTCTGCTCCTCTGGATCAAGGAGGTTGGGGAATAATAAACATTGAAACGCACTCGCTCTGCCTCATTGTCAAAATCATTGACTGCCTAATTCAAAACAAAAAGAAAATCTGGACTGATCTCATCATTCACAAATATTATCAAAACTCTCCACCATGGCACCAAATCCATCTCAAAACAGCCTCTCCACTTTGGAAATTCATCAATAAAAATATACAAACAATTGCACAAATCTTAAACACTCCTCATTCACACAAAATTATCTCCTTCTGGTTTGATCCATGGTTTGAAAACAATACTGTTTTAAATCTCAAACCATCATGGTCTATTCCTAATAATCTCCTCAACTTAAGG
The DNA here is from genome assembly GCA_963693085.1 of Alisma plantago-aquatica. Classification (NCBI taxonomy): domain Eukaryota; kingdom Viridiplantae; phylum Streptophyta; class Magnoliopsida; order Alismatales; family Alismataceae; genus Alisma; species Alisma plantago-aquatica. Next base: position 1,032,421,740 of record OY856412.1, read on the forward strand.
ATTGATAAAGCCCTTTCGCTAATCACCAGTAACAGATCAAATTCCTTTAAAAGATGTATCCTTTCCCAGGTAAGTCAAAATGAATTCAGACATCTTTCAAGTTCTATGGAAAACAACATCTCAAATATCATCACTTGGAAATGGGTGAAAGACTATTCGGTTAAATTTGCTTACAATTTCCTCTCTTTCAGAGGTATCTCCCCCTCAACATCAAAGATTTGGAAACAAAAATGGCCACAAAAATACAAAACTTTCTTATGGCTTCTTTTACATAACAAACTTCTTTCAGGTGAAAACATCACAAAAAAAGGTTTCCTTGGCCCGTTTAGATGTGCTCTTTGTGAAAATAATAGCGACTCGGTCAGCCACATCTTCTTTAAATGCTCCTTTTCTCGTTCTATCTTTTCACATTTCATGCGAAATTGCCTTCCTGATCTCCAGGAAGCCACTTTCCCCATCCAAACAACACCTTTAAGACTTTACAAAAATTTTAAGAGCAGTGATCTCTTCACCACAATCTGCTGGAATCTTTGGAAAGAAAGGAACAATAGAACTTTCAACAACAAGAAAAATTTGGTAAAAAATGTTAAAACTCAAATAGATGTCGATCTTCACATCCTTACAAAACTGCAGGAAAATTAACAAAAGGGAGGCAGGATGAATCAGAGGAAGGAGAATCAGAAGCTGCATTTCTTTGTGACCTTAAAGCTATGGTGGACGATGAGACTGGAGTCAGCCTAGTACAACAACAACTGTGACATCAACAACTGCGACTTATCTTTCTGGATCAAGGGCAGCCCAATCAGCAATTTCTCTAGGATGCTTAACTTTTTTTAATTTCCAAGGGGCTTGTTTAAGGGGTGCCTCCCCCTCGTTAGCAAAACTTTTCTCTCATCTGCTTTTTTCCCTTTCAATATTTTCTTTTCTGCTGCCTTTACAAAACTTTTTGTAGGACCTCCACATAAGCAGGTTTCGCTTGCTTGATGTGCTTTTAATATATAACACTACCTTTCCTCAAAAAAAAAAGTATGAGCTTTTCATTCTCAACTATTCCTTGCCTCTTGTGTAATTTTATCACATCTAATTACATCCATTAAAACTTATTTCAGGTATTTGGATTAATATTATATAATTTCAGTCCTAATAATCATATATATATATATATATATGTATATAATAAACATATATATAATTTTCAAATATAAAAAAGTCACTGCCTAGTCGCTCTGAGGTGACCGCCTGGCCGCCTAAAAACTATGCTTTTAGGGTGATCTAGTTAATCCCTACTGACCTCTATTATAGAGCAAACAGAAGGCTAATTGATATATTGCAATATAGGAGAAGTGGGGAGCATACATACAGACAAAAATCTAACAAGACACACTTGGGCCCATATTACAAACTAGAAAATAAATAATTCATAAACTAAATGACTCTCAACACTCCCCCTCAGGCTGGAGCATAGGTGAAACGCGTCCAGCTTGCCAAGACAGACTCAAAAGAAAAACAGACAAGATAGCAGAAAATCCAATTTTGACCCTGGAATCCCATAATACAAATGCTCAAACACTCCCCCTTGAGCATAAGATATGTAGCAAGTAAGTGTTGTCGCCCCTGCAGTAGATAGTGTGGAGGTAATAGCACATAAGTGAACTCCCCCTGAAGCACGTAGCAGTATAGTCAAAGGAAAATGATACACACACCCTCTCCCACCACCATAGTAATCCAGGCTCCTGCCTAGGCCCCCTAGGCTGTAGGTAGGCCGCCTTAAACTGGGCGTCTAGGCTTTTAGAAAGCTAAAGTGGATGCCTAAGGCCTTTTAGGCCCAAATTAAGACACTAAAACCAAATTAGAATGGAGTAGGTCTGAATTTGGTCAAATTAGATCAAGTTCAATTATATTAGGGAAGAAATAGATCTGATTTAGGCCAGATCAGATCTAATTTGGGCATATTAGGTCTGATTTTGGAGGAAATAGGTCTGATTTGGGGGAAACATGTCTTATTTGGGGAAATTAGGTCTGATTTTGTCAAATTAGGGCTTGTTTAGGTCAATGTGGGACAATTTAGGGGAACATACATCTGATTAGGTCATGTTATGTCGAAACAGGTCCAACTTAGGCTCAGCATATTAAGCCAAGTTAGGTCCAATTTAGATCATGTTAGGTTAAATTAAGGCCAAATAGGCCTATCTTAGGTCATGGCAGGTGTGATGTAGGTGAAGTTATAATTGTCTAAGCTTAGGGATAACCAATATAGTGACACGTATATTTTTGAATATAGCTAAATGTATATGCAAAATCAATTATCTATATGTAAAATATAAACAAATATAAAGAATGCCTAGATACGCCTGGGCTCCCACCTAGGCGCCTAAGCCCCCTAGGCTTCCCTTGGGTGGGAAGGACCGCCTAGCCGCCTAGACAAGTGATGCGATGATTTTGAGTCGCATTTATAGACTTGTTTTACTTGTGTTTTATGCATTTATTGGTCATTTTTTGTGGTTAATATTGCATAATTCATTTACTTTAGTTTATGATCCTTCTCAGTGTCAAATCTCCCTTATTCTATTGTTTTGAGCATAAATGATTACAATAATATGTTTTATTTTGGCTTATGTTATGTTTTATTTTGGCTTATGTGGTTTTGTGTTGTAATTTCAGGAAAAACGCATATTTGCAGCTGTCGACACAGCCACAGGTTGCCAGTCGCAAGGAGCAGCACAGAGTCGATACCATCGACAGGGAAGTCGATGGTAGCGACGTACCTTCAGGTTGCTGGCGAGCAGATAGTCGATACTATCGACCCCAGAAGATTCAGCGACGGAAAAGGACAAAACCGACGCCTTAGGGTGTCGATACCATCGACCCACATCGATGGTATCGAGTCGGCATCAGGCGCAACGACAAAAAGAAAAGAAGACTTGCCGATATCGCGCAGGGTCGATACCATCGACCCGCGTCGATGGTATCGACGCCGTCAGATACAAGTTTGTTTCAGATCGATCCAAATCCGACGGTTGTGATATTTTTGCAGCCTAACTCGGTGATTATACCTAATGACGGAGGGCAAGAGTGAAGTATCACGTCATTAGCCGTTGCACACGTCCCGAGAAGGTGTGGAGAGAAGAACGGAGCCTAGAAGCACGCCCCGATCGTTTCGGAAGCCGAAGAAGACGTTTTCCACCGCCGAAAGGCTGTAGATCGCGTATTCTATGCCGAGGAATGCTTGGATCTTCTCCGTTCAGGGGTTTCATCACTTATTCACGTTTTTCTCCATGTTTCCCCTTTTCTCAATCATGTTTTGCTCTGAGATGAACATGCGGGGCTAATCTCCTTTATCTTTAGGACCAGGAGTAGCCCGGGGAAGCATTGTATGACATTTTTATCATAGTAATTCAACATTTATCTCTTAAATCCGTGGTATGATTTCGTTTTCTCAATTATATAGTTATGCTTGATCACCATAATGATAATCTAGTGCCTTTAATTACTTTGAAAGAAGAATTAACGGTTGAAAAGTGACGAAATTCACATTAATTAACAAATCCCTTGAACAAGGTGATGTAGGGTTAATGGTGGACACCCAGAGGTCGATTCTAATGCACCTAGTTTAGGGTATAGGTTACTACGACGGTGGAACCGACCTAGACATAGGTAGTGAATTGTACCACGACAGTGGACAATTCTGACTACAGGCCACTACCCGGATCGAGAGATGAACCTGAATTACTATATGGAAATTCATACAATGAAAACCCGCGGTGAAACCGCAATCCTAAAGATCTCCACTTGAATTGATTAAACTAAACATTTAATCGATTGTTTTGTTTTTGTTTTATTTTCTTTTATTTTTACAACAACTCTCAAACTCTTTTAATCGGTTTAGCTGATCGCAAACAGTTAGTAGTAGTCTACCGATAGTTCGGTGTCCCTGAGTTCGACTCGGGCCTCACAAAGGCCTATACTACATTGACGCGTGCACTTGCGTTCTACGCACGGTAAAATCGTGTCAACAAGTATGCTTAGATCACAAAGCATTTGCCGCGAACAAGGATGACATGCCATGCGGCAGGAGAAAAGAGGAAGGAAAAAAATTCAAAAAACATGAGAGAAACATTTTATAACTTTTAATCCGTAGTGAATTTTTTGACAAAATAAAACTATTAGATTGCTTACAAAAATACTTTCTAACAAGAATGATGTTGATATACTTTTGAAAAAATAATATGGAGCATAAAAATGAGTATTACATATTGTCGATAGTACTCATTTTCTAAATCACACACTAACTTTAAAATGAGTATTGCATGTCGTTTTTTATACAAGTACTCATTTTTTGTCATTATTTTTTAAAATAAAAAATGAGTTGCATTACATTTGGGGAATAGTAGTCATTTTTTTATTAACGCACTAAATCAAAAAATGAGTATTGCATACCCTTGTTTCGGGGATAACACTCATTTTCTGAATAAACAAAGAAAATAAGTACTAAATCAAAAGTACGACATGCAATACTTATTTTTTAGTTAGTGAGTTATTTTGATAAATGAGGATTATTCTCAAAAGTATAATGCAGTGCTCATTTTAACACTTATTTTAAAATACAATATAACAAAACATGAGTACTATATCAAAAGAGCGGCATGTAATACTCATTTTAAAATTAGTGACTCAAAAAAATGAGTACTATCCATAATATACAATATTCATTTTTATGTTCACTATTATTTTTTCAAAAGTATATAAACATAATGCTTGTTGTAAAAATGTGTCTTGCATATTGTGAATGGTACTCATTTTCTTAGTTATGCAATAACTTTAACATGAGTATTGCATGTCGTTCTTTTGATACAAATATTCATTTTTATGTCATATTCTAAAATAAAAATAAAAATGAATATTGTATTATATTTTGGGGATAGTATTCATATTTTGGGTGACAAACTAACTAAAAGAATTGCTATTGCATACTCATTTTTCAAGAATAATACTCATTTTTTGAATACACAGAAAATGATTACAAAAGTAAAAGAACGACAATACTCATTGTTCAGTTAGTGTGTTGTTTTGATAAAAGAGTATTATTCCCAAAAGTACAATGTAATATTCATTTTAAGACTTATTTTAGAATACAATACATCAAAAAATGAGTACTATAATAAAAGAGCGACATAATATTCATTTTAAAGTTAGTGTGAGACTCAGAAAATGAGTACTATCCACAATATACAATATTCATTTTTATGTTCCATATTATTTTTTCAATAGTATATCAACATTATTCTTGTAGAAAAGTATGTTTGTAAGCAATCTAACGGTGTTTATTTTGTCAAAAAAATCACTATGAATTGAAAGTTATTAAGAAAACAATTTTCATTCTCTTGTTTTTTTATCTTTTTTTTCATTTTTTTCCTTCCTCATTTCTCCCGCCACTTGGCACGTCATCCTTGTTCCCAGTAATTGTTCCATGATCCAAGAAACGGGTGTATGTGGGGTGGTGGGAGAGGCTATGTGTATCATTACTCATAGCTAGCTAAACTAGATAGAAAAAGCGCCTCTCAATAAAAAAGTAGCATGTGGAGCATTAAATAACGTGTGGTGATCTCCATTTCAGTTGTTGACATCGCAGTTAGAGAGTGTTGGATCACAGTCCCCAGAGAATGTTGGGTCACATCAATAGTCAAAGTGCACACAAAGCATGGTCAAAGAGTCAACGTGCAAACAAAGCATGGACAAGTCAAAGACTGTTGGAACACCACAGTAAAATTCAACATGTGCAAGGCACAGACAAAGCCAACATGCAAATAAAGCACGGACAAATAGAAAAATACTAGAGACAACATAGCCTGATTGACATACACAAATCAATAGACAGTAACAAACTTCAAGATATGTATAGTAGCAAAAAGGAAGCTCCATATACCGAGCTCTCAAAAATGCATATAGCAGCAGAAGGGTCCACGTAACAGCAAAATCAGCACTACATAAAGCAAACAGCAGCATGAAGATCCATATCGATAGCAATAGAAAACAAATTATTCTTCTCCTCCGTCTCATCTCTTCCCTATACTCATCCTCCTCTATTTCTTCCCCTCACGCCAACCATGAAAAGAATGAAGAGAATGGTTGGGGTGAAAAGTCAAAAACAACAGCAGAGGTAATGGATATGCAGTCAAAAAGTGGAGGATAACCGATAATGCGAGTCGATGTGCAACATGAGCCGATTAGACAGACTTGAGTAGCAAGATAAATGGAGCTTTGCACAAACCAAAAGGTCAAACTTGTTTGGCTCTTAGGAAGACAAATCTAAGGCTGCGGGGGATGAATCCCCTAGCACTATGGATTTGGTAAAAAATCAAGATTCCAATTATGAATCTGATTAGCAATAGGCATAGGGTATATATGGGGACAATGCAAATATGGAGGGAGATAAGGTCATGTGTATGTAGGGCTGGGGTAGCAGTGGGGAACAAGGTAGCGGAGGTAGAGAGGGCTAGTGGCGGCGGGGACAGGAGGGAACAGTTTGTGGAGGGAGGCAGGGAAGATGGTGCCAACGGGTGGCTGGCGGCAGAAGTAAGGTTTAAGGTGGCACATGGGTTGCAAAACGACGGGGGCAGCAGGAGGGGAGGTAAAGGTGGTGAGGTTAGTAGTAGTAATAGAAGGATTGCAGCAACAAGAAGACCAAAGGGGGTTTTGACGGCGGTGGGACTAAGAGAGGTAGTGGGGGTAGCAGCAGCTGATGAAGGCATAAGTGGCAAGGGGAAGCAGTAGTCAACAGAAATGCAGGAAAGAGAACAAGCGGCTACAGGTGGGGTTTTGCGGCAAGAAGAGAATAGAAGCAGCACCGGAAGAAAAAAAAGGTAAAGCAGAAAAGGCAGGAAAGAAGGCCTACGGGTGGCATCCAAGGGGGTAGGGCAGCAGGTGATGAAGGCATAAGCGGCAAGGGGAAGCAGTAGTCAACAGAAATGCAGGGAAGAGAACAAACGGCTGCAGGTGGGGTTTTGCGGCAAGAAGAGAATAGAAGCACCAACAGAAGAAAAAAAGGAAAAGCAGAAAAGGCAGGAAAGAAGGCCTACGGGTGGCACTCCAAGGAGGTAGGACAGTCGCCCACCGGCTAGGAATCTTTCTTTGCTCCTCTCTCCTATTTGACATCCAGAGTTTAGGATCTCTGTGCCGGTACCATGTCATAGAGCAAACAGAAGGCTAATCATTTTTTGTATTAGAGAAATCATGCTCGTACATATAGGAGAAGAAGGAAGCGCACAAACTTAGACAAAATTCTAACGGGCCAAGACACACTAGGGCCATATTACAAACTAGAAAATAAATAAATCATGGACTAAATAAGTCTCAACAGCCTCCTTTGTAAATGGTTGCTATATGAATTGAACCTTGCTTCCTTCAAGATAGGATTGTGGATCAAGGTTGTGCAATGGCTACCATTGAACTCCTTTTTGACTAAAACTTGCAATACCAACTACGAGGTTTAAGATATATAGTAAGGTTCAGTTTTATAATGAAAAAAGAAGAATATAATGAAGCAAGAAGATATATTTTCACATAGCTCAAAATATCATGCACACAAATACTAGATGAATCAGTATCCATAGACCAACAAGCATCCAGCTGACAATATTGTTGCTTTCAATCACAAGATACTCTAACAATTTCAATTGAGATAAGCTGCATAATGAATACGTAAAAGCAATTGAGCCTTGTGAGATAATTTATCATCATCATCATCAACTAAGCCTCAATCCCAACTATGTTGGGGTCGGCTACATGGATCCTTCTTTTCCATTCAGCTCTATCATGGGTCATATTCTGGTTGAGATGTAGAGATTCAAAATCTCTCTTTATAAGCTCTTCCCATGTTAATTTAGGCCTTCCTCTTCTTCTATTAATTGTGCTTTCTTCGATAGTATTGCTTCGTATAGGCGCATTAGTCGGTCTGCGTTGCACATGTAAAAAATTTGTAACACATTTTGTTATATCTACTCCGTCCAACTTGGCTCCACTATTCACACTACGAGATTGGCTAAAATTGCAATGCATATAATTAGTTTTGCTCCTAATCATCAATCCATTTGATTCTAGTGCCTTTCTCCAAAGTTCAACTTTATCATTCAAACCATCTTTAGTTTCGTCAATCAATACAATATCATCAGTAAATAACATACACCAAGGAACATCATCCTGAACATTCTTCATCAACTCATCCATAACAAGAACAAACAGACATGGGCTGAGTGTGGATCCTTGGCGTACCCTAACTGTGATGGGAAATGTTGGTGTCTCCCCTCCAGAAGTCTTCACACTTGCAGTAGAGCTACCATACATGTCTTTAATCAAGTCAATGTATTGGATTGGCACACCCTTTTTCCTCAAAACCATCCGCAACACTTCTCTGGGTACTCTTCATAAGTGTTTTTCAAATCGATAAAAACAATGTGAAGATCTCTTTTTCTTTCCCTATACTTCTCCATAAGCCTCCTTATCAGAAAAATTGCATCTGTTGTTGATCTACCTGGCATGAAACCAAATTGGTTGTTTGATATCTGCGTTATAGATCTTAGTCTCTGCTCAATAATCCTCTCCCAAATCTTCATTGTGTACCTCATCAACTTGATACCTCTGTAGTTTGTGCAACTCTAAACATCACCTTTGTTCTTGTAGATGGGGACTATAGTACTATTTCTCCACTCATCCGGCATCTTCTGTCTTCATGATCTTATTAAATAAATTTGTTAACCACATAACTCCTTCATCCCCCATACTCTTCCATACATCAATGGGAATACTGTCTGGTCCACATGCCTTTCTCATTTTCATCTTTTTCAAGGCATTCTTAACCTCAAAATGTGAAACTCGTCGTGTGTAAATGATATCTCTTGTATCCCTGTCACACGAGTCTATAACATTATTTACAGTATCTCCATTGAAAAGCTTATGGAAGTAATTTCTCCATTGGTTCTTAATAGCATTGTCCTTTACCAGCACTCTACCATCTTCATTCTTGATGCATTTTACTTGACTCAAATCTCTTCCTTTCCTTTCTCTTATATGAGCCATTTTATATATCTCTTTTTCCCCTTCTCTAGTGTCCAGCTTCTTATAAATATCATCAAAGTATCTAGACTTTGCCTCCTGAACAACCTTTTTTGCTTCTTTCTTTGCTTGCTTGTATCTCTAGAACGTTGCATCATCTCGAGATTTGGGCAAGTTCCTATAAATCCCCCTTTTCAGTTTAATAGCCTTCTGTACTTCATCATTACACCACCAAGTCTCTTTTTGTGGAGGCCCACAACCTTTGGACTCCCCCAAAACCTATCCGGCAAATTTTTGTTATGCAGGAGCTTATGTTATGCTACATAGTGTTGACATCAGACTCTAAGTTCCAGGTTCCCTCGATGAGTTTATCATGAAAGATCAATTTCTTTTCTCCTTTAAGATTCCACCATTTGATCCTTCTATCTTGATTTTTGTTATACTTGCCTTTATTGATCTTCATGTTAATATCCAAAACCACCAACCTATGTTGGGTCATGAGTTCTTCGCCGAGAATTACTTTATAGTCCTTGCATACTTTACGATCCTCCCGCCTTATAAGGAGGTAATCAATTTGGCTACAATTGTGCCCACTCTTTAAAGTAATCTTATGAGATTCTCTTTTCTTGAAATAGGTGTTTGCCAAAATCATATCATATGCAACTACAAAATCTAATATCCTCTCTCCTTCTCCGTTTCTGCTGCCATACCCAAAACCACCATGAACTCTCTCATATCCATCATTGCTACTCCCCACGTGGCCATTTAAATCACTCCCAATAATGATATTCTCCTCTGTCGGTAATCCTTGCATCAATCCATCCATGTTATTCCAAAAATTCTTCTTAGCCTCCTCGTTAAGGCCAACTTGGGGGGGCATAAGCGCCAATAATGTTAAAAATCTTTCCCCGAAGAATGACCTTGATAGCTATGATTCTATCACCCACCCTAGTGATCTTGACAACATCATCCTTCAACATCTTATCAATGTGAAAAAATGTGTTTCTTTTCATTTCAATAGACAGCTCAAGTAATGGTTCAAAAAATGAAAAAAGTAAAACGTAAGCATGATGCGGTTTTATCACAAATTTGCTGCAGACTCGCAGAATCCACTACCATATATCCTCAAATCGCCATGTCAAAAAGACATGGGGAATTATTTAAATGGGATAAAAAGATACCTGACACATACCTATCAGTTCACTCAAAAGTACAAAATTTATTTGAAGCTGTGTAGTCGTTTCGCTGAAGTGAGAGTATTAGACAACAGCATAGCAATAGTCATAGGACCCACTCCTCCAGGAACAGGGGTTATGGCAGAAGCGATCTTACTGGCCTCCTCATAGTAGACATCACCGACCAACTTGTAACCATGAGGACTTTCCGGGTCCTGAAGCATTTCAAGCCTCAGTAATCATATAGTGATTTATAAAAATAATAGCTGCGATACAAAATAATATGGAACATCTAAAAATTTCAAAGGAAGAAGAGGCAATATCTCCTTTTAGGTTTATGATCATGTCAGATAAAAACAATTTATTAAAATAAGCATGAACGTTTTGCTCCTACATAATGCAGCAAATAAGGCATGGAGTAGTATTATGAATCAATAACAAGATGCAATCAAGATTAATCAGAAATTCAGTAGGGAAAACAAAAATGTAAGATAGATGTCAGAAACACATCTTTTCTTACAAAAACATGTGTCAGTGCAGGCTGTCCTGAACATAAACAATTGACCAGTATCACTTTTAGATCCATTGGAGGTCATTTTTAGTTACACGGAAGAAGCAAATAGAAGAAGCATCCAGAACAACAAAGAACAATCAATATATCCTGCATCTTTCTATAAAGTTGATGGGATCAGTTGATCAGTCCTGCCTACGTATTCAGTTCAGACTCACGATAAACTGGAGTTGATTCGAAAATGGCTCTAGGTAAGTGCTTAAATGAATTGACATGAAGCTCAGAGTTGAATGGTGGGGATGATAGGAAACAGATATTCTGGAAATATATGCATTCTTGTAGTGCCTGCTGTTTAGGCTATTAGCAAGATATATGTAATCATGTACTACGTAGTAGACAGTTTTTTTAGGAACTATGAAAGGTATGTGTTGCAATAGGACTATTCCGTCAATACTTTAGCCTCCACAATCACTGATACCCTGCTGAGGTTTCTGCTCACTTCACTTGAAAAAACTCAAAGTGATCAGGGAAGGTCCTATATATGGTGTGTCTGTGTGTGTGTGTCTATATAATATATATAGATAGATAGAGAAAGAGATAGTAAAGCTGGAATACAGTCGAGTGTACTGGAGACACTGTAAACCAGTCGTTTTCCATCATGAAGCAATTATTTTGAAAATCTAAACCGTTGATCTTCTTAAATATCTTAAGGACATATTATATAATAAATTTCAGCTCATTTGGACACTTATAGGTCATGCATCTAAAGGAGGCAAAAATCATGCATTTTAAAATAGTTATGTGCATCGATATTGTTGTGCTTGGATAAGTGACTTACACTTATCCAAATGGGCTCAAATTCTGTATCTGGCCTAATATTATCGTAACAATGAAGATCAATGGATTAGATTTTACAAAAATATGGTCTAGATAGGCAAACACAATTGGGGTGTACGGTGTAATTTGTACACTCGAGTGTATTCTAGCCTATATATATATATATATATATATATATGGGAACGATCCAGTGAGAAACATCATACGGTGAGAGCATGAGAGGCATTTAAATAACTAAAAATTTATAGCTGTTTTTTAAAATTCAGCCGTATAGATGGGGAAAACATCATTTCATTTACCTTCCCACAAAAAATCATTGCAATCAGAAATTTTTTACATGTTCATAACATATGTACAATATACGCTTTTTACATCCAACGGTCAGCCTGAAATTCAATATAGAGCTTTGAAAAGTTCTCTTGTTGTGAATCTATACAAATCGGGTGATGATGAAATTTTGTAGGAAGACACATATTAAGGTATACTTTTAATCTATACGGTTGGATTATGAAAAGTTGGTCTCTGTGGATAGTTATTCATGTCTCTCATGCTCTCACCAAAATATGTTTCTCACTGGATCGTTATCCTCTATATATATAGAGAGTCAGGCTAGAATACACTCGAGTGTACGGATCGCACGAATACACTCAAGTGTATTTGCATATCAAGACTATTTTTTGCAAAATGTAAACCGTTGATCTTCACCGTCATACTATAACTAGGCTACATACAAATTTTGAACCCATTTGGATTAGTGTAAGTCACTCATCCAAGAGCAACAAAATCAACGCGCGAAACTAATTTGAAATGTATAATTTTTGCGGTCATCATAATATGAGCTATACATATCCAAATGTGCTCAAATTTTGCGTATGAGTTGTTCACAAGATGTTTAAGAAGATCAACGGATTAGATTTTCAAAAAAATATTGCATCATGAAAAACTACTTGAGTGTATTCCGCTTCGAATACACTCGAGTGTATTCTAGCCTGACTCTCTCTCTCTCTCTCTCTCTCTCTATATATATATATATATAGAGAGAGAGAGAGAGAGAGTCGGGCTAGAATATACTAGAGTGTATCCGGAGCAGAATACACTCTAGTTTTTCATGATGCAATATTTTTTTGAAAATCTAATCCGTTGATCTTCTTAAACATCTTGTGAGCAACTCATACGCAAAATTTGAGCACATTTGGATATGTATAGCTCATATTATGATGACCGCAAAAATTATACATTTCAAATTAGTTTCGCGCGTCGATTTTGTTGCCCTTGGATGAGTGACTTACACTCATCCAAATAGGCTCAAAAATTGTATGTAGCCTAGGTATAGTATGACGGTGAAGATCAACAGTTTACATTTTGCAAAAAATAGTCTTGATATGTAAACACACTTGAGTGTATTCGTGCGATCCGTACACTCGAGTGTATTCTAGCCTGACTCTATATATATATATATATATATATATATATATATATATATATATTGTTGATATATTTCATATAGCCAGCTATTTATTCTATTTTGTAATTTATATATCATGCTGGACCACTATGTAAATTCTCCAACTTCTCTTATTAGTAAAAAGGGAGGAGGCTCATTGCCTCTCCTAACGTTGCATTGCACGCAGCATTGTGGCACCTCTGTCTAAATGGTACCAGAGCAGTGTTCTAGCCCTACCCTAACATAGCCACCATCAGTAGCCAACAGCCACTGGCCTGCGCCACAGGGCAGCCAGCAGTCGCTGACCAGCAGCGGCCACAGCAAGCGCTGCCGGCACTAGCAGTCGTCGGCCAAGAGAAGGACAGCAATCGTGGGCCCAAGGCGAGTGCAGCAGTCGCAGCCCCTCTATCTCTCTCTGGATCTTCGGGTCCTTCGGTCGATACAACGGATTTCTAAATCCCAAACCGAAGGGTCCGTCGGTACGTAGGAAATTCCTAAATCACATCTCCATGTGTGATTAGGGAACTTCCATTGGGGGTTGTGGATGCGTAATATACGCATTTGATTCTGTGACGTGACGTGTATCTCCGTCACTCAAATCTTCATGTGGCATGTATCAATCTGTCACTCTTCTTCTCGTTAAATTATGGAGGACACCAAGGCATCTACCATCTATAGTGAGATGTCACCTATCCCCTCCATCAAGCTGAACGGGAAGAATTATCTCTTATGGATGAATGTTGTCCATACAGTGTTGGAGTCACACGATAAGGCGAGACACGTTGATTCTGATCCTCCTGCGTCTACTGACAAAGGCTATGCTGAATGGAAGCGTCATAATAGTCTGGTGAAGACATGGTTGTGGGGGAGCATGTAACATGGGATTGCCTCGAGGTTCATGTTCTACATTACTGCCAAAGAGATCTGGGATGCAGTAAAGAAACATTATTCTCAAGAGAAGAATGTGCTTCGTCAGTTCATAATATATAATCGCCTCTTTGCATAACGACAGGGAGACAGACCTTTAGAAGAATACTTTGGAGTGATCCAAGGTATTGCGCAAGAGTTGAGCTTCTATCATCCAGTGACTGTCCAGGAGCAAGTCAAAGACAGAGATGACTTGATTGCAGCAAAATTCTTATCTGGTATGAGTTCTTCGTGCAGTTCAGCCCGCAGCGTCATCCTAGCTTCTGACAAACTTCCCGGCTTGGAAGAGGCCTACTCAAGGATTTTACAAGCAAATTTTGAACATGTTGATCCTACAACAGTCTCATCTCTTGGAGATTCCCATGCTTCTGTAGCTGTTGTAGTGAGAGGACGGACAGGTATGGGCCGAGGATGTGGCACTCGCCCTAAGTGCACCTTCTGTGACAAACCTGGACGCACAATTGAGAAGTGCTGGAAGAAGCATGGTAGACCTGTTGCACCACTTGTGGAGCAGCAAACTATGCTACCACTACTGAGTCTACTGAGCATCCTGCTTCGAGTTCTGGTTCTTCTGGCATCACACTCACCAAGGGGGAATATGATAGATTTATTCAGGCTACCCAGCATCTGAGTTTGGGGTCATCGTCTTCAGCCAACTTGGCGTCCACCACTGGTAATCAGGCTACCTCTTTATTGGCTTCTGGTTCTACTTCATCATGGGTCGTTGACTCTGGAGCGTCACAGCATATGACCGGTATGAGGAGACTACTTCATTCCGTTGACTCACATATTCCTCACAAATCTGTAACAATAGCAGATGGTTCTGTGAGGAGAGTGTTAGCCAGTGGATCTGTTTCTCTTACTCCTAAAATTGATCATAAATATGTACATTATGTACCTGCATTTCCTTTTAATCTCTTGTCTGTTGTTAGATTGATTGATACTGTGAAATGTACGGTAACTTTTGGACCTTCTTGTTTTGTATTACAGGATCTTAAGAGTATGAGGTCGATCGGTGGGGGCCTAGGAAAGGTGATCTCTACCTCTTCCACGGTGACAGTCTGCCTCGCCAAGTATTTGCTCCTACTCCAACTGTCTTGTTGAGTGGTTCTCCCTTACTGTGGCACTACAGATATAGACATCTTTCATTAGAGAGCCTGAGAAAGTTAGAACCGGAGTTGTCTCAAATGTCGTCTCTAGAGTGTCAGTCATGTCAACTGGGGAAACATCATAGAATGGCTTATCACGGTCGTGTCAATAAACGGGCGTCTTGTCCTTTTGAGTTGGTCCACAGTGATGTTTGGGGTCCTGTAAAAGACCATAGGTATAATGGTTTTCATTATTTTATTTCCTTTGTGGATGATTTTTTGCGTATGACATGGATTTATTTGTTGGAAAGTCGAGAGTCTGTGCTATCCATCGTCAAACATTTTCATCAAGAAATAATAGTTCAATTTGATTGCAATATTAAAGTTCTTCAATCTGCTAATGCCTTGGATTATGTTCAAATTGCTATGGCTGATTTTTGTAAAACTATTGGGATGATACATCGTACATCCCGTCCTTACACCCCTCAGCAAAATGGGGTAGCATAGAGGAAAAATCGTCATCTTCTTGATATTACCAGGACAATCATGTTTCAATCTAATGTTCCTAAGCGATTCTGGTCTGACGCTTTACTTACTGCTTGTTTCCTTATCAACAAGCAACCATCTTCTGTGCTCCAAGGACGTACCCCATTCTCTGTCTTACGTCCCAAAGATCAACCTTTCCTTGTTCCCCTCAGAGTGTTTGGTTGTACTTCCTTTGTCGACAATTTTGATCCTAAGGCTGATAAGTTGTCTTCTAGGTCAATTAGGACTCTTTTTCTTGGGTACTCCAACAGTAGCAAAGGGTACAAGTGTTATTGTCCAACTCTCCGTCGTATGTTTGTGTTTAGGGATGTGACATTTCATGAATCCACTCCATATTTCTCTAGTGTTCCCAGTAAGGGGGAGCAATTATGTGAGAGAATGCCACCATCAGATACCAGTGAGAGAGTGACACCACCACATCAGAGTGAGAGAGCGCCACCTATCATTCCTGACTATACTATAATTCGGGAAGAGCAGCCAGCAAATGGTCCACTAATTCAGCAATATTCACATGTTTACAGCAGGCGAGGCAGACAAGATCCAGAGGAGGTAGTGACTCCACTCTCTGAGCCCTCCCCGTCTTCCTCTACTCAAGGGATTCCAGAAGAACCATCTGACCTAAATGTTCCCATTGTTATTCGTAAAGGTACCCGTTCCTGTACTATTAGGCATCCTATTGCAAATGTGTGTTGTTTGTCCAAATTATCTCAGCAGGCCCGCTCATTTTCTCTTGGGATTGATTATGTGGTCATTCCAAGAAATCATCTTGATGCTATGAAGGATATTGGCTGGAAACAGGCGATGAATGTTGAAATGCCTGCTCTTTTACAAAACAACACTTGGGAATTTGTTGACTTACCTCCAGATAAAAATGTTGTGGGATGCAGATGGGTATTTACAGTAAAACATAATCCAGATGGTTCGGTGGAGAGATTGAAAGCTAGATTAGTGGCAAAGGGGTACACTTAGACATATGGGGTTGATTTCTTTGAGACCTTTTCACAAGTGGCTCGTCTAAATTCTGTGTGTATTCTTATTTCTCTGGCTACTACCTTTGACTGGCCTCTATTTCAGCTCGATGTCAAGAATGCCTTTCTTCATGGTGATCTACAAGAGGAGGTATACATGGAGCAACCACCTGGTTTTGTTACTCAGGGAGAGTGTCAAAAGGTGTGTAGATTGAAGAAAGCCATCTATGGGTTGAAACAATCTCCTAGAGATTGGTTTGACAAGTTCAGTGATGTTGTGCTAAAGATGGGCTTTTCTCGTTCTGGTGGATCTATTATTATTGTTGTGTATGTTGATGATACAGTTATCACTGGCAGTGATTCTACAGGCATATCTCGTGTGAAAGAAGGCTTGCAGGGGCACTTCCATACAAAGGATTTGGGAAAACTGAGATACTTTCAGGGCATTGAAGTGCTTAGATCTCATGCAGGTACCAATTTGTCTCAGAGAAAATATGTGCTGGATTTACTACATGAAGCAGGTATGAGTGAGTCGAAGCATGTGTCTACTCCTATGGACTATCATGTAAAGGAGATGACTGATGATCCTGATTATCCAGATCCAGGATATTACAGGAAAATTGTGGGTAAATTGATATATCTGACAGTTACACGCCTGACATTTCCTTTGTTGTAGGAGTGGTGAGTCAGCATATGAGCTCACCACAACAGTCTCATTGGACATCAGTCTGTCGTATTCTGAGATATCTGAAAGGTGCATCTGGTAAGGGAATCACCTATTATAGGCCGAAGACTCATGCATCCATACTTTCTCTTTCTGGTTATGCAGATGTAAATTGGGCTGATAATCTGAATGACAGGAGGTCTACATATGGATATTGCACATTTCTAGGAAATCATCTTATTACCTGGAAAAGCGAAAAGCAAAATGTTGTGGCAAGATCTAGCACGGAAGCTGAATATAGAGCAATGGCACATGCATGTTGCGAGTTGCAGTGGGTTCAATCTGTACTGTCTGAATTAAAGATTCATGTTTTGTCTCCGAAAGAACTCAGATGTGACAATCAAGCGGCCATCTACATTGCCAAGAACCCAGTCTTCCATGAATGTACTAAGCATATAGAGGTTGACTGCCACTTTATTAGAGATCAGATCAAGAAACATGTCAAGTCTGAAGATCAACTTGCAGATGTTCTTACGAAGCCATTGAGTCCAGCAGCATTTCAGAGTTTTAGTAACAAGCTAGGCCTACACGATGTGTACACTTCAGCTTGAGGGGGAGTGTTGATATATTTCATATAGTCAGCTATTTATTCTATTTTGTAATTTATATATCATGTTGGACCTCTATGTCAATCTCCAACTTCTATTATTAATAAAAAGGGAGAAGGCCCTATGCCCCTCCTAACGCTGCATTGCACGCAGCATTGCGACACCTCTGTGTACACACACACACACAC